>CM047582.1:25618675-25684807 GCA_026184515.1 Peronosclerospora sorghi | reverse complement strand
ATCGCCACCAAGTTCTTCACCAACAGTAATGGGCGATCACTCTGGATCGGCTCGGTAGTGGGACCGAGAAGATGGTCAGGGATCTGGAGGTTCAACACCCGAAAGACCACGTCAAAGCAAACAAATCTTTTCAGCTCAAAAGTGTAATACATCTTGTTTAGGTCTTCTTCAGTGATGCCTCCATCTCCGACCTGCGACTTTTCTTCGAGGTCGTCTTCGTCGGCCGGCATTCCCAGCCCTTTCTTGGGAATCTTGGGGACCTTGGGGACCTTGGGGAGGTTGGTCTGATCGTTCTGATCAGCCTCCAAGTATTTTTCGTCTTTTAATTTTCCATCAACTTTTTTATGCACATACATAGGATCAAGACCAAGGTCCTGATCCTTTCCGGGACTATATCAGGACTTGCTATAGTCCCAATCGGCTCCGGCGGGAGCCTTTTGGGGAGGCAAAAATTTATTAATCCCGATCTGGTCCTCCACCAGGCCAGACCGGACATCGCCATCTTATCGAGAACGAAGACGTAAGGTGATAGCCTTTCCTTACGCCCTCTCCAGAACGATTCCAAATTCAAATCTTCAAATTCAATCTTTGATGACACCTCGCGGTGATATCCACGATCACCAAGTGATCCGGGCACGCGCACCATTGTGGTGGAGTCAAGTTCGAAATCGGATACATTTGTATCGACAACCTGACCAACACCATCGTGCCCAGCCTTCCAACTTACGGGGTGGGGTACCCCGCGGACCTCCATTCGAAATCTGGTCCGATCGTCCGCTGCTGGCAGACGACCGGTCATCATCCAGAGACACTTGGTACGATTCACTTAAGATCATCTCACCTAGTGTACCCATTGGAGTGGGCTAATTACACACTCGGAGGTTCGGGATCGCAGATCGATTTGGTTCGGTCTTGAATTTGAGACCGTGCTGGCTAGGTGTACCTAGGGCGGAACTCTACACCCCAGGTACGTACAGACCAGAACACTTCCAAAAGAATAAATTCCAATAGGTCGATCGTCCAAACGATCTAGACCTGACCAATACGAAATAATAAAGGGTAGACCAATCAACCGGTCTAGCCCCTGACCAATATGAGAGAAGAACAAAATCGGTCTAAACTCCAACCAATGTTATAATGAGCCAATATGTCCACGTGAAGACCCAATATGCCCGTGAAATTCCACAAACGATATCTCCACGTAAAGACCAATCCAGTGAATAGCATGTTCCAAAAGTGCTTGACTTAAACTTGAGGAAGTCGACCAATGCGTGCTCGCGTCGAGGGACTTCCGGCTGGCCAAATGCGCGTGTGGCGCGTCCAGACCGGGTATAATGAGCTAGAGGGGATTATTCGACCCTCTGCTCCCAAACACTCCGCGGAGGGCGGAGGCGACTGATGCACATAGCAAAGGTTTAAACGACCTCCTGTTGAGTTTTTAGCCCGAAGGCAAAACCAAAAGATTCCAAACGACTTCTTCTCTTTTAGGCAAATTCACAACTCAAACCATTACTACCTCCCTACGGTCCCAATATGTACCCACATGAAAATATGTAAAATACCCAATGTCAGGTGACTCACCAAAACTTTCGTTCTTGACACTCCTTGAATCTGATAGGCTAAAAAGCCCCCCTTGTTTAGACCAATCCGAAATTCGACCAGCTGCCTGGACCAAAAGTGACCAAATTTGTGGTACACTTCACCACAGAAGTAACCAAAAAGTAGTGGGTGAAAAAGTGATTGACTTTGATGTAGGAATTAGTAACACTTAATAGAACGAAATTTCCCTTGAGCTGAGCAGATCTCTGGCGGCCCTTAAAAAACCTTCTTTTTGATCCAATACAAAAACCAAGTGTAATACAAGGAAGCCGTTGAGTGAACGCCCTAGCAAGTGAGCAGCAGCTGTTTGAAGCGCGCTATTGTTGGGAGAAGCCCGGAACCGCCTTTGGAAGTGTGTCCCAAGTGTGTTTGATTTATTGGTTGGTTCGGGCGGAAGTATTTAGTACCCGGGAAGTAAAGCAAGGAGGACTATCTTATTACCTCTTTGTGTTGTTCATTTAAGTGGATTTATATTAATTTTCAACTCCTTCACGACATATCTCATACCAGTCAAGACAACTACGATCCGCAGAACGGACTATCCAGGTCATTACAAGGATAGTTTGGCGATAAATTGTGATCTTGTCAAATTTCAGTGTATATCTGCTTAGCGAGGAGCGTTTTTAGATCTACACAGATCGTGCATCGTTGCAAAGACTCCCCATTTGTTTCAAAGAAAGGCGAGATGGCCCTCCTGATTGTACACTACAAGCCAGGCAAGACAAATATCTTAGCCGACGCTCTATCAAGACGTCCGGACTACGATCCAAAGACCAAGAATGAAGAAATGGACGGAGGATGAAGAAGCTGCGAGGATTTTTGAGTTATTCGAGTTAAAGCTACGACTAAAGTGCCAGAAAAAAAATGTCGAAGGTTACAAATCCGACGAAATATGTCAAGATACTCTCAAGTACGTCAAGGGCTCTTCTCAAAAAACATTGCAGGGAATATCTGGTAGTACAAAATCACAATTCATTGCTTCCGAGTACACAATGTTTAGTTGTACTAAGCGATGTAAGTTGAGGATACAGCACGAGTTGTTGTTCTCGGCTACTTCATCGACTCTTGTTTGAGTACCATGACAGTCCTCCAGGATGTCGGACGTGATAAACTTTTCTCAGTCTCTCCCGGAATTATTACTGGCCACATATGTACAAGTGGGTTCGCGACTTTGTGAGGATTTGCGAAATTTGAGAACAAGTAAGCACCGCTTCGGTCACTATCAGTGTCAGCTGATAGCTGGAAGACCACTTTGCCTTTGGACTTCCACGCGATAAACACGGCAGGAATGGAATCATTTTGTTTGTGAACCGATTTGGTAAGATGGTTCACCTTGCGCCTGTTTCGGACAAGATCTCGGTAGAGAATATGGCACAGGTCTTTGTAGACGTTGAAGTTCGTCTACATGGCCTTCTAGTCGAGATTGTGTCAGACCGACACCCATTTATGTCGATGTGCTCGCGTGCACTCTTCGCTTATTGGATACGAAATTATCGATGTCAGCAGCAGCACACCCTGAAATGGAAGGTCAAACAGAGCAGGTTGCATCGGTCCTCAAAGATATGCTGAGTCGTTATGCGACTTTGGAGAATGGAGTGAGTTCCGCCCTCTCTGTGGGGTGGAGTCAAGTTCAAATCGAACACCGAAGTGTCCGGAACTCGACCAACATCGTGCCTAGCCGACCAACTTACAGGGGGGGGTACCCCGCAAACCTTCGCCTGTATGCCGGTAGGGTGATTGATCAGCAGTGCAGGACGCCGAGTCCGATTTAGCTTCAGTATTCTAACCTTGTGTACCCATTGGTATGGGTGGTAACACACTCGGTGGACTGTCGCGCAGTAGGGTCTTGATAGGTACCAAATGTATAGTACCACTTCTGGGGTAACTTGTACCAAAAACCAACGAAAGATAATCCAAATCAACCGATATGCAAATGGAGCGGAAATCGTCACTCCAAATGCGAAGAAAACTTGGGGAAGACCGCAAGGCGGTGTGGAGACCCAACCAATAGAAATCTGGGGCAGACCGCGCGCAGCAGTGTGGAGACTTAGCGAATAGAAACTTGGAGCGGACCGGAACGGTGCGTAGACCTAACTAATAATCTGGGGAAGATCTCTAGACGCGATGTGGGGACCCAGACAATACAAATGTCGATAACACGTTCAAAACGTGTGGGGATTGAGGGGTGAGTGAACGAAGTGGAGCGCTTCCCGTCGTGAGACTTCCGATCGACCTAACGTGTCCTGACCGGGAAAGATGAGCTAGAGGGGACCGTGTTAACCCGCTGCTTCCAATAACTCCTGCGGTAGGAGCGGCGACTTATTCGAACCAAAGAAAAACGAACACTATATTTAATATCCAATTAAATTCCAATATGTAAACTACATTCAAAACCGTGTGCCTCACCTTAAATCTGCGTACTAAACACTCCAGAGACACGATTGGCCCTAAATACTTCCCCCTTTCAGCCAACCCGATCGCTCCAACTTGATCACTGGTACATGCTAGATAAAATTTTTGATCTGCACTTCACCACATAGGCGAAACTTATCCCCCCAATGAACACCACGTATTTTGATCGTTATCTTCAAACATAACCCGTTTTGTGTAATCACCAATTCGGGGCTCACGGTGTTATCGAAGGTCACCAAGAGATCCGGGGATGTGACCATTGTGTGATGTGTTCCACCTCGGTATTTTCCAACGGGAGGTCCAGAAGACTCACTTCGGAACGCGGTACTCCTTTTTTAGGGTTCCGAATCAGGCCGGCATCGTACTAACCTTCCCGATCACCACGATGATCACCTTGATTTCGGGCAGCTTGACAATTCACCTCGTTAACCTTCCCGCCATGTTACCCATGAGTATGTGCGGTTGCTCTATCTTCGTAGATTCCTTGAAGATTTATGTGTGTTGAACAGGACGGGGCAGGTAATAATAGAGATAGCTCCTCTTCGTCGCGAAGCGGGTAACATTTATACTTTATTTCGGTATCTGACAGAGAAATCTCAATCGGTCAGGTCAGCCGAGATAGGGGACTCCAATCTAGGGTGATACATGAAAGCGTACACAAACGTCTACACGGGCCCTAGCATCAACCAAAGCTTGCCTCGCAGTATAACCGTGTTCCAAACACGAGAGAGTTGAGAAAGTTTACAGTTCTCCAACAAATACCCTCAGGGCTACTTTAGGCAGCGATACTATGCTCCTGGGGATGTAAGCAACATGAGGGTACCTTGCTAACTGTTCCGGATGAAAAAATCGTGCACAGATGCGGTCCTACTTGGGTGCTTGGAAATCGTAGACTAATTTTAGTCCCTAATATTCACTGAACATGATGTAAACCCCACCAAATCATGTGATCTGCCAAAAAAAAACACATGATTGGCCAATTTTACGTGGCTGAGTAGCCTGACCTTCTTTAGTGAATCTTGAACATCCCGAGCAGGTCACCGCACTTCATGTGTTTATTCGAGCTTGCTAATAATACCAATGTACCCTTTTTCTCCTTTCTTTACCCATCCTTGGGACGGGGAGCTGTTTGCCTAGTTTATTTCTGAATATACTCCGAGCTACCCACTTCGGGTACCCCAAAAGGGCGATCGTCCACACTTACGTAAAAGTTCATCCCGCAGATGCTGGGGTTTTCCAGGAGGTCAAAGCATGTATATCGGCTCAATGTTCAGGTTAATGGAGGCTGCTTTCTCGAGCGAGAAATGGTGGTGAAGATCGTTTAAAGTGTACATCGACTCGCTTCACAGCTTAACTGTTGATGTTCTGCTCGCGCAAGCACAATTTATCAAAGAATTTTGATACCATACGATGTATGTCGCTCATTTACTTTTAATTCTTGAGAATACGGTCGACCTTGGCGCAGTCCGCAAGAAAAAATTTTAAGCTAAAAATTAAGTGGCCAACATCTACTGGTGATAATGATAAATGGATGGTGTAAGCTACATATCACGAAAAAATACAAATGTTTACTTGAAACGCCATTCTCTCCGTCTACTCTGGAACTATTGCTAGGTCATAGATCTGCTCGAATTTTTAAAGCAGAAATTTCTTTATTTAAAAAATATCTTTAGTTGAACTGTTTGCAATGCCGACAATAAACCAGAACGATACCGATTTATCATCTGCCCAATTCGATATGGCGCGATGTCTGGCCGTCACCCATGCAGTAGGTGTTGTTGGATTACTTTGTGTTTTACCGTAGTGAAATTCGATATAAATCACAATCCACGCAATCTTAATACGCTAACTCCACGTTACGCCAAGTTATGTAAGATCCACGTGATAATCTTTCTCCACACACGTGGTAATCAGTATTCATTTGGAATTCACAGCGTAAGCGTGAGAGTCCACAGAAACACTTAAAAGAAAAGTTCACTCGTGAATAAAGAAAATGTAAAAGTGAATATATTGATTAATCTAAAGTATAGTCAATTACAAAGGGGAGTGGATCAGCGTTGAAACCAATCCCATTAACCGACATATATAGGCTCATACATTTCTGAACAATGATCTACTATATCTGAGAACGCATGCTTGACAATTATCAGCCAATTCTTACTTTCTTGACAGACAGAATGCTTTTCAGAAGGCAAAATATACTTTATGAAAGGTTTCATATCAGACCCCATCGTTTCCATTTGGTCCAATGCTAAAAAAACAAGTTGTTTTTGCTAAAAAAAACAAGTTGATGATGTAATACGCATTTGATTGACTGTGCCAGGTCTGTTGCCATGGAATTTATCGGCAATCCATTTGAAGAAATCCCACCGAGATATACACAGCCCTTTTATCTGCGTATCTTTAGCACTTGTCGCTTGGAGATGAGCACTGATTGCCGAAATGAGAGTGGGAGACGAATAGGATGGAGTAGAGGACAGCCTCTCCGATGCCCTTTTATACTGCCTTTGTTGACATGGTGACAACTCTCTATCTAGGTACTATCTCTGCGACTGGCATTAAGGGAATCGGTGACCTTCTCTTCCGCAATTTCTGCAGGTAAATCTTCGTGGTTTGTTTCTGCCTTTGCTGCTGTTGATGCTTCCTTCGCTCTCTCCGCCACCGCTGCTACCGCTGCCACTGCTGCTACCCGCACTCCGTTCAACATTCTCGAATGCGGAGGCAATCTCCTTGTAAAACGTTGATGCGGATGGGCGCCACGAGGCCGTTCGATGCTAAAGGGCTCCAGAACACCATAAATGTCCTCGTCCGCCGACACACGATCTAATCGCCAGAGCTTATGGAAAGCATTAATAGGAATCGGTTTCTTTTCGTTTAAATACCGGTGTATTTCGTGAGAACATGGTATGCCGTGGACTGTTCGATGGTACTGTCGGCAGGCCTCGGATGTTGTTGTCGTCGTCGCCTTTATTGCAATGAGATACTGCTCTTTGTCGAGCTTCAACGCATGCAACGAGACTCGCCGATGCAATCCGTTGAATGAACATTTTTCAGTGATGATGCTAATGCGCCCGTCTACTCTCAATCCATCTGCTGTAGAATCTCCCGATGACGATTCTCGACAGCGAAAATTTTGGTCCTGTCGAACACATCCAGTAATGTTCCGGTATCTCTGTTCATCCATGATTTGATATGCGTCCAGTGGGATCCTTCAGCACGCGATGTCACCGTGTGGCCGCAATGACTCACTTTATCCGTCCACGGCGACGCAACGTATGTTTTCCATGGCATTTTGTTATGCTGGATGTATTCGACGGTTGAGTTGTTTGTTGTTTGCTGGAGTCCCTGCCAATACTTATAAAATCCATCTTATGTTCGATCATTTATCAGCATCGCCCAGTCTGCAACGAACGCATCCCAATCCTCCTTTGAAGAAAATTTCCTTTTGCAGTGCGCCAAGATATTCTTGGAGATGTGCCAACGGCAGAGAATGATCCTCGCGCAAGGCCAGATGGCAAGAATTGCGGTGAAGAGGGCAACTTCACTATCAACGACGCAAACCGATGGCGGCGTCCTCAACGTCCTGTCATCTTGATGAATTGCGCACAGATAATCCTCGTCGTCTCACTCTGCATCACAGCGAACGACGACGAGAAAGTTTGGTTCGTAGATGTGATTCCGACGACGTGGAAGAGAGGCATTCGATATTTATTCGTTTTGTAAGTTGCAGCCATTATGATAATATCTCTGTGGATGTCCATCATGCCGTCCGTGCCCTTCTGCAAAGTCCAAACATCATCTTGACAAAAAAGCATTACCTCGTACGGGCAGCCCACCCACATTGAGAGCTTCTACCGCAGCGGCACTTGATGCTAAAGAGAAGGAGGCTCGCCACCCTGGCTGCAACGCATCCATACCTTTCCAATCTGCTGTAGCCGGTGCGTACACGAACAGTGCGAATAGCTCACAGAGGAAGACTTTCCTTAAGCGGCGATGTGCCGCTACTTAGCCGATACGCCCTTGTAAAAGGGCTTAGTAAGAGAGTTCTCTCTTACTCGTGGCCAATATTTCCCTTGGTTTGCTTGTTAGACTTAACTAACGCCTTGATACAAGGCTTCCCTTAGAAAGGGAGTAGCTAAAGGAGGTATTCCTTTTGGCTACAAACACTCACAGCACGCGCGACCGGTCGATGTCGTGCGTCTAGCTGGATTGGCGTGTTTTGTAAACTGAATGTATATTTAATATGTAACTAGCCTAAATTAATTTAAACTAATGTAAACTATATGTAATACTAAGTAGAACTTACTAAATTCGTACCTAGCCAAAATGTAATGTACACCACCTGTGTACTAACACGTGGCAGGCTGCCACGCCTCCACCAAGGTCTCCTGCCCTGATTGGTTAAAATAACCAATAGGTCCAAACCTTTCGGACCGGTCAATACTGACCCCAACCGTAGTGTACTTACGTACATAACATAACTAAATGTAACCAGAATGTAACTCTGTTACATCCTCACCCATAAAGACTATTGCTTACGCAATAAATCAATTTTAGTTGGAGAACTCCAACTGCCAGAACTTCTGGCTTACCATGAGCACCTTTAGTGGTGCTGAGGATTCACCTCGGGAAGAGGAAGGAAACTATTCCGATAACTCGGAAGCGGATGCCCTTGGGGATATCTCCCCAAAGGCTGACCGCTGCGACAACGCCGAACGGCGATGTCGGCAGTCAAACTCGTTCTCCACACTTGGGGAAAACGCACTAACTCGTGCGCCACCTCTACCAACTGCGGACGATGCATCCGGGTCGCCGAAGGCGACCATCACCGATGAGCCAGACACGGCTCAGGAAGACCGACGTGCCGTACCGGCACGGAAGGGTCCTCGTGACCCTCAAAAGAAGGCCAAAAACGAGTTGAAGAGAGGTTTAGCCTCCCATATCACCGTCCCTGCGTCTGAACTGCCGCGTGAGCTCGCTCGCCGGAAACAACTCCGGGAAAGACTGCTAACACCAAAGCAGTTGACTGTGAAATCATACCGAGCACGCCTCCGAAACAGGCACGGGGTGCCGTCGTTGAGCCCTCCACGAGGTTCACTTCGTCCTTCTGCAAGAAGAGGATGTCGAGGAGACCGAGCGGGCATTCCGCGCTTGGGAGTAGGGGAAAAGCAACTCCCTAGCTTCGACGAGCTGTAGAACAGATATTCCGAACGTGACGTTCGGATAGAGAGGGCGTTGCGCTTGGCGTATGCTCAGGCCAAAGCGCTGGGGAAATTAACTGCCTCTGACTACACGCGCCCTGCTCTCGGTGTGGTGCCGGAGAGCAATGCAAACTCTGCATCTGCCTTCGGCAAACTCCCAGCTACTGGGAGTGAAAGGGTCTCTTCCGCCCCTTTGGTCGTTGACTCGCAGCGGGATTTTCCCGCTCGAAAGCGTCAACGACGTCACGGCAATCCTGCCGCAGGGGAGTCTCTGACTCCCAAGAACTCTATGAATGTAGATAGCCTTTCCGCTTCACCAGGTACTGGGTCTCACCCCGATGATGGCGTCGTACCATCAGGCGCTCCACATGGTAATGTGGAATACCCTCCGTATCGAGAACTGGGGGAGGAGGTCGCACTATTGCGACGTGAGTTCCACGAGCGCTGTGAACGACACAGCCGTCGCATCCAGGATGTCCGGGAAGGACTCCGAGACGAGGGGAGTGCGAATGAACGCATCGAGAAGCGGCTTGCCTCTCTAGAATCCGTCGTTGCGGAGTTTCATGGTCGCATTTCGACCCTGTCGGCGCTATTCCGACCTGTCGTGCCTTTCGGCTACCCGACTTCCCAACCTCCTCCAAGAGGGGACCCGCTTCCGGGTTCTGGTATGGTTTGAGCATACCCACATAGAAGGTTGGATGCGTACGCATCGCCTTCGGGATATCCAAGCTATATGCCAAGCCCTTTCGGGCTAGAACCTTGAAAAGCTCCACAAACCTGGGGCGCAGTTTGTTCCGTAACACGTTGGAAACTTCATGTGTAGGAAGGTTTTTAGCGTTTAATAAAACACTTTCTCCTACTTTGTACGCCCTTTCGTTACGCCTACCCTTGCGGTCGGACTATTCCTTTTGCTTGTGTTTTCTTTCCGCCATTGCATCGCAAACGTGTCGTAAGACACTAAGGCGCGTCGATAAAAACTTATCGATGTGCTTTCGCACAGATACAGGGATGACATCAGGTAATCCTCCCCTTAAGTCCTGGACCACACACACGTGGTGTCAACGGAACCCTCGGATTCACTAATCCGTTCACGTAAAACGGGTAAAGCCCGTAGATGCATGGACCGAATTGTTTATAGCAAATTCGACCATAGGAAGCATCTCAGTCCAACCCTTTGGAGAATCCGGACATAAACGCCGGAGAATATCCTCAACAACGCTATTAACGCGTTCCGTCTGTCCGTCCGTCTGCGGATGATCTGCAGTGGACATAAGGAGCTTGGTGCCTAGCACCTTAAACAACGCTCCCCAGAATTGTCCCGTAAAACGGGGATCTCGATCCGATACAACGGAATCGGGTAGACCATGCTGTCGAAAGACACGGTCTAGGAACACTTTCGCTGTTCCTTGTCCATCTATGGACACTGGCACCGCCGCCAGGTGATCTATCTTGCTCAATCGGGTCTACAAAGACCAATATGCCGGTGTTCCCGGCCTTATCCTTCGGAAAACCGAAGATAAAATCCATGCTAATGGATTTCCAACACTCCGTTGGAACCGATAAGATCGCCAAAGGCGCAGCTGAACTTGCAGAGGGTTTAACCCTCTGACACGTCTCACAGGTGCGAATATACGCACCAACCCACTTATACATCTTGAGCCACCAATACAAAGCGCTTAGAGCGCTGTAGGTCTTATCCCGACCTAAATGACCCCCGGTAGGGGCGTCATGTGCCTCAAAGAGGACTCTATACTTCAGTCCCTCATTATGAGGAACTACCACCCGCGGAGTGTCCTCCGTGCTCGTGCTATAATATAGCAAACCGTCACAGTACCTGTAACGGTGTAACCGAGCTTTAGCTCGACTTGACAGGGTAGGCTCAGACGAGCCAAGTCCCTTTCCGCCCAACGCGCTGATAAGCGACGTGCATTGTGTGTAACGGGGTTACATTCGGGTAACACTGGGTGTTGGTGTACATGAGTACACCACGGTTGAGGC
Organism: Peronosclerospora sorghi; assembly: GCA_026184515.1. NCBI lineage: Eukaryota > Oomycota > Peronosporomycetes > Peronosporales > Peronosporaceae > Peronosclerospora > Peronosclerospora sorghi. The sequence goes on along the minus strand of CM047582.1, from coordinate 25,673,597 downwards.
CAGTATTGGCCGGGTTGAAAGGTTTCGAACCTTTGGTTATTTTAACCAATCAGAGCATGGGCCCTTGGTGTGGTGGTGTGTCAGCCATCCACGTGTCAGTACACAGGTGTGTACACTACATTTTAGCTAGGTACGAATTAGGAATATTCTACTTAGTGTTACATATAGTTTATATTAGTTTAAATAATTACATATTAAATATATTCAGTTTACTTTTCACTCTTTGGTACAGACGCACAACCTTGACCGGTCGTGCGTGTAGTGAGTGCCGTATCGTAAGGGGAACCCTCCCCTTAGATACACCCTTTGTAAGGGAGCCTTGCCGTTAAGGCACTAGTAAAGTCTAGAGTAAACTAACCCGGGAATCATGGCCCCGAGTAGGAGAGATCTCTACTACTAAGCCCTTAATAAGGGCGTATCGGCTAAGTAGCGGCGAACACCGCTTTAAGGAAAGTCTTCCTCTGTGGCGCTAGCCGCACCGTGCGTATACGCACCGGCTACATTGTGGGTCTTTCTCATACGCCTGGCGTATGAGATCCACCACAGACGAGGTGATGAATGTCGCGTGAGCGAGCTCGTAATCGGGATGACGCGACAACGCGTCTGCAAGCACGTCCTGCTTGCCATATACTTAACCTCAAAGTTATACTCCGCAAAGAAGGAGAGGCAATGGGCCAACCGTTGGGAGAGATGAGGCGACTTCGTCGCTGTCCGTAAGGACGTATGGTCAGTATAAACCACGAACGGCTTTGAGCCGAGTAGGTGAACCCCAAATTTGACAAGGGCATACGTCATTGAAAGTAGCTCCTTATCATGAACGGGCTAAATCTGTTCTGCAGCTTTAAGCTGCCTCGACTCAAACGCAATCACGCGTTCACGTCCCGCATCGTCTGCTTATAACAAAGCACATCCGATTGCTAAATCGGAGGCGTTGCAGACGACACTAAATGGTTTCCCAGAGTCTGGGAGAGCAAGAACGGTAGCTTTTAACAAGCTTCCCTTAACTGCTTCGAAGTCGGTTTGGTGTTTGGTTTCCCAACACCAATCCACGTCCTTCTTAAGAATTTCAGTTAATGGCTTCGCCATTTCAGCGTAGTTCTCGCTGTACTTGTGGAGATAATTGGCTAATCCAAGCCAATTCCGTAAATCTCTAAGATTTACAGGCGAAGCCACTCCACAATGGCTTTCACCTTCGCGGGATCCGCCCGCACTCCATCCTTACCGATGAAGCATCCAAGGAAAGGAATTTCCTCAGCACCAAAGATACATTTGGATGCGTTTGCATATAACTTATGCTCTCGCATACATTCGAGCACCGCTCGAAGGTGTATCAGGTGCGTCTGAACCTCAGACGAGTCGCCTTCCGCGCGACTATGAACGAATATATCGTCGAAGTACGTCTGAGCGTACTTCCTATGAGGGCGGAAGAGTTGAGTCACCAAGCGATTAAAAGACGCTGGTGCATTTGAAAGCCCTTGTAGCATAACAAGCCACTCCCACATCATGCCACTAGGCGTGTTGACCGCTGTAAGCGGAATATCGGATGCTCGCATGAGCACCTGATAATACCCGTCCACCAGATCTAAGGCACTGTACACAGTACAGCCCGCCATATTGTTCTGGAGGACATACTTCCGAGGAATCGAAGTCTGCATGGGTACAGTAGCTGCATTCAGATTGTTGTACGCATGCACAATGCGCCACTTTTCGTTCAGTTTACGAACACAAAAAGTGGGAGATGAGTGGGGAGACTTGCTCTCCCGTACCATCCCTGTCTCTTCTTTCTCCTTGAAGAATGCATCGATGACGTCGCATTGTTCCTTGGGGAGAGGCCACCGCATAGTGACGCAGTATTTGGTTCCAGAAACCACATCAATTTCATTTCGGACTCCCCGATCCGGTGGTAACCCCATCAGCGGGTTGTCACTAATGACATCTCCGAATTCCTTTAGTAAGGAATGATAAGGGTCCTCAGGATCCGCAAGGATCTTGAGGCCGCTTCGGGAATTCAATGCCTGTTTGGTTTGCACCAAAACTGACTCGTCCATCGTGGATGAGGAGTTCAACTCCTCTTCTGGACGCAATATGACAACCTCGTCGATTTCACCTGCTTTCACGGCAGATTCAAATTCGTTGAAGGACATATCCTCCAACGACAACAGTTCGCCTACCCCATGCAACCGTTCCAGGCTTACGCCTTCCGTGACAACACATGTCACGCTATTCAGTATCCGATAGGACTGCTGACTACTGGTCTCGGGACTCGTCCCGGGACCCAGATGGGGGGAGTCAATTGCCCCATCTATTGGAAGCGCATCGCGCCTATCCACAGAGGTCTCTACCTCTACCACCGGTGACTCGCCGGTCTCACCTACAAAGGCGTGATCGGAATCAATTCCGACGTGCGAAAGAGACGAACTACGGGTCTCTTCGCTTGGAAGCGCTCGCGCTTAACACAGGGGTCTCTACCCCTACCACTGGAGTTGCAACTTGTTCGCCGAACACGGCGTGGTCGGAATCAATTCCGACATGTAGAAGAGACAAACTACGGGTCTCTTCTCTAGGAAGCGCCTCGCGCTTAACCTCAGAGGAATCCACCTCTAACACTAGCGACTCACCATTCTCGCCTATATCGGCGTGGGGATTAATCTCCGAATCCCCCTCGTCAAGGAACACTTCCTTGACCTCATTGGGATTGATCGTCTCAGACATCCCAATCTCTGGCATCTCTCGCCAGAATCGCTTTTGCGATCGATCAAAGGTGGGTTCATGACTCGCCAATGCTTCACCCGATCGCGGGTGAGTGAGCCAATGGACTTAGACTTCCAGTATATACATGGTTCGTGGCGTTCCAGCCACTTCATCACTAGAATGATTTCATACATCGAGTCCAAAATCCAGGACTAGGCAAAGTTCAAAGCTGTCGCAGTCTGCAAACTTCAGCTTAAGGTCAATCGAGACCTTGGGTACAGAAACCTGTACGCCCGTCGCTAGACGGACCGTGACAACGTCACGAGAAGTGCCTCTAGGAACTCGTCATACAGCCGACTCTTCACAACAGAAGCTCGTCTGACATAATTGTCAGATGCTCCAGAGTCTATCAGGACTCACCAAGGCTTATCGAAGCCTTTCACGTCCGCAAAGACTACCAGCAACCCTGGCTGGTACACCAACTCGGTGCTAGAAAGCACCGTTTCCCTCGGGGATTTGTGCAGTCGTCCCCTACCCTGGGTCTTAACAGCACTGAGGGATCCCCCAGTAGGGCGACCCGCACCTACTGGAAGCCGTCGTTTCCCGACGGCTTGGGCGAGGGCTTTTTACCTACCCTCGGCCCCTTATAGCGAGTGTCTCGCTGGGAATTTTTCGGACATCTGTTGCGCAGATGATCCGTGCTTCCACACAGGAAGCATCTCAGTAGTCCATTCCGCTGCAGCATTGACAGGAGCTCCGCTTCCTGACCTTGCTAGGTAGAGTCACCGTGACTCTTAGCGGAAGGTTTCTCCTCCGCTTCGACCTGACTAAGGTCCATGGGTTCGGCACCCACCTTCGAGGAACAAAAGTTCCTCTCGGCGTTGAACGCCATCTTAAACGCCTCCCCCAGGGATTGGGGTCGGCATCGGAAGAGCTCCGAACGTGCTGGCCCTTCTTTCAGGCCTCCCATGAACACGGGAATGGACACATCGTCCGAGTACGCTTTCGCGTACATCCCTGCCAACAGGGTTTTCAGTTCTTGGACGTACGTCTCCAAGTCCCTAGTGCCCTGACGGCACCTAAGAAAAGCCAGCTGATTCTGGAAAACCAGATGAGGCGTTGCATACATGTCCATAAGCTTTTGCTTAAGGACTTCCCAGGTTGGGAACACGTCCGTGACCGAATCCGAACACGTAAACGCCCATGTACGGGCTTTACACGTAATATGGTTCAGTGCAAGTCCCACTTGCAAGTGATCAGCGATCACATTCGCTGTGGCGAAGGCCGTTCGACCTCTCGAAGCCACACATAAAGGTTATCACCTTTCTCACCGGTGAATTCCTTTATCTTAAAGGACAACGGAGGGCGCACCCCCGTGGACGTGGAATGACTTCCACGACAACTGGCCTCATGGGCAATGAGGGCATTGACCCTCGCCCTTGAGGCCTCAAGGCCCTGCTCCACTACGAGCTGCATGCCTTCGTCACCCAAAAATGATAACAGCCTGCTAAAGGTTTCCTGCTGGACGAGGGTTAACCTTTCCCAATCGTCCTGATTCATCCTTTGCAGAGGATGCCGTAGCCTACCAACACAGGTGTTGGATTGACTACAAGTGCTACCAGATGTAGCCGGTGCGTACACACACGGTGCGGCTAGCGCACAGAGGAATACTTTCCTTAAGCGGCGATGTACCGCCACTTAGCCGATACGCGCTTGTAAAGGGCTTAGTAAGAGAGTTCCCTCTTACTCGTGGCCAAGATTTCCCTTGGTTTACTTGTTAGACTTAGCTAACGCCTTGATACAAGGCTTCCCTTAGAAAGGGAGTAGCTAAAGGAGGTATTCCTTTTGGCTACGGACACTCACAGCACGCGCGACCGGTCGATGTCGTGCGTCTAGCTGGATTGGCGTGTTTTGTAAACTGAATGTATATTTAATATGTCATTAGCCTAAATTAATTTAAACTAACGTAAACTATATGTAATACTAAGTAGAACTTACTAAATTCGTACTAACCAAAATGTAGTGTACACCACCAGTGTACTAACACGTGGCAGGCTGCCACGCCTCCACCAAGGGCTCCTGCCCTGATTGGTTAAAATAACCAATAGGTCCAAACCTTTCGGACCGGTCAATACTGACCCCAACCGTAGTGTACTTACGTACATAACATAACTAAATGTAACCAGAATGTAACCCTGTTACATCTGCGGTGGATTCCCCCATTTCACGGACCGCTATATAGCAAGAGCAAAACCTTGCGAATTGGAATATTCCACCGCGGCTTTCTTTGCGTGCTCCAGGCTCGCCTAGGTGTCGGTAGGCAGAGGGGCTGCCGGCGACCAGATGTGGTGGTTTTCCATGGTGAAATGCTCAAGAAAATGGCGAAGATGGCGGTGAGAAAAAGTAGAAAGTTTGTGTGGGTTAACATTGAATCTGGGACGTGATACGCGTCAAAGCTTACTTAATCTGTTTTTATGGCAACAGACCAGGCACAGTCAATCAAATGCGTATTACATCATCAACTTGTTTTTTTTAGCAAAAACAACTGGTTTTTTTAGCAATCCCCTCCATTTGTATTGCAAATTGCCTAACGTTGTAATATAAAAATATTTGGAACCCCAAAAAAGCTATTGTTAATTTTAATTTTTTAATGAATAATTTTGAAGAATTCGACAAATTAATTCACCACCAACATTCAATCTATTGGCTTCTAAATCAGTTAAATCTACTTCTATAATATAAGGGGAATGTTAAATCGCCCCCCCCCCCAATTGTTAATTCGCCCCCCCCGCCCATTTCTACACATTGATGTAACAATGCCCTTTTTATATTGTAAATAAGTTAGAGCTACTTACTCACGCAATTTAACAGTGCAAGGATATAACAGAACGCCTATTACACATGTTAGCACTTTGTAGTCCTTCTTGACGACCACTGACAAGTTTTGCTAGTTGTCTAGCAGAGCCTAGGGCGTGAAGGAGGCCTTGGTTAGGATGATCCAGCCCAAGTACCTTTGTGGGGTTACTCGTGAGGAGCTGCCCGGTTGCCGGGTCCTCACTTATCACAAACGTGTGCTGTTGCAGCATGGTTCCAATGCAAACTAACTTATCACTACCCCAAGCATTTGCGCTAATTGCGTTCCGAGTGAACTTTGCACGTTCCATATTCATTGAAACAGTTGTTGAATTTCATCTCGGACTGTTCAACCAAAATTTTCTCGTATCATTTGCCTAAGCTCCTGAGTGTTTGCTTTAGTTGTGACTCCTTCCTGTGTACTTTGCCATTGAAAAAGAGTTAGTATTCCTTCTTTATGCTCTTCTTCCACCCTGATCTGCTTTATGCGTCTCATAACTTGTGTCTCAGTTAACAATAAACTGGTACTATCCTTGTGTACCGATGTGTGTGGTTATTTCCCGCCCAATTCAGTCCTCCTTTGTTCTTTTTTCTGTATACGGTCACTGGAACGCTGTTGCAGTCCTCTGCTACAGGTAATAGATATTTCTATCTGATTTATTATTACATCGTTTTTCTCGCTTATATAACATGCACTAGTGCTACTTAACTCTTCCTCTCGAAAGAAATATTGATAGAGGGTCGCCGCGACGGGGAAGGTTGCACGTGACCCCCTCGCAACCGGAAGTTTCCTCCCCAAACTGGAATCTATTGTGTACGGGACCAGGATGGATACGGAAGCGGGACCAACCGGGCGCGAGATGGCCTCCCCGTTAAGAAGAAACATTTGGGGTGTAACTCTTCCTCTCCCAACACTCGCTCTGTTGGGGACCGTCATTAATCAACTCATCTGTACACTGTACCCATGATTGCGAACATGTACCACGCACTTTTTCTACAAAACCTGTGCAAGACTACAAGACAGCCTGTTCTGCCGATCTAATAAAAACAACATTGACAGGACAACTTTGACCTATGAGCGCAATCGATCTATCGGTTGTAAAGTTTTCACGTTGGTTTTGCAGCACATCATGTTGTGTTAGAATTGTTGAATTGCATAGTTGATAGCTGAGCGGAACAAAATCCCGACATACATTTTCCGAAGAGATTGACAAATAGCTGACACGCAATCTCGTACTACGCTGTGTACGCAAGAAAAATGTCGCGAAGTGACAGTAGGAGATTGATTGCATCCTGTAGCTTTCAGCAGTTCGCTTGAGTTTTATCCATCAATAAAACATATTTCCTTGTGTCGTGAATTTACAGCATGAGACATTTCCAACTTTCATGCACTCAGGTGTATCGGAGGTGCTGAAACACTAAATGTCAAGATCCCTAGGCCGTGACTGGTCACCCAACAGTTCCAAGTGCAATACTCTAAACCGTAAAAGGACATGCTTGCCTTGAACAGTATCACGGACGAGATCTGTGTTTACTCTCATCTGTACTGCTAAATCCCTCCATAGCTGCAGGAATAAAGGTACGTACATTTAGGAGCATTTGCTCATCCGGTTTTCTTCGAATACCGGAAAATATCGTATATCTGTAACACCTAAGTAACATTTCCAGAAGCGGAAGTAAGTCGTACCTCTTCTTAGTAGTCGTATGATACGCTTGATCGTTGCACATCCGGGTCCGGCATGTGTAGAAATGGTCGGGCGGGGGGTCGATTTAACATTCCCCTAATATAAAACCATTTTTTTGTCCGTCTGATGAGGCAAAAATATTTACAAATGGGAGCCGCTATCTAGCGCTCACTTTTCGCTAATCAGCGCTCACCCCCAAAATTATCAGCTAATAAAATTTTACTCCGATCCACTCACTCTTTTTTTGCAAAATTGATCGATGAAACAGGCGGACGGCGCTGGACTTGTTTGCGCGGCGAGTTTCTGGACGAAAATTATATTAGACTGAAAATAGGTACTCTCTAAGACAAGGCACACCAATTCGCTATACGGAGATGTATTAGAATAAATTGTACTCTCACAATACAAATAAAACCTGCTGTCATAACGCCATTTGGTAAAATGTCCGAGCCTCCGCACAAGAGCTCTTTGCAGAGTAGCCGAAATCTTCAGTTTTTTTACTAACCATTTTTCATGCGTAAGTTTTCCGTCTTTCGAACAGGATTAGAACAAATCGTATCTCCCTCTATGGGGCACACATACACTCGGCTTAAAGCGGCAAAATGTTAGACTCCCTCCACAGTACACGCGTAACCGAGGATAACACACTTCTCACCAGCAACGGTACATTTGGCTTCAAATTATACGTTTCCGCTACTCCCTTCCCCTTTACGACCTGTCTTCTCCACTTCAAAGCTACCAGATGGAAGACACTTAGCATTCTTGCTGTCGGTGCGAAACTAATAGCTAATACCACTAGATGCTATACGTATCGCGAGATGGCGGAGGTATTCGAAGCATAATTCGCTTAAAGACTTGACTAGTCCACGACGAGGCATGTATTCGCCGTTTTCCCACAATTTTTGCGTATTTCCTGCAAAGAGCGCTTAGCGGTGAGTGCACAAAAACGGGCCTTTTCAAGAATAAAACTTACTCGTAACATCCTTTGCCGCAAAAACTATAAGCGAGTGATGTCGGATAAATTGTTTCAGGAAAATGTAAACTTGCTCCGACTGCGCCAATCCGTCTCCCACGCTTTTGGCTGTCATCTTCCACCATCGCAAAAAGTCATTCATTACACATATTCCAGATACAGAAACAGCAGCATGTTCTGATAACTTGTCGTTGGCGTGGAAAGATCCGACACAGTTGAACACTAGCATCAATGCTGTGCAGACGCGCATCATTACATTAGTTCAGATTAGTTAATTCCTCCATCTCCATTGACCGCTGCAACTCACGCACTGGAACTTCTTTTAACAGCTGAAAGTGAATGTGATTAAGCGTTGCGAGCCACTGAAACGTGTCACGACAATAACAGCTTTGGACTCGATTCAGCGCCTCCTCCACTGCCTCGTTCGGCTCACAAGGCCTGGGAGGATCTCTGACTTGGGCGTCAGCCAATCAGCGTGCAGCATTTCAGGTGGAGGGGTTCCTTATATGGGGGGTGAGCGCTGATTAGCGAAAAGTGAGCGCTAGATAGCGGCTCCCTTACAAATATGCTCTATTTCTATAATATAAGACCGTCTGTCTGTCCGTCTGCTGAGGCAAATCACGTACAGTTGGAATTCGATTAGGTACGGCCTCAGACGAAGTAGATTGGTTTTACCATCCATGTGTAACACAGTACTTCAAGGACAAAGCTCGGCAAGAAGAGGAGACAACATCATCACTACAATTCCATAAATCTTTATCTTCAGTTGTATTTTGCCTGCACTTCAATTGCGGGGGCGTTCACTAGTACATAAATAAAGATGTTGAAATAAGATAAAATCCTGTGGAGGATATGCGACACTGATGACGACGTTTTAGCAGCACAGCGACAACTTGTGCTCAAAACCGCTATGGGTCTGGAGTGTTTCCTTTGCCAGAAGCTGGATCCACTTCACCACCTTAACTTCTATTCCCTTCGATCCGCGTCAATACGTGGTCAACGTGTTTCTGCAGTTAATCACGATTCGCAGGGAGGTCGAGACGAGTGTAGGGAGATATCCGCTATGCTGGGGATATGTCCTAATTGCGACTGACCCGTTGACGGCAGCAGTTGCCAAATTTCCTCAAGCTTCCCTAAAACCACTGAAATGTTCTGACTCAAATTCATCATCGTTGCGCAGTCATGTAGGTAGTATGCGGACGTCCATGGCGACCAGTTACTTTGCTGTTTTACTAACCAGTTCTCCATGTAGCTGCTAATTGAAACGAGTTTCTTCCAACTGGCATTTATATGAAATCCTGGCGGAAAACACCTGGTGTAGTTTGAGGAAATTGAAGAGCAGCTTCTTATGGCCTTTCCCGGAGAGCATGCGATCCACGCACGTCACTTGACACTGCTAAACTATTTGAAGCTCATGACAAAATTGTACTTTCTCGCAGTACGACACTAGAAGGCACGGCACAATTGAAATATTCCATTATTCTATACACGAATTTTCCCGATCCGATATGTACGTTTGTTGTAGTTAAACTTCAACGTAGATCAGGTAGTCAGAAAAACGATTTTAAGACGATGATTGGCCAAATCATCAGGAAAGTCGTTCCTCCCCAGGAAGGGCGACATATTTGTTCTCTCGACAAACATTCGCTGTCACTCCCTTTTAGACAAGAGCGACGGAATAGCGAAGACCCGATGCGTGTTATCAGATTGACTTTTCCTCTCACTATGGGGTTGATAGGTTTTCTCATGCCCGACGTAGTTCATTCACGCGCTATGGATGTGGATGAGTGGCCGTCCACGGAGGTACGTTCCGTTTTCTGGTTTTGATGCGTTATACTAGTACTTTGAATCTAAAGAGCTTGATGTTACCTAGAGGGATCACACGAAACTGCAAGTGGTTCTGCCCGAGAAATTAATGAAAAAGGAAGGATATGCGCACAAGGACGCTCTATTTGGCTACCCGGCATACACGATGGGCTCGCTCCAGACTCAGCTGGTGTACACGAAGGAGTCTGGCTGCGAAGAGATCAAAAACAGCGACTGGGAGCCTCCTTTTGCCCTCATGTTGGATCGTGGAGACTGTCACTTTGTGGAGAAGGTGCGTCGCGCCCAGCACGCCGGGGCGCGTGCCGTGCTGATTGTAGACAACAAGTGTCTTTGTACCGACGTGGAATGTTTGCGCGAGACGGGTGACGACTATTGCGAAACTGTATTGCCATTTATGGCGGATGACGAGTCGGGAGGAGATATTTCTATCCCCAGTATGTTGATACGTAAAAGCGATGGGGATACAATTAAACGCGAGATCGCGCAAAGCAAGGGTGTCAGTAATGTCATGGTCAAGTTCGACTGGGGTATCCCTTCCCCCGATGGTCGCGTAGAGTGGACGTTATGGCAGAGCGCCTGGGATGATCAGTCCTCATCGACATTGGCCAATCTGGAGGAAATGGTTACGGCCTTGGGAAAGCGCGCTTTCTTCACGCCTCACTTTGCCTCATATAACGGTACCAAAGTAGGCTGTCACGAAGATCGAGACTCGAGTACATCAGTGTGTGGAAATATGTGCTTGAACAATGGACGATACTGTTTATTGGACCCGTCACCTTTTCATGACCGTTCTACCGGCGCGTCGGGAGCCGACGTAGTGCTCGAAAATTTGCGTCGCAAATGTATTTGGAAGCTGGAAAGCGAGGTCGACCCCGGTGTTGGTTTGAAGTGGTGGAAGTACGTGAAAGCCTCTGGGGAAATTTGCGGTAAGGACGAGGATATGTTCCGCGAGCGATCTTGCGTTGAGGAAGTCATGAAGAAGCTGACCATTGATATTAAGGCGGTGGAAAAATGTATGCAACCCTACGGCGTCAACGTGGACGAAGTAAACCCTTTGCTTGAGGAGGAACTCAAGGAGCAGACTGCGCTCCAGCTTTTGCGGTTACCGGCGCTTTACGTAGACGGGGTGCATGCACGTGGCCGTGTCGACCCAACCAGCATTTTGGGTATGGTATGCGCTGGCTACGGTGTCCATGATCCCCCCGAAGTATGTTCGTGCGTCAGTCAGGGATCAGTGGGTCTTTTGGATTGTGTGAAGGTGGGAAGTCTGGCAAATGCTTCTTCTATCACGGGTAATAGCGGCTACTCGTTCGCGTCGTTAGTGGTGGTGCTGCTTGCATTTGTCGGTTTTGTGGCTGCAGGTGGTTTTGTCTACTGGCGACGTACCCAGCAGCACATGCGTGACCAAGTGCGAAGCATTTTGGCCGAGTACATGCCCTTGGAAGACCACTCAATGGATGATGACTACGATTTGGCGGATGAGAAATCGCGCATGCTACATCCGGCAGAGCGCGCTTCCGCTAAAAGCCCTCGTGGCTACATGCCTTCGCGCGGCTTTCTTGAAGAAGGTGAAGAGGACGGTATGTAGAAGGTCGGGGGCAAGGAGAAAGCTGAATGGCATGCGTTTTATGATGGACATAAGCAACTAAGCAGAATTGCAGCAATCGATACGGTATAACACGATGTTTAGTTGCTCAGTACGAAAATTTAAAGAGTAATTACATAAAATACCATGGTTTTGAGCAAAAATTCACAGCATACCACCCGTTTTCCAAATTTCACGGAATACCACTGTTTTGCTAGGGCCCATATTTATATATTCACGTCAGGACCGCCTCTCAGACCCAGTCTCAGATCTGGCGCGTAAGCGAAAGACAGCTCTCGTGTACGTTCCCACACTTACATCCACACAGCATTGTCCCCTATTTTATACCATGTCCACAACTCTTGCACGACTACCTCCTTTGGCTGTTGTGCAGATATGACTCGTTCGATGATGCGATCAATGCCGCACGACAGCATGCGAAAGATCAGCAGATCTCTTACAACATTGCGGCCAGGGACAAAAGCCGTGCCTACTTGAAAGGGAAAGGAGACGATTGCCCAGCTTACGTCCGGTTCGCGCTTTCGATGAAGACTGGGCTGATCACTTTGCGCGTTTTGAATGACGAAAATTCCTGCCAGGGAACTTTGGAGAAGCCCAGGAAAAGCCAAAGACATTATGAGTACCTGGTAGCTCTATTTAAGGAAGACCTCCCAGGTCGACGGACAAACCAAGCCTGCTTATGTGAAGCGCTACTTAGAAAAGAAAGTTAGGATTAAGCATTCCATACACTACCTCCCATAAAGCCCTTGAAGCTCGCATGCAAGGGAGCGCAGATGCGCAGCGCCAACAGTTTGCATTACCAAAATCGTATACAGAGCTTCTAAATCCAGCTGATCCGGATACTCTTGCAGAGGTCAAGACGCACGCTGTCAATCCAGAAAACCCTCGGAATGGTGTGGTGGAGTCCAGTTCGAAATCGAACACCGAAGTGTCTGGAACTTGACCACCATCGCGCCCAGCCGACCAACTTACAAAAGAGGGGTTCCCCGCGAACCTTCGTCTGTGTGCCGATCGGGCGACCGATCAGTACTGCAGGACGCCGAGTCCGATTTGTCTTCAATCATCTCACCTATGTACCCGCGGTGGAGCAGCTGATCAAAGTTTTTGACGCTCTATAAGGCGTTACCACGGCGCCCGGACTGCCGACTAACGAAGGGGGTCCTCCGGTTGTCCTGTTACCGCTTGTGTTCTTGCTCAACTTGTGTACCCGACGGCTTGGGCGTGGTTCGCTCTCCAGGTGGCGGGAATGTCACACTGCAATTCCTTGATGCAAGATTGGGGGTAATTCGTAGCGAATCGACCGATGTCGATCAGGCGCGATCAGGCTTGATCAGGCACAAATAGTCAATGATCAGGGCCTCTGATCGATAATCAGGGGATGATCAAGGTCGATGATCGATGATCAGGGTCAATAATCGATGATCAAGGGGTGATCGACGATCAGGGGTGATCAGGCTTGATCAGGCGCAAACCGTCGATGATCAGGACCGCTAATCGATCTGGTTGATTCCCCACGAATTGGCGCGAATTGAGAGCAGGTGATCGAAGGTCGCCGGTTGCAGATCGATGATCTTAGTGGTGATCAGCTAAGGGGTACTTGATCGATGCGGAAGTCTTCACCACCCGATCGCCGAGCCTCTTAAGCTTAGTTCGACAATATAATACCCAATATACTTTGTATTCTAAGCTTAAACTTAAGAGGAGGGTTGATCAGCTCGTTTTACGGGCTGATCGACGGTTTCCATTAAAATCCATGTGGTGAAGTGTACCACAAATTTGGTCATTTTTGGTCAAGGCAGTTGGTCGAATTTCGGATTGGTCTAAACAAGGGGGGCTTTTTAGCCTATCAGATTCAAGGAGTGTCAAGAACGAAAGTTTTGGTGAGTCACCTGACATTGGGTATTTTACATAATTTTGTGTGGGTACATTAGGGACCATAGGGAGGTAGTATTATTGGTTAGTTGCGATTTTTCCAAGTAAGAGTCTTTTGGTCTAGGAATAAGTGGCAATAACCTCTTCTGGTCTCGGTCTACACCGCAGCAAGGGGTCGCCGTTATTCTTTTCACGTACACTAGTCGCCTCCGCCCGCCGCGGAGTGTTTGGGGGCACAGGGTAGAATTATCCCCTCTCGCCTATTATACCCGGTCTGGACGCGCCGCACGCGCACTTTGGCCACCGGAAGTCCCTCGACGGGAGTACGATTTGTCTATCTCGACACTTTGACTCAAGTACGTTTGGAACGTGCTATTCACTGGATTGGTCTTTACGTGGAGATATCGTTCGTGGAGTTTCACGGGCATATTGGGTCTTTACGTGGACATATTGGCTCATTGTAACATTGGTTAGAGTTTAGACCGGTTTTGGTCTTCTCTCATATTGGTCAGGGGCTAGACCGGTTGATTGGTCTACCCTCTATTATTTCGTATTGGTCAGGTCTAGATCGTTTGGACGATCGACCTATTGTAATCTATCTTTCGGAAGTGTTTCTGGTCTGTACGTACCTGGGGTGAAGAGTTCCGCCCTAGGTACACCTAGCCCGCAAGGTCTCCGATATTCAAGACCGAATCAGATCGATCTGCGATCCCGATCCACCGAGTGTGTAACTAGCCCATTCCATCGGGTACACAAGGTGAGATGAACTTAAGTGAATCGGACCAAGTGTCTTTGGATGATGACCGGTCGTCTGCCAGCAGCGGACGATCGGACCAGATTTCGAGTGGAGGTCCGCGGGGTACCCCCCCCCGTAAGTTGGAAGGCTGGGCACGATGGTGGTGGTCAGGTTGTCGATACAAATGTATTCGATTTCGAACTTGACTCCACCACAATGGTGCGCGTGCCCGGATCACTTGGTGATCGTGGATATCACCGCGAGGTGTCATCAAAGATTGAGTTTGAAGATTTGAATTTGGAATCGTTCTGGAGAGGGCGTAAGGAAAGGCTATCACCTTACGTCTTCGTTCTCGATAAAGATGGCGATGTCCGGTCTGGCCTGGTGGAGGACCAGATCGGGATTAATACTTTTTTCCTCCCCAAAAGGCTCCCACCGGAGCCGATAGGGAATATAGCAAGTCCTGCTGTAGTCCCGGAAAGTATCAGGACCTTGGTCCTGATCCTATGTATGTGCATAAAAAAGTTGATGGAAAATCAAAAGACGGAAAATACTTGGAAGCTGATCAGAACGATCAGACCAACCTCCCCAAGGTCCCCAAGCTACCCAACATTCCCAAGAAAGGGTTGGGAATGCCGACCGACGAAGACGACCTCGAAGAAAAGTCGCAGGTCGGAGATGGAGGCATCACTGAAGAAGACCTAAACAAGATGTACTACATTTTTGAGCTGAAACGATTTGTTCGCTTTGACGTGGTCTTTCGGGTGTTGAACCTCCATATCCCCGACCGTCTTCTCGGTCCCACTACCGAGCCAATCCAGAGTGATCGCCCATTACTGTTGGTGAAGAACTTGGTGGCGATGTTGGCGGAGGTTGGTATTAAAATGCAGAACCCCGCCGATGTCCAAAAACTATTTGAATTTGAGACTTGGAGGATGAAATCGTCGATGTCGACCTTCCACGACCATTTGGTACCACTGGTGGGGGCGGATTGCCGCCCAACTCCCACCGCAGCAGTCAAGGTCGCTGAAGTCTCCACAGCGCTTGCTGACATTGGTTCCGTTGACGAATCGGTTTATCAATCTCCACCGGCCTCGAACAGCTCATCAGAGTTGGAGACTGGTGACGAGCGGATGACCATGGGGGTGGACCATGCCCATCCTGAACAAAAAAGGGACATGCGGCAGCAAAGGGCTGCTTGCCAGTCGGGGCTACAGCAGCCCCCACAGGCCTCAGTTCCAGAAAAGGAGGGTATCAACACGTTGCCCATGACTCCATCTAACGTCCAAGCCATGTTTGAGACGATGATGGAGCGTTTCATGGAAGACCGGGTTAGACCACCTCTGCGGCCACATGCCCAAGACCGGTATACCCAGCAAAGTGCCAATGTTTGCCGAGATGTGGATATGGAATTGGTAACATCTGTGGACAAGCCCACTCGAAGTGATAAGCAAGTCGGCAAAGGGAAGCGCAAGCCGCAACCGGCCAGACCGCGTAGACCAAGCAAGACAAGTGACTGTGACATGGAGTCGGTCGGCGGTCTTGACGACCACTGTGGGTCAGACGGTACGGGCGCTGGCAAGCCACGAAAGGCTAACCTAGCCTCCACTATTGCTTACGACTTTGGATCTGCTGCGATTCCGCGCATCCGTATGGCCGCGACGACCGACCTCAAGAACTTCACTGGCAAGGATGCTGATGAAGACCAGGCCCGGTCTTGGTTCGGTCGGGTCAAGTCTGCGTTCCTGCGAGACCAGACCCCGAAAAGTGAAAAGTGTCTGATCTTCCGGGATTTGTTGAAAGGACCGGCTGCCAACTGGATCCAACAGTTAAGTCGGGATGTCCGGTCTGACTGGGACCAGCTATATGCAGAGTTTGAAGGGCAATATTGTAACTCCGGATTTTCGAGTGCCCGCAAGTATCACCATATGCAGAAGCGGAGCGAAAAGACAACGATCGAGTATTTGCATCGGTTGAACGTGGCTGCACTTCGTGCCGGCATAACAATTAAAGAGAATAACCCGCCGAAAGGTGCTGCTCTGGAACATGTGGGTCACTACAGTAGTACCCTGGACGATCAAGAACTGGCGGACCAGCTTACTCTGTTGAGTCTTAGGGATGCGGGTGAAGTTGAACAGACTCTACGGACGCTACAGCAGTCGCGTAGCATGAGGGCGAAGAGTGCTGGTGGATCAGGTCGCTACCGATCCAAGACCCAGACCCAGACCGATCCGGTCAAGAGACCCTGGACCAGACCGACCCGAGCGGTCAAGGCGATCGTAGCCGAAGACAGCACGGGATCGGAAGGGGAAATTGGAAGATAATCCAGCCAGGAGTCATCGGATGAAGACCAGTATCGTTACGTCTATGTTGCGGAACCGTCCCCAAAGACCAGGTCGAAGTCCGACCAGGTAGACCGGAAGGGAAGCAACGGAAACAAGTCCGATCCGGACCGACCTCGTCAGAAGTGCTCCCACTGTGGGTCGAGCAAACATGATGGTCCAAACTGCTGGAAGAACCACGACTAAGGACGCTAAATGATCGAGTAATGAAGGCATTGAAGGACCACCCCAACCACGAGCTATTGCCCGTGAAACGGGACTGGAACAGAAGCACCGACTACCTCGCGACCAAGTCCATGCAAGACAGTGCAGAACGGGACCGACTGGCGAAATTATTGATCCCCGAGTTGCTGCAGCCGGATGTCCTTCATCACTATCACGTGAGTCTAGAAGGGGGACATCAGGGCATAGGCAGGACCTATCACAAGATCAGGTCCCACTTCCACTGGAGAGGTCTTTTCCGCAGTGTGCAGAAATATGTGGGCTGTTGCACGTATTGCGAGACCGGAAAGGGTAGACCGGTAATCAAGGGGCGATCGCCCGGAAATATCGAAGCTAACTACCCTTTCCAGATCATAGCGATGGACCACATACCGTCACTGCCTAGATCGACGCGCGGCAACACTGAGCTGCCGACCTGGGTAGACCTGTTCACTGGTCTAGTTATTGCGAAGGCAAGTGCATCTCGGTCTGCGGAGCAGATCGCCCAGAGCTACGAAGAATGTGTGTTCCGAAGATTCGGCGCCAGCGTGGTCATCAGGCACGATCGGGAACCCGGTTTTATGGCCGAGGTGTTCCGGTCGTTCAATAACATGCTGGGAAAATTGTTTTCATTAACTTTAGTCAATAACATGATGGGCCAGAAACAGAGTGCGACGATGGCCTATCGTCCGCAAGCAAATGGATCGGCGGAACGCATGGTGCAGAACATAACGAGGGCTATCAAGATGTTCGTTGATTACCCAGGCCAGCGAGATTGGGACGAGTATGCAGAAAGGCTGGTGCTTGAACTCAACTCGTCGACCGATCGGGTCCGAGGAGAAACGCCTTTTTATCTGACATATGGATGGGACCCTCGGTCGACACTGGAAGCTGCGATACCTGTCGGTTGCACCCGGACCCGCGATCTCGATGCTCGACGCTGGCGCATGCAGGTCCAGAAACACTACCAGCATGCAAAAGAAGTCGTCAACGAAAAGCTGCGTCAGGCCACACAAGACCGGGCAGACCAGACCAATGACCAGGTCCGACCCCACGGTATAGAACCAGGGGCGAGGGTATGGCTATACCTAGACCGAGTGAAAGAGGGCTATTCGAAGAAGCTGGCTCACATGTGGCACGGCCCTTTCCGTGTTGCCGATCTGATCGGTGAGCACGCTGCCCGTCTAGTAACAACTGGTACAGATTACAAGGTCTTCCCGATCGTGCATGTGTCCAAGTTGAAGCTGGTCCAAGAATTTCCTGATCGACCCAAAACTCCCTGTCTGGTAGAAGAAGAAAAAATATTCGATTTCGATGAGGCGTTACTGCCTGAGGACAGTTGGGAACGACCATTAGAGGAAGACGAGTTTGAAGTGGAGAAGGTCTTAGATGTTCGGTCGACCAAGAAGACCAGGTTCGGTCGGACTCACCGAGAGTACCTGGTTCGATGGAAGGACCATGATGAATCAACTTGGGTCGACGATCTCGACTTGAGCTGTGGGGCTCTTCTACGAGAGTTTGAACGAGAACGAGTCAGTCGTAATCGCTTCGCAGTGATGCAGACTCATGAAGACCAAGACCAAGACACGCAGTAGCATCGGTCGGTCTAGACCGGTGTGAAGATGTGGATCCGGAGTTGATGTGAAATTGTGATGAACTGTGACGAATTGGAGTAGCGGAATGACGAAGGTGATGACTATTTTTTGTGATGGGGGTGGAACTGTTTACGATAACGTGTTCGGTGCAACTCTGAAAAAGTGGTGAAATTAGTTCAAGTGATTTGATGATCAGATATGTGAAAAAGAAATGATGACATGTATTACGAGCTATCTGGTCGACTACCTGGGACTTCATTCGCTATCACCCCACAGGCGGCCGATGGTCAGCGCCGGATGGCATGCAACTTGGTCTTGAAATTGGTTGCGCCAGGGTTCCTTCTGGTCAAGCTTGACCAAAGCATCCTTGAGGTCCGCGGCCGGATAAGAGCAATCAAGACCGGGGTACCATATGCCGTCATCGGCTAACAACCTGGTCTTCTCAACGCGACGCCTTGGCAGTGGCCAGACCAGATCGGGTCCTTCGAGGGTCGGCAGTGGCCAGATCGATGTCACCCTCCGAGTGCGCCACTTGGTCTTCTTCTGACGTCGGCTCTTCAACTGCGACAGCGGACCGACGATTCTGGGTGGATCGGGATTGAGATAAAGCGGGAAGGAGATCATCTGAACCCACTGATCCACCCTCCGAAGCCGCCCCAGGCGAGACCAATACCGACTTGGACCGAACGGCGAAACGGGTCGAGGGCGCGCGATTTTTGGAGTCCTTCCTCTCCGTAACTGCATCCCTCACCGCACTTGGGAGTTGCGCCCGTATCTTGGCTAGTGATTACACCATTTCCGGTTTCTTCTCGTGCTCTAGGTCGCGCGCAAGGGACCGCGCCCTCGCGCCTCCAGATGCGCCCTTGCTTTTCTCATTGCGGGCGTGAATTTTGGGGGGCGGAATTTCAACCAATGAATGGCGAGAATTTCCGCCCGAATTTTGCTGGGAAATCGTACCACCTGAATGCGCCCGAGGGGGCGTGAGGACGCATGGGATTATGCGATGTTAAACGCATCACTTGAATCCGATTTTTGGTTCATGAGGAGCGCCTGCGTCTTGGCTTTTTGTGGGGCGGCGCTTGCTTCTCCTCGTGTTCGGAGTCGCGCTCTATGCCCCGCGCACTTGAGACACTCGTCGCGCCGGAGCGCCTCTTGGAATGGCGCCGATCTCGGTATTGATGCGGACCGGACCAGGATTTCGAGGTCCGCGGCGGAAGTGGGCGATCTCCAATTGCCATATCTTTTAGCCGGGCGTGGCGGTGCAGTCCAGACGTGCCAGGCAGTAACGAAGGCACCGATTTCGCTGACCCATATGCTGGAGTGCTGTCACCTGGCAGACTGGTCTTCTGCTCCGACCCCGAAGACGATGCCGCTTGGACGGAACTTTTACGCCGACACTTCTGCGACTTGGACGGGATGGCGATCACGAACTATGAATCGCAGGACCCTTCGCTGGAGTCCTCCCCGGACGAGAACCCTGTGTACTCGGTACGGACGGCACGAGTGCGCGAGGGCGCTTGAGTTTTGGCAGGGTTGCAGGCATCACCCACGTCCAATCTTGGGTTCACGAGAATCGCCTGCGTCTTGGCTCGCTTATGGGGCACCGCACGCTTCCCCCCTAGTTCGGGGTCGCGCGCTATGCCCCGCGCCCTCGAGCTAACCGGCGCGTCCGCGCGCTTCTTTGATTTGTGTGAAATTTCGGGCTGCTGAATATCAGCCAATGAAAGGTGTCGGTATTGGTCCTGCTGCAAGCGGTTTTGGTCCTGCTGCAAGCGGTCTTGGTCTTGCTCCGAGGCGACTAAGGTTGCCGACGCAGACCAATCTAAGCTGGAGGAAGCAGTCGAACACGGAGGCAGCAAGTTCATCAAGCGCTGGCGTCACTGGTCTATTGCCACCTGACGACGACCCGACTCTAGCTTCCAAGCGTCTGATTTGTCTTGATAAGACCGGACCTTCCCGGTCTGGTCTGGAATGGAAATTTGAAGCTCGGACATGCGTCGCTCAAGATCGTCGCCTTGCATGCGCAGCGAAGTCTTGTCCAATTGATCGTCCAACTGCTGCCGGTGGATTCGGCTCCAGTCTGACACCCATCCGATGTTTGAGGTGCAGGAGAATTATGTGGGCTGTCAGACCGGGCCGACCGAACATGTGAAGCAATGTGGGGCGACTCGGCACATAGAGTTTCTACAAGAACAAGCGTCAAGAGGAAGCATAAGAGGATCGAGTGCAGTAAAGGGAGTACCTGGCGCAGGTGGCGAAGATGGATGGTCCATGGTAAAGAAGTGTGAGCGACCAAGGTCCATTTGGTCAAGTGATGGGTGAGTCAGACCGTTATCGTTGTGCGACACGGTCGGACTCAGGGGCGGCTGTGGTGAAGTGTACCACAAATTTGGTCACTTTTGGTCCAGGCAGCTGGTCGAATTTCGGATTGGTCTAAAAAAGGGGGGCTTTTTAGCCTATCAGATTCAAGGAGTGTCAAGAACGAAAGTTTTGGTGAGTCACCTGACATTGGGTATTTTACATAATTTTGTGTGGGTACATTAGGGACCATAGGGAGGTAGTATTATTGGTTAGTTGCGGTTTTTCCAAGTAAGAGTCTTTTGGTCTAGGAATAAGTGGCAAAAACCTCTTCTGGTCTTGCTCTACACCGCAGCAAGGGGTCGCCGTTATTCTTTTCACGTACACTAGTCGTCTCCGCCCGCGCGGAGTGTTTGGGGGCAGAGGGTTGAATTATCCCCTCCCGCCTATTATACCCGGTCTGGACGCGCCGCACGCGCACTTTGGCCACCGGAAGTCCCTCGACGGGAGTACGATTTGTCTATCTCGACACTTTGACTCAAGTACGTTTGGAACGTGCTATTCACTGGATTGGTCTTTACGTGGAGATATCGTTCGTGGAGTTTCACGGGCATATTGGGTCTTTACGTGGACATATTGGCTCATTGTAACATTGGTTAGAGTTTAGACCGGTTTTGGTCTTCTCTCATATTGGTCAGGGGCTAGACCGGTTGATTGGTCTACCCTCTATTATTTCGTATTGGTCAGGTCTAGATCGTTTGGACGATCGACCTATTGTAATCTATCTTTCGGAAGTGTTTCTGGTCTGTACGTACCTGGGGTGAAGAGTTCCGCCCTAGGTACACCTAGCCAGCACGGTCTCATATTCAAGACCGAATCAAATCGATCTGCGATCCCGATCCACCGAGTGTGTAACTAGCCCACTCCAATGGGTACACAAGGTGAGACGGTCTTAAGTGAATCGTACCAAGTGTCTCTGGATGATGACCGGTCGTCTGCCAGCAGCGGACGATCGGACCAGATTTCGAATGGAGGTCCGCGGGGCACCCCCCATAAGTTGGAAGGCTGGGCACGATGGTGGTGGTCAGGTTGTCGATACAAATGTATCCGATTTTGAGCTTGACTCCACCACACTTCAGCGCTGACTTCAATACGTTGCGGTTACCACTGAGTCCCTCTGTAACCTGATAGATCATCCTTGAGAAATACCACTGATTCCCTCTGTAACCTGATTGATCATTCTTGACAGTTACTTCAAAAACCCTCTGTAATATGATTGAGCGAGGTGGCCGTCGCGAGGTGGCCGTCGCGAGGTGGCCGTATCATGTCGCTCCTGATTGGTTAAAAATATCCATTTATATCTCCACATTCATACCGATCATAAATCAATTAGCCGCGAGGTGGCCGTCGCAAGGTGGCCGTCGCATGTTGCTCCTGATTGGTTAAAAATATCCATTTATATCTCCACATTCATACCAATCATAAATCAATTAGCCGCGAGGTGGCTGTCGCATGTCGCTCCTGATTGGTTAAAAATATCCATTTAGATCTCCACATTCATACCAATCATAAATCAATTAGTAGCGAGGTGGCTGTCGTGGATTGCCTCTTATTGGCTGAAAATATCTTTTCCAAAATAAAATACTTAACCACTTGAGAACAATCCAGAATGCCCAATTAACCATCTTGGGCGGCGAGGGCGCATGACTTTCCGAGAGCTTCCCACCAGAATTAGAGCTACCGCTATGCTTATAAAGTGCGCCTGTGTCTTGGCTTTCTGTAGTGGTGCTGAAAGTTTGTTTTCGTGACCTGGTTTGTCTGCTACAGCCCGCGCCCTAGCGCCCATAGCTGCAGGACAGTATGTGAAGCTGAGGGCGCGTGAATTCTTGTTGTATTTACCGCTAGTATTGAACCTGCCGTTGTACGTGTAAGATGCGTCTGTGTCTTGGCTTTCTGTAGTGGTGCGGACGATTTGTTTGCGGGATCTGGTTTGTCTGCTACTGCCCGCTCCCTAGCGCCCATAGCTGCAGAGTATTAAATATAGCTGAGGACGCATGACTTGTCGTTGGCTTTGCCACCATAAATGAACACGTTGTTATGCTTGTAAGTTGCGCCAATGTCTTGACCTTCTTTGATGATGCTAATGGTTTGTTGCATAGTCTGGTGAAGTTATTACTTCATGCGCCCTAGCGCCCTAGCCTTCACTGCCGTGATGCTAAAACCAACACGACTGTAATGAGACACCGTGTGGATGTAAGACTCACTACTTAAAGACGGACGCATCGTTCGCATTGTTAATAAGATGATGGCACAACACAATCTTTGTTGTTGATGTTCAATGTTTGCAGACACCACATCAAGTCAAGGCAACATTGTGCTAGCATGTAGAGTTTTGGCATCGTAAAAATTATACCGTGAATTTATAACTACCACAGATCATCTTCTATATGTTGTAAATAAAGATTCCACTTCACCACAATTTCCCCTTGCGTAACTTCAGCGTATGCGAGGAAAAGGCACGCACACACACATCTTAATGGTCATACAGCAAATAATTATGTTCTGAATCTTCATTCATAGTCTTAGCAAAGACAAATTCAACGTTGAATAAATAACACTGATGCTGGCACTTCATTCTCCGGAGGTGCACTAATCAATCGTTCAAACATCGAAATCTTGATCCAATTCACGCGCTCAAAGTCGATTCGACCCATAACAAACGGTTGCAATTGCATATGATCACCAATCATCTCCAGTTTCCGTAAGGAAGAGCCAAAACACGAAACAAAGAGTGGTTTCATCACTTCTGACGCTTCTTCGACCAAAATCGCAAAAAGATTCGTCGTGCAAATCGCCTCCAATCGTGACACTCAACCTGTAATGGTCCCTCCAATCACAGCCTTACCCTCGTAGATGCGAGAATTCGCACGCAAAATCTCACGCTGCAATTACATCATTAAATTTTCCAGTTCTGCACTAAATGCGTATTGAAATCGAGTACTAATATCGCTCCACATATTTAGTACCGAGTACAAGGCATTCCATCGTTCTTCCGAGTTCATACCCCACTGCCATTTAATGGGGAGATAAATTGCTGGTCCGAAATAGACCATGCAAATTCCTCTTCATCTTCGACTTCTTCTACGTTCTCAATCACTTCATCGTTCTCATCGTCCCCAACCTCATGCATTTCACGGAGATGTTGCAAATACTCCGATTCCTCGACTTCATCTCCGTTGTCGAATGGAATGACATCCTCAAAGTTATACACATCACTATCCGAGCTCCAAGCACTTTCAGCTTTAGCTTCTTCTTTAATACTTGACTCTAGCGTCTCAAGAAGCTCCTCTGTTTTGGTGTCCTGTACTTCTTCCACTGTGAACTTCTGAAGGTTCTGAGCTTCATTTTCGCACTCTCTTCTGCTTATTGAAGGCGAGCGACTTCTAGTTGCGTTTTCGTCACCTCTGCTTCCTTTTCCTCTACTATTCGCTCTAAACCATACACCTGCTCTTCCATTTCAACTCTCTCCTGCTCAACCCTTTCAATCTTCTCTGTAGCCTCTTCCAAACGAACTTCTAGAGCCTGTTCCGTCGTCTTCCAACTCTCTTCTCGAGTTCGTTGCTATTCGTGCAACGCAGAAACCTGACGAAGCAACGGCTGTATCGCCTCGGAAACACTTTGTCCCAACATATCCACACGGGCCACCGCATCTTGCCACTTTCGCTTCCACTCTGCAATTTCCGCCCGCGCCATTTCTTCCCGTCGAGCGGCGTATTTCTCCACATCTTGAACAGTCTCGTGCAAAACATGCAGCGTTTCATGTAGCTCCAATTTCTACATATTCAGTGATTCAAGTGTCTCGAATGCCGCCTTCAACCTCGTCATTTCTTCATCTTTCGTTGCATCAGCCTGCGTCAGTTGTTCTACTTGACGCTGCACCCTTTCCAGCCCCTGCGTCGCTTGTGTCACTCTCTCCTTCTTCTTTTTCCACTTGACTACTTAAGGCATCGACTGTGATCGCTAACTAAACATTTTCTTAGAGAACGCACGCGGTTTCCTCCTCTTTTTGTTTCAATTTCGTCAAAAGCTTCCTCTCTCTTCCACAAACGCCTCGACCTTCGACGCTCTCTCGTCTGCCTCGCCCATTTCTCTCCGCAGCGCACTAATTCTCTGCTCCAGCTGCGCCTGCTTCATTGATAAGGCCTGACCTTCCTACCAGTTGAGCGCAAAAGTTCCAGCTCACTCTTTAACGTAACTTCTCTGCCTTTAACGCTATCATCTCCTTCGTCAACGCTTCCTTCTCCGCTACAACCTTCTCATTCTCCTCCGGATCAACCTGCTGATACTTCTCCACCAGCTGTTACACGCGTTGTTTCCATCGCTTTTTCGCATCTTTCAGAGCTTCAATCTCTTGCTTGAACGACACCACTTGCTTCCTTAACGCGGCTTCAGCCTGCTGCAACGGCTCAAGCTTTGCTTCAAAGCTGCGCACCTTTCTCTCCTACCTCTATGCTCAGTTTATTGCCCCATGGCTTTTTTTTTTTTTTTTCGTAACATGTCGTGACTCTCCATACAAGTTTTGCATCTGCTGGACCCTTTCGGATATCTCTTCGTACGGTCGCCCTCGATATACATGTTTTCTTCGTTTTATTTTACAATAGCCGTACAGGTTTTACACCTTTAGTACCCTGACAGGTTTCTCTTCGTACGATATTTGTTGTTGGCGTACAGGTTTCACACCTTTAGCACCCTGAAAGGTTTCTCTTCGTACGATCTCATTCATACACAAATTTCACATCTTAATTCTAATTCATGGAGCACTCATAGACTCACTCTTCATATTACCATCGTCATAGTTGACCATATTGCGTCAATAAAATTAAATGGCGACGTGACTTAACCACATGTTCCAACATACTTTTTGTTCTTGGATAAACATGTATCTTTGTTTTGTATTTTTCTTTTCTTTTATTATTACACCTAATGCAACCAACTCGGGTCCGCATTCTACTCATAACAACCAACATGGGTTCGTCATAGGGATGTACTACATCGTCAGGGTTCTTGCCACACTTTTTCTTCTTTTTCTTGCTATTTTCTTGAATGTCTTGTTTTTTTCTCTTACTTTTTTATTTTGTGAAACTTATATATCTCCACCTCAGCTGCATCCTCTTCTTCTGGGTTCCTTTAGATCCAACAGCATTATCTTCCACAGAGTATGAACCACCATTTATGTCCTCCCCTTGTCCAACATGAACATTTTCCTTGGGTTGAGGCGTTCCATTAGTTGTCTTCTTCTTACTCCTTCTCCCACATTTTTATCCACCAGTGTGACAAATGCTGAAATATCTGTTACTTCACTACTTATCGTCAGTTCAGTTTATGTCTTACCCTAACTGGAGGTAGCTTGTTTTGTCATTTTTTCTTGAATTTTCTTATTTTCTTGTTCCTCGTCCAAAGCAAGTGATCCATTCATAAAACATGTAGTATTTTTCTTGGTTTTCTTCTTTATGCAGGGTGACAGCTGTGTCGCTTCATTTTCACTTGACAATGACCCCTTTTTCTCTCGAGAGTGGTTGAAACGCACTGTGGGGATAGGCGTTTAGCAGCTCCGCCACCTAAGCTTTGGTCAACTCTCCTGACTTCAATCTAGTGCGCATATCGGCCATCTCTTCAATGAACTTCCGACAATACTTCGCATCATGGCCAAAACTATCGCAATGCTCACACTTCACCAATTTCCAGCAGTGAATTTTGTCATGTCCCCGTCGGTTACAGTGCTCACATATCACAACATGGTCAGTATTAGGGTTTGTTGGCGCTCGCGCACTCTTGTCCTCATACGTCGGTCGCACCCGCTGTACTGCATTTACTTCCCCGCCCATCGCATGCACGCTAGGTTGCGGGTCTTCATACACAGCATCAGCATTATTGCGTGTAGCTACCTTCTTTCCAGGCCTCATAAGCCGCGATTCATGCTTAATTAGTAATTTTGCTAGCTCTTCGATAGTTGAGAAGGTTATGTTGATACTGCATCTGTATGGTGAGATCATTAATAGTGTCAATGAACTGTTGAATGTGTTCTTCCAATAATGACGCATTGAACACATGTCTAAAATCCATCCCTGCTCGCAACTCTGCTTCGTTTAATCGGTATAGATATGTAGTAGCCAACTCATCATGTTTCTGCGTCAATCTTGAATACATAACTCGAGGCGACACTTTGTCCACACAAAACTTCTTCTGAAAAAGCGCAATAACCTTACCCCAGTCATAGTTTACCGAATCGGCTAGTTGTTTGGCTCACCATGACGCTGTGCTTGTCAAGCTATCAACAAAAATTCCCAGACGTTGACTATCATTCCAATTTGATATATTAGCTACGTGTGAAAATCGAGCGATCCAAGCCCTTGCACTTCCAGCATCCTGCCTATTCCCATCAAAAGATTTTATCTCAGTATTCTGAATGATGGCTGTAACTGGTTGAGGTGAGGGTGCCCATGCGTTTGCACTTCCACCAGGCATACCATACCCTGAAGTACTATGATGCATTCGTGGCTGCGTAGCCGGTGTTTGATATGAAGTACTAGGCGCTACTCTAGGTGTATTGGGTGTGCGACTATCTGACAAGGCTTCCGTGACTTTAGTTAATTTTTCCAAACTCAAATACCCATCTTGCATCATCTTCAACAAATTGGCTACCACTGGATCTTGTTTAGGTGCAGACATCCCTGAACCCTGTCTAGGTGCAGCCACCCCTGGACCCTGGCTAGGTGCGGCCACCCCTGGTTCTTGCTTGAGCCCATCTAGTTTTGGTGTGGACAGGATTTCATCGTCATCAGATGAGAGCTCCAACTTCTTTTTAGTTTTGGTAATTTTTATGGGTCGCAACTGTGGTACTTCTTCAAACTCATTTCTGTCAATGAGCTCCAACATACCCGGTGTTTTAGACTCCCTTACCGGTGTATGTACGGTGTCTGCTATTATATAGTAAGTGGGAATGATATTGTCAGTTTCTTCTCGATATACCATTAATGATGTTTCCCACTGATTTTCTGCTAATAGTAAAGACATCATCAGTCCAATATCTTCTGCGGTCCGTACCAAATCGTAACCACACGCATTCTCAAACTAATCCCGTCTGATAATCTCATACCCTAAATTTGGGAACAAATCCTCCAGTGTCATCACAGATGCTTGTAGATTTCCAAATGTAGTGAGATCTTCTCGCACCCTAAAGTTGGGTGCAGCCCGCTTCATCTTACGTATCTCAAATAATCAAAACCAACAGCTCGAATCACCCGGTAATCTGAGCACCTGTTGTTGTTACTGCGTTACCTTTGCACACGCTTCGGAAAATGTGTAAATCCTGTTAGTATCATCATCGGAGTATTCTAGTGTAAAATGGAGAGCTGGACCATCTTCTTGTGGTACTAATGCCATTGTGTAAGCTTGAATTTGAAGTCGACGTTAGTCCCGGGTCGCGGCACCAGTTGTCGTGAAGGAGTTAAAAATTATGATAAATCCAATTAATCAACAACACAAAGAGGTAATAAGATAGTCCTCCTTGCTTTACTTCCTGGGTACTTAACACCTCCGCCCGAACCAACAAATCAATCAAACACACTTGGGAAACACTTCCAAAGGCGGTTCCGGGTTGCTCCCAACACTAGCGCGCTTCAAACAGCTGCTGCTCCACTTGCTAGGGCGTTCACTCAACGGCTTCCTTGTATTACACTTGGTTTTTGTATTGGACAAAAAGAAGGTTTTTTAAGGGCCGCCAGAGATCTGCTCAGTTCAAGGGAAATTTCGTTCTAGTAAGTGTTACTAATTCCTACATCAAAGTCAATCACTTTTTCACCCACTACTTTTTGGTTACTTCAGCGCTGACTTCAATACGTTGCGGTTACCACTGAGTCACTCTGTAACCTGATAGATCATCCTTGAGAGTTACCACCGATTCCCTCTGTAACCTGATTGATCATCCTTGACAGTTACTTCAAAAACCCTCTGTAATATGATTGAGCGAGGTGGCCGTCGCATGTCGCTCCTGATTGGTTATAATATCCATTTATATCTCCACGTTCATACCAATCATAAATCAATTAGTCGCGAGGTGGCTGTCGCGGATTGCCTCTTATTGGCTGAAAATATCTTTTCCAAAATAAAATACTTAACCACTTGAGAACAATCCAGAATGCCCAATTAACCAACTTGGGCGGCGAGGGCGCATGACTTTCCGAGAGCTTCCCACCAGAATTAGAGCTACCGCTATGCTTATAAAGTGCGCCTGTGTCTTGGCTTTCTGTAGTGGTGCTGAAAGTTTGTTTTCGTGACCTGGTTTGTCTGCTACAGCCCGCGCCCTAGCGCCCATAGCTGCAGGACAGTATGTGAAGCTGAGGGCGCGTGAATTCTTGTTGTATTTACCGCTAGTATTGAACCTGCCGTTGTACGTGTAAGATGCGTCTGTGTCTTGGCTTTCTGTAGTGGTGCGGACGATTTGTTTGCGGGATCTGGTTTGTCTGCTACTGCCCGCTCCCTAGCGCCCATAGCTGCAGAGTATTAAATATAGCTGAGGACGCATGACTTGTCGTTGGCTTTGCCACCATAAATGAAAACGTTGTTATGCTTGTAAGTTTCGCCAATGTCTTGACCTTCTTTGATGATGCTAATGGTTTGTTTGCATAGTCTGGCGAACTTATTACTTCATGCGCCCTAGCGCACTAGCCTTCACTGCCGTGATGCTAAAACCAACACGACTGTAATGAGACACCGTGTGGATGTAAGACTCACTACTTAAAGACGGACGCATCGTTCGCATTGTTAATAAGATGAAGGCACAACACAATCTTTGTTGTTGATGTTCAATGTTTGCAGACACCACATCAAGTCAAGGCAACATTGTGCTAGCATGTAGAATTTTGGCATAGTAAAATTAAACCGTGAATTTATGACTACCACAGATCATCTTTTATATGTTGTAAATAAAGATTCCACTTCACCACAGATAACTCTTTCTCGACCCTTCATCATGTAGCATCAATGCATAACCGTTGGCATAAGCGCTCTCATGACAAACAACATGGAATGGCTTTTCATGATTTGGAAGTGCCAATGCGGGAGCTTCTTTCTCACGCTCCGTTTCAGTTCGTTCAACCCTGTCACTTGGTAACTCGACCACTTTCATTCAGCATCTTTCTTCAAGATTTGTATGAGCGGCTGCACTAACGCTGCATAGTTGCGCGTGTACGTGTGCAACTAGTTTGCCGAACCCAATCATTGCTGCTGTTTGATATTTTTGTGGCACTTCAATAGCTTTAACCTTCTCTGGATCATCTCGAACACCCGAGAACGGGCATCGCTTGCTCAAAAAAGATTCACTTCTTTAGCTTCGCTTAAATCTTGTTCTTTCGCATAACGTCGAAGACTTGTCGAAGATGAACAATATTAGTACCTACGTCAGTCGTCCCACCCGTGGCTTTACTATGAACGACGATATCATCAAAGTAGATTAGCCCAAACTTCTCTCAAAGAACGAAGAAAATTCGTGATCATTCTGTTCAAAGTCTCAGGGACATTTTGCAGTACCATTGCCATCACCAACCATTCCCACAGCATACCGTTAGGGGTGCTTACTGCAGTCAACATAACTTCCTTTTCGCGCAGTAGAATATGATAGTATCCATCTTTCTGATCGATAAAACTGAAGATGGAGCTGCCAACTATTCAATCAAGGATTATATCCTTACGGAGAACTAGAGTTTGATCCAGAATTGTCATGTCCTTCAGCTTGCTGAAAGCATGAAGAATACGCAAAGCACCAGTAGCCTTCTTCACACAGAAGGTGGGACTACAGTGCGGGGACTTACACTCACGAACGTGTCCAGCCTTATGGTGTTGCGCAAATACTCGTCATAAACCTCGGCTTGTTCGTTTGGCAACGGCCACTGCCGTTTGACGCAATAGTTTCAGCCGGGAAAATGTCAATCCCATGGCGAATGCCTCTGTCCGAAGACAATTTGTCTGCCACCTTGTCGGGGAATATGTCGTCATACTCGTTTTAACAAGTTTGAACACTGGATTGGACTTGAGAGCACCCCACGACTGCTCTTCAAACCTTTTTTCCGTGACTTTTCATCAAACTCTTCAGCATCATTTACTGATACTGTGTTGAGATTCTCTGCATCGTGAACATCGACGATCATGCAGATCTGCGTAATTCGCTTCTCGATAGTCTGCGCTTCAGCGTCTTCTTGCTCATCTTAGGCAAGGAAATTAACGCTTGGACTGATAATGCTGGATTGCAATCTTTACGTGACGCAAATATTCCGACATCACCTTATTCATGTAGACCGCTAGAGGGAAATATTCACAAACTCACTTGGAATGTCATCTACTTGGACAATCGGTTCGTAATCACTTGTTCCCTGATCAGGGCACTGAAATTACTTGGCGAAGAACTCCTCCTGCTGGTCTGATTCCTGCTTCCCGGGATGGGCTTATACCTATCTTACCGTTGTTTTTCACACTACCATTGCACGTAACTTCATCTTCAATGGTAAAGGAGACAGTCTTTTGTGGCGACTGACTGCTCCGCCTCCGCTCATCTTATTCCAATTGGGCATCAATTGTGAACATGGGGGGCCATCACACGCCGCAATATCACAAGTGTCATCTGGAATCCACAAATATATAAACGCAAATCACTTCATCCGTTTTCACGTAGTTCAAGTCAGCACCATGTGACTTGTCAGCGGAGATCTTCATTGTAATCAGTCAATGCTAGGTTGGTATCGCTTTAACCATGGTATGTCCAAGATTATGTCAAGCTTATCATCAAGATCGAAAAGAATAAGCTCATTATCGCCTCGGATATCTTTAAACTTATTACCAAGCGAAGAACTCGCTTTGGAATCTTCACCGTTGTCTCGTTCGCTAGTCGGACAATCATTCCTTTCTTTGCATCAGGTAGGTGCAAACCGTACCCTTTCAAAAATTCAGAATCGTTGATGCACCAGTGCCTACCAAAGCGCGTAGAGGCGTTTCATGACCATCTATGTACTCCGTGGATAATCAAGGTAGGACTTTAATTGGTACTGCTCTCTCACCTTGTGGAAGCTTAGTGTGCATCATGCCCATTCGGTCCAGCGTCCTGTGTTTCTACTACATCCATATTCGTCTTCTCAGGCCCAGTGGGATGCTCCTCACCTACTGGACGTTCCCGTTTTTTAACGTTGGGAACTATCAAACCAACGACCACGGTTATGACTGCGATTATTCGAATACAATCCCTGCGTCGACTGCCAAACTGACAACGACACCAGCTAAATGCTCGGGTTTCCTACAACAGAAAAACTTCAATATTTTGTGGGAGCGTTTATTTCCCTGCATTGAGATGTACGAGCTGTCCATCGGCTTGACCATTATGTACGACGCTTGATTGCTTTGGTGGTCTTGACGGAAAACCTTGGAATTTGGCTTGCTTGATGCTGAATTCTTCTTCGTTAGCACGCCTGATTACATTTTCAAATGTCTTGGGGTACTCACGGAAAAATTGGTTCCGAATTGGACCGTCGTTTAGACCCGTCATGAATGTCACAACTTGCGTTGGAACGTTAATTCGCTCGTCGATAACGGTTGAGGCTAGATAGAAAACTCGTTGTACATACGAGTGCAAATCAAAACGGCCTTAGCGAAGCTTCAACTCATCACGAGCTCAACCGCACTCAATGGTTGTTCAAACGCTGCCTTAAGCTGTTATTTCAAGTCTTCATAACTATAGAAGAGATTTGGATCAGCCACTCTTAGCAGATCTCGAGGTTGTACATCGCAAACAGCACTTGCTGTAAAGGCTCATGGAGTTGTCGTGCAGCCACTCCGGTATCCAACTCGACGAACCTTCTCGAGAGCTCGTCGTCTCCGCCTCGATACGGAGATACGTTCATTGTCCTTAGAGATGAAAAAGGGGTTTCGACCTGCTTACGAGATTCGATAATTTCGTGATGCATAAAACTAACCACAACGCTCTTCCGGTCTCTATACATGTCCATAGTAGAAGGTTAATAACAGCAGCTTCACCAATGAAATCACATCCGCTCCAGGGCTGACCAGTCATGAGATGATGAAAATACTCATTCGTCAACTAAACAGTTTCCAATTCGGCTGAACGTGTCAAATCTAAATTCCTTCATCTGTTTTAATATAAACGAGAGTAGGCCTTCAAAGTAATGCACGAAGTGCTTAGAGCCGCTCCGTCAAACCTTTCACTTCACTGTGTCGTTGGAAAGACCACTCGAAGTGCTACCATGCGTAAGAGGGTGCTGGTCCAAACTGTCACTCAAACACGGCTCACACGCTTATGTGATAGAGGAGGGCGGATGATCAAAAAAGAAGGATTGACATCAGGCTCTCAGGTTTTTCAAAGAGAAATCCGATGAGTAATGAGATTTATGGCCGAGATTGGCATGCTCATCAGCAAGACTAGCTAATGGAGTCGATCCCGATTGGAGGACAGAAAGAGATGTGGCATGTGGATCTCTCCGCAACCGCTGTAGGAGCGAGACAAGTCTTGAGGCGGTTGTGCTGAAATTATCGGGACGTTTTAAGCATATATACACAGTTAGTTACAGAAAGTATTTGATCAGCCTGCTGAGATAATGGGGCAAATTTTCCATCCGGTATTAAATCGTACAGGATTAGAAAATCGGGCAATAGGAGCTGAGTTGTAATCAGTAGCTACGAGTAGTTTAGGTACTCAGTTCTTAATTGAATTAAATTGGATAAGTAGTTTCTTCACTTTCCCTCCATTTATTAATAATATGCACCATTCAGAATATCAGATTTCGTCGATATTGAGGAGATTACTACTTTTTCCTCATTCTTCATTATAATATTGGCTTTGATGTATCAGGGATAGCGACGTGCGCCGGTAGGAAGTATACTGGTTTTTGGCGACACCCACGTCAGCTAATAAGGACCTGATTGGAAGTGCGCGCTTTTTGCGCTGCAGCTCGCGTTGCCATTTTGGTTTTTCAGCGACTTTTCAGTGAAAAGGTGATGTATTGTACATAACTTTAGATTAGGTACAAAACATTGTGTATTTGCATATTATTAGTTTTAGGTGCAAAGTTATTTCTAATAAATCACTTCTGAATTTGATTATTGACTCTCGTGTGGATTCTTTCGAGTGGAGAACAAGCGCGCTACGGTGCGCGGCTTGTTTGGAGTTTGTTACGTGGAATACTTTGTACACTGCAGTGGCAGTCGGATTTGTTTTCACGTATTGAATTCTCGTATCACGCGATTGTTGGTTTGAGTTGCTGCCTTACGTTTTAAGTCGCATAAGGACAATGGGAAATTAAATTACTTTTGTATTTGATTGTTCGCTGTTACGCTAATTACTAGCTCTATCTGATTGTATTGGAATATCGCACGTTAGTACGTGGTATCTGAAACCCGTGGCGTAGTACGTGCAATTGGATGGACGACGAAAATATTCAACACACCTGATCACCCAAAGAATTATCAACACCTGACAGGGCAGGTTTCCAGTCAGGGAAGGTCCGTATTGGACTATTTCATTGTATTACTATTGGTGCCGCTACGTGAAAAGTTAGTTTACAAGACCTCAGGAGGATATTGGCTCAAGCAAAGAGTGTCCGCCTGATCATCTCCCCGCCTTTTAGGGTGACGATTGTCGCTTAGGCCACGCGTACAAGGAAACAACTCCTGGATCTACTCCAGATAGAGACTTCTTCGCGCTGATCAGAAAGAGCGTACCTGCAACGTAAGCTTGGCAGAAGGAGAAGAAAAAGATTAACAGAGAACGCGCTAAGACAGCGATAGTCCCTGGTAGGGGCGTAGCTTGTGAAGAATGGTCAAGAAAAGTTTTTGATCAGCGCTCCACCTCAATACTTTTCATCCTTTGGGCACCATAGAACTCTTTAGTAAAAGATAGGCAAAAACGGCCACCATCGCTTTACCCTGACCGACCATCGCTACTATATTACACGCTATGTTGATCTAAAGTTGCCCTCCCTCAAGTTTTTAGTTTTGCAGCTTTCTATGTGTATTCGACTCACCATTCGCAGCCACTCTGTCTTCAACTGGCAATATTTAGAACTACATTGCTATCTGCGTGTTACCTATTTTCCTTTTGCTCTATTCGATTTAGACACTGACACAAAGACCAAGTGCATGAGCTGCGATGAGTCACAGTACCACATACTAACTATACTTGACGTATCAATTTTGTTGCTTGCCTGTACTTCTTTTTAGTTCATGACTTCGTCCTCTGCTTCTCCTTTTCTTCTACTTCTCTCTCTTTTGTGCTGCTTTTGTCCGAATCAAATCCTGTCGCAAAGACGTTTTCTGATAACACATATTTCACGATTTTGTCCAATAAAAGAGATAGGGAGTTATTATCACGAGTTCGGATAAATTTTGGTATTGCTAGACACACATGTTCCTCTGGATAGTGAGTGATGCGGCAAGAGACACTAGTTGTAGCCATGGAGTTTGGATTGACGTCTTCATCAACATCTCAGCGGTTTTACTCGCTGAGATGTTGATGAAGACGTAAACCAAACATACCTCGAAAGTGAATTTACGTTTGCTCATGTTTTTGATATGATCAAGTTACCGCAGCACAGTTCCGTCTTTGGCGATCGAAGACTGGTACTTTTGAAAAGTTTATTGAGCAAAACATTCCGGTGGTGAAACGTTGATAACGGTCTTGTTGACTTTTTGACAGTTAAGCCAAGTTTTTAAACGCAATAGGTAGAGCAAAGCTCGAGTGTCTTCGCAGAAGGCGAAGGATTTGGCAGTGAAAATGAGTTGATCAAGAGCTGGCAAGACTGGATAGTAAATCCCTTGAGACTCTTGCATGAATTACTCGGTAGTGATATTTCTTACCACAGCTTGAATGAGCTGAAAAGTGCATCCTTCGGAACTGTCATGAACTACATTTCCAAGTTTAGCGAAGTGATTTTCACTTCCAAATTGATCACTCATTCGGCGGCTCACGAATCACAACAAGGAGGATCTCGTCGTGGAGGCATAGAACAAGGCAATGCAAGCTGCGGACTCTCACGAAGTGGCAACGGCGCTGCACAAGGAGCTGTTTAACATGTGGTTCCAGAAAGGAAAATCAAATGTCGTCGAATCAAAAAAAAGCAGCTTTACCAACTTCTCCTTGACGAGCTGTTTCAATAATTGTGTAGGAGAAACATCTTCCTATCGAGTGTTCGCAGCACTGTTTTCGATCAAGTTGACAAGGAGATGGCGCCACATATAAAGTCTCGCTAAATACACGGATTCTACCGCAACGCAAGCGAGTGATCCTGTGTTTATGTTCACATGTACTTTTTCTTGGAACGTACTGCTGCCTACAATTAAATGTACTTCAGCATGACGTCCAACTGATCGTATACTTATGTTTGCCGAGATCAGTATCAAAAGGGAAAAACTAAACAGTAGCGTGTCCAAATAAGCTTATTTAGAACTAGATTTTACTCGATTTTGATTGGCTGTTTTCATCCTGCAGGGTGTAGGGTTTAGAGTTGGTTCGCTATTTCAGACTGCAGGGTTTAGGGTTTAGGGTTTAGAGTTAAGGGTTTATGGTTAAGGGTTTATGGTTTAGGGTTTATGGTTTAGGGCTTAGGGCTTAGGGCTTAGGGTTTAGGGTTGTTTGTTTGTTTGATAAGTTTCCGTGGTCAATTGGTTGGTTGGTTGGTTGCTTGTTTGCTTGGTGGAATGGGGTGGTATATGTGAGACAGCGGAGAGGCGCCAAAAATGAGCGGGACCCCAAAAAATGCAGGCTGAAACATCCAATCAAAATCGAGTAAAAATCAAGTTCTAAATAAGCCTATTTGGACACGGTACTGTTTAGTGGACCCTGTAACAGGACTGATCCTGTTACGGGCTTACACTGTATTTTGCGAGGAAGCGCGCAATACAATAAGGGCAGGATTAGTTGGTAACAACTAATCCTATACTAAAAGTAAATATAAGTATTTACTTATTCTTTAGAACGCAAAATTAAGAGTGTTTATTAAATGGGTGGTTAGCGGCTAACAGTATAGTAATTACCTAACTAATATAATAATGTAAAGTATTAAACTAACTGTAATATTAGTTAACCTGCATGATTGGGTATTTATACCGAATCGACTTTTCCTTCGTAGATTATAATAACTATTATTTTATTTCTATTATTTGAATTTCAGACAACGCGTCTGAAATTCAACTGTGATATTCTAACTTGAATATCAATTATGTAATGGCACCCCATACATCACCCCCCCCCACTTAAGGTGGTTGGCCAATAATAATTCTTATTTTGGCCAATCATAGGTGGCACTTGTTGGTCGGAATTTCTCATTCACCAACTGATTGACCATCGACTCGATGGTCGAAGCACGCGGCGGCTCTCTAAAGAGCGCTGCTGAAAACATCGAAGGAGCTTTTTCCTCCGCCTCAGCACTAGGTGCTGAGGTGTTGAGGGACAACATTGACGCTGCATTAGCAGCGTAAACTACGAAAAGGTAGGAAGACGTACCGTCTTCGACCACAGATGCTGATAAGGCGGCATCTGGAAAGAAACAGGGAGATGTTGCTAATGCAACATCTCGCACGATGACAACCCCCGAAGGGTGTGTTGCCAGGAAGGGTTCTTCCATGTTCGGAGACAGTTCTGACTCCGAACAAAGTGATCGGGGCACAGCTGTCCCCGCGAAAGGATCTAGCGAGTCGAAACTCGCTAGGTGCTCATCGCCTAACAGCGATGATAACTCTTGTGTCGCTGTCATTGCTGACAGCGACAATGATCATCACGTATGGTTGCGGGAATGCAGAAACCCACCTGGACCATCATACGTCTCCACGTCGGGGTAGTTTAAACCCGGCGCGTGGTGTTGAAGAAGGCGGTGTTCCGTCTGCTAAAAGAGCTCTAACAGAAGCGGCGCCTGCCGCTTCTGAAGAGTATCATCGTACGGAACCACATGTTCCGTACAAAGTGGGGTTTTGGACCCCTGGATGGGCTATTTCCCCCAACAGTGGCGGTCACCGTAAGCGGGACTGCCAAATGCGTTGTTCGATATCAACGTGCTGGATGACTGTGAAGACATCCAGTCACGTCGATTCGATCGAAGTACAGATGATAGACGTCTGTACTTTATTGACCTCTTTTTCCAGGTTCGATACTATCCGAGCCGGAAAGGGGTCAAGGAGGCAGGGACGATAAAGACGCCCTGACTCAGAGTTGGAACGCTTTTGTTGACAACTACAACAAACGCCCCGATGACTACGTGAACAAAGTTCACGTAAAGCGCGAGCGCTTTTTAAAGCACTCGCGAACAGTCAAAATGGAATACATCCATTTTGCTTGCATTAAAGAAGGGTTGAACTGTGGTGTCCCTTCTCACCTCGTTTGCCCGCGGTGTCCGCAGGGCGCTCCTCTTCTGTCAGAGGGAGAGTTGAGGAGGTACGGTGGTTTTTCCGTACCCGCCGAAATTCAGGGCTTAATCGATGTCCTAAATGCATCAACACCTAGTGTTGATGCTACTTCGCATTATGAGTTTGAGACTCCTTCTCAAACTCAGTTAAAAGGTCTGGGGCGTCGGCCCTCAGAACCTCAATCGGCTCCCAAGAGTCGAACTCTTGGGGGTAACCCAGCCAGCGTACTAAGTACTCGGTACGCTGCCCCTTCTTCGAAGGAACCGAGCGCTTCGAGATCAAGCGCTCGAGAATGTATCGCTTATTCCCCTGATTAGTGATCAGGGGCGGCGGAGGTTGAGAATTCCCTCGCCGTTGTTGTTGCGGAGCATGGTTCTTTGCTCCGCAAACTCGAGGAGGGTTGTTCCTCCTTGAGCAGCGATATGTCTTACTTTTGGAAGACATATCGGTCTCTTCGAGAGAAAGTCCGCGACATCCTCGGGGCGCACACTGCCCTTCAGCAGAAGAATGATCTTCTGTACATCGAGCTTTCCCGCTGTAAGGAAGAGCTCGATCGGCACAAGGTTGATCTTGAGCAGTCGAAGGCGGAGGTAATGACTCTCCGCTCTGCTAATCAACGGCTGGAAGCCGATTACAAGTCTCTCTTGGGAGACTTGGAGAAGCACGGTATCTTTCGTGGTTCTGTGTCTCGTCGTAAGACGAAGACGAATGATACGGTTTGATCCGCCCAACATAGAATGTTGGGTGGAGTCGCATTGCTGTGGGAATGTCTAAAGTATAGGCATTCCCCCGAATCTCTTGGACCTTGAAAGGTCCAATGTACTTAGGAAGCGACTTCCGTGTAGGGAAGTTGCTTATTGCATGTATAGGCAAATTGGTAGTACTTAATAATACCAATTCGCCTTTCCGAAAGTAGTTTTTGTTCTTCCTTCCTTGCTTGTCTGCATTTTGCTTATGCTTATCCAAAGCAGAATCAAGTGCATTTTTTATATAGCGTATTACAGCTTGGCGCTGTAATACGAATTCATCTACTGCTTTATCAGCAGTAGGTGCGTTGCCCTCATTGTCTGCATCCATTTCTACAGACACATATTCATCATATGTAGCTTCAGTTTCATTTGAAGCTGCTTCCGCTTCTACTGTAATTTCAGTAGAAGGGCCATAGTTTTGTTCACAAGTTGCAGTTGCAACTTGAGCATTGACTCGCTCAAAATTTGAGCGGGTCCCTCCCCCACTTAGATTTGGCGTACCGCAGTAAAGATGTGGTTCGTGGATGCCTTAAGGCATTCACGTAGAACGGTGTATGCTTAGTTGAAGCATGCACCGAATTGTTAATCGCGAATTAAGTGAGTGGTAGATAGTTACTCCACTGTTCAAAGTCATGTGCGTATGATCGCAACATGTCTCCAAGAACGCGGTTAACCCGTTCCGTCTGCCCATCCGTTTCCGGATGGTCCGCAGTTAACATCTTCAACTGGGTTCCCAACAATGAGAACGTTTCTTGCCAGAAACGTCCTGTAAATCTCGGATCTCGATCAGAGACAATGTCTTCCGGCATTCCGTGCAAACGGAATACCGTATCAACGAATATCCGCGCTGTTTGAGCGGCGGTTACGTTCTCTGATACTGCAGTAAGATGTACCATCTTACTGAAACGGTCTACAAAGACCACTATTCCGGTCTTCCGACTATTGTCGGGTGGAAGACCGAATACGATGTCCATTGAAATGGACTTCCAACACTCTGTCGGAACCGGCAGAGATTGCCGCGGAGCCTGTGCAGACTGCGCAGGCTTAACGCGCTGGCAAATCTCGCAAGCGCGTACGTATTTCCGTACCCACTTGTACTGGTTTCGCCAGTAAAAGTCACGTGCGAAAGAAGCGTATGTCTTCTCTCGAACTTGATGCCCCGAAATCGGTGCATCATGATACTCAAACATAATTTGATGTTTGAGATCATCGTCGTTTGGAACGACGATGCGACTTTCATCTTTTTGGTCTGTGCTGTAAAGCAGTAGACCATCGTGCAGTCGATATCGATGCACGCAAGCGCGGAGGAACTCTGGGAGTTCGTCGCGCTTCTCACTTGATTGATTACTTAAGTAATCAATCAACAGACGTGTATCCTCGTCTGTTTTGTACGCCTCGCGTACTTGTCGTATAATTGACGACGACAAAGCAGTGCAACGGATCGCGTTTGCACTGGCACCTTCGGTTACGGACGGTTTCGTCTCGTAATCGGGCCTTCGTGATAGCGCATCCGCTATCACGCTCAAATTTCCGGGTTTGTATTCAACCGTAAAGTTGTATTCTGCAAAGAATGACAGCCATCGAGCCATTCTTTGAGAAATGTGTGGTGAATTCACGGCCGTGCGTAGCGACGCATGGTCCGTGTAAACCACAAACGGTCTATATCCCAAGAGATAGATCCGAAACTTGGCCAGTGCATACTTCATGGCAAGGAGTTCCTTGTCATGCACTGGATAGTTGCGCTCGGCTGGGCGCAACTGACGCGATTGATAGCAAATTACGCGATCACGATCATCGTGATCACGCTGCATCAAAGCACAGCCGATAGATAAATCGCTCGCGTCGCAAACGACGTGGAACAGACGCTCGTTATTGGCTATAGCCAAGACAGGCGATCCAGTCAAGCTTTGCTTGACTGCATCAAAAGCATCTTGGCATTGGGTATCCCAATGCCATTCGACATCTTTCTTATGTAATTGAGAAAGAGTTCGTATTAACCCAGCATAGTTGCACGAATACTTGTGTAAATATGTTGCCAACCCAAGGAACTTTCGAAGTTCCTTAACGTTGTTTGGCGTAGGCCAATCAACGATCACCCTGATCTTTTCTGGATCAGAGCGCACCCCGTGCTTGCCCACAAAGCATACAATAACGGGTATATCAGGTGCACCAAAGGTGCACTTCTTTAGATTTGCATAGAGCTTATGCTTACGCATAAGCTCCAACACTCGACGTAGATGCTCCCTATGGACATCTACATCGCTTTTGTCGTGTTCACCCTTACTATAGATGAACAGGTCATCGAAATAACTCGGTGCGAATTCTCGCACCGGGCTTAATAGATGCGTTACGCATCTGTTAAACGTAGCAGAGGCATTTCGAAGCCCCTGCGGCATAACAAGACTTTCCCAAAGCATGCCGCTTGGGGTGCTTACCGCCGTGAGAGGGATATCCTTCTCACGCATTAGGATTTGATAAAATCCATCTCTTAGATAGAGAGCACTAAAGATGGTGCTCCCGCACATTCCATCTATGATGACATCTTTTCGCGGTATCGGCGTCTGTGCCGGTAACGTCGCTGCCTTCAGCTTGTTGTAAGCGTGAACGATTCTCCACCCACCTGTGGACTTCTTCACTCAAAAGGTGGGGGTAGAGTGCGGTGAGGTAGACTCCCGCACTTGGCCTGATTTACGACGAGCTTCGAAAAACTCGTCGATCGCTTTTACTTGATCACGCGGCAACGGACATTGTTGCGTAACACAATACTTTGTGCCTGTCACGAGGTCAATCTCATGACGAGTTCCCTTATCCTTAGGGAGCTCGCTAGGTACTTCTTCTGGGAATACGTCAGCGTATTCCCGAAGTACCTCATAAAATGGGGAGTTCGCTTTAAGCGACTCCCAGCTCTGCGCTTCAAAGCGCTGAACTTTGGTTTTGTCATTGGGAACCTCGTTCCCAATGTTTTCCACTTGTAATGTGGATATTCGTTCACGAATATCCACTACATAATCTGTTGCAACGATGATACAGATATATTCGATCTGATCATCGTGCAAGTTCTTCATAAACTTCTTCCAGCTTAGCGCTGGAAGAGCCATCACCTCCGAACCTTCTTTCGGAGGGTGTTCCATCAACAGAGACTGGGTAGCTAATCCGGTCTCCTTTTGCGTCAAGACGTTGATCGTCTCGACGGAACTGTCCATGCAATCATACGCACTCGTCTGATTGACTGCTACACGGTGATTACGATTCATCGTGTGCGAATACTCATCATCATGGTAGTCCTGCCTACCATGGAATTTTCTTGGCGATCAGATGTGCTCGTCTGATTGGCCGCCTTTTCTGCGACACGGTGGTCTTTATCACCCGTGTGCATGGCTAACGCAACGCGGTGGGCACTGGCCACCACGGAGTTGTGCTCACGATTGCACTCGATCGTGAGTTCACTCTCATCAACACGGAATTCTTTCGTCGTGTTGGAACCTTCGGTCACACAGTGGGTGTTTCCCACTGTAGATACTATTTCATTCTCACGGTGGGTGTTTACCACCGTGGATATAACTTCATTCTCACAGTGATCTTTATCACCCGTGGATATCTCTCCAACACGCAACGACTCTTCCGTTGCGTGTGGTAGTCCCTCTGGACTCTCACCAGCGGAGGTACCTTCCGCTGATCGTGTCGGAACAGACCTGGTGGTGCCATCGCTATCCACCAGACTGTCCGACGCTGCGGTTGTATCTTCTGATGCAGCCGGATTACACACAGGGTGATCAGATCCTGTGGTCCGCCGCAGTCGATCGATAGGTTAACAAAGTCGATCGAAGGTTTAAACTTGGACATCCATGGGATTCCAAGTATTACATCGTACTTGTCATCTAAATCGAGGACGATGAATTCATCCTCTAATGACAGCTCATTCAACTCGAAGCGTGTTTTAATCACACGCTTTGGAATATTCACGGTTGCACCTGTTGCTAACCGGACTGACAACATACTTCGTGGGGTATCTACCTCCACGAAGCTCAACAGCGTATACTCTGAGTTCTAACGAAATTGTTTGACGCTCCTGTGTCAAACAAAGCTCGCATGGGGACATCGCTCCCGTGCGGCTTACCCTCCAGGGTGATAAGAGGCTTATCATCACCCTGCACCTTTTGACAGGACATAGTCCCGTCTGGGGCTATTACCCTCACATGCCCTATGTCGGCATGTGGGATAACATTCCCAGTAGGGCGCCCCGCCCCTACTGGTGATCTACGTTTTTTGCACCAACAGGGTGATGTCCCTGTTGGTGTCGCCGTGCAGCGGACGGTTCCGTCCGCTGACTGCGTGGAACCAGACGCGGTGCCATACACTCATGGGCAAAATGCCCCATTTTTGCGCATCTATTGCAGCGAATATTATTCTTAAATTTCGGTTGCTTCGTGTTCAAAGCAACCGCAACCGATAGGTCCATCGGCTCTGTACCTCCACCGCCCATGATCTGGCGCGGGTGGCTGTTTCTTGATACGAAGTGTGAACTTCGTCTTCCCGACTACTGATTGTTGACATGCTGTTGCGGCATGTCAAAAGCGAAGGGCTGTTGAGCCCTTCGGCTGTACCCAGCATGCGATGACGCTGATCGCATGCTGAAATCTTCACGGATGCTCATATCAATGGCATCCCTTAGAGTCTTTGGCGGGTGCCGGTAAAGACTCTGTTTGACGGGACTATCATTGTGTCCCTTCATGAAGCCAGTGACCTGCATAGCAGGGGGCACCGGCTCATACACAGTATTTGACAGCAAATATTGCGTCTTCTGAGCGTAAGCTTGAAGGTCAAGCTTACCTTGCCGGAGTTCCATGAACTCCTGCCGACTACTTAGCTCCATTTCTGGAGCTTCAAAATTGAGCTTTAGCTCAGCTTTTAATTCCTGATAAGTCAGGAACGCAGAGTCATCAGTGGCTCTGCGACTCATCGCCCATGCCCTGGCTCTGCCGCCTAGACATGTTGTGGCGAAGTACGCCTGTTGACGTTCGTCAACAATTTTTGCGCAGAGATGGCATCTTCCACCTCTGCGAACCATCTACGAAGGGGCTCGCCCCCTTCGCCGGTAAAGGGCGGTACTCGCGCCTTTACTACTTCAACGCTATGCGTTGCAGGTGAAGTTGCGGTCCGTGCTGCCTCTGGCGCGGGACGTACTGGATTTTCTAGGTGGTTTAACCTAAAGCGATTCACCACCTGTACCACTTCCTCCGGGGACTTACTCTTGAGGAAGGTAATGATGTCGGTCCCCATAGACCGAACCATTTCCACCGTCGCGTCTTTACTACGCGACGAGAAGTGAGGTAAGTGTTTATTCACCTCTTCCAGCGTTCTTTCTCGCTCGGCAGCCGTCATGTCTCGCGACATGATGCCGAGCGGCTCTTAATCTTCGCTCCGCTAGTTGACTAGCGGAACGGAACTGTGGTCGTTAAGACGGACCACAAAGTACTACCAGGTGTAACAGGACTGATCCTGTTACGGGCTTACACTGTATTTTGCGAGGAAGCGCGCAATACAATAAGGGCAGGATTAGTTGGTAACAACTAATCCTATACTAAAAGTAAATATAATTATTTACTTATTTTTTAGAACGCAAAATTAAGAGTGTTTATTAAATGGGTGGTTAGCGGCTAACAGTATAGTAGTTACCTAACTAATATAATAATGTAAAGTATTAAACTAACTGTACTATTAGTTAACCTGCATGATTGGGTATTTATACCGAATCGACTTTTCCTTCGTAGATTATAATAACTATT
This sequence comes from Peronosclerospora sorghi, assembly GCA_026184515.1. Classification (NCBI taxonomy): domain Eukaryota; phylum Oomycota; class Peronosporomycetes; order Peronosporales; family Peronosporaceae; genus Peronosclerospora; species Peronosclerospora sorghi. The sequence goes on along the minus strand of CM047582.1, from coordinate 25,628,929 downwards.
ATTTTATTTCTATTATTTGAATTTCAGACAACGCGTCTGAAATTCAACTGTGATATTCTAACTTGAATATCAATTATGTAATGACACCCCATTACAGACCCCGTATCAAAAAGGGTGTATTAAATAAAAAAACATCGTCTTAAAATGTCAAACTCAGTCCATTCTGCCCCCGCATTACTATCCAGAGGAATAAACTATATAATGACAGAATTCATGTCATCGTTATCCCGTACCTAAGCGAATATCTCCATCTATGTATACAACAGAATGGTGGTCGCGATCCCGTACCTAATCGAAGTCGAACTATACTATAAATCGGACATAATAGAATTCGATTTTATAATTGGTTACAAGAGCGCTTTTACAGTTAAGTGGAAAACTATTCAGCTTTACCATTGGTTAAAAACAGCGCTTTTACATCTTCTACTCATATAAAAGTTTTCCATCCGTCTCCCAATCACGTGACCTGCCCGTACCCCGTCGGTACTACGGGTACCTACACTTGAAGTTTTCCGTCTGTCGTTCAGTGCGACGCTCCTGGGCAAGACTAGCTACTGTTTTCAGCATATTAACTATTTGAAACACACGTTCTTACTGCTCAGTGCTTGAGCATCTGCCGTGGTTGTTGAGTTCAATTGTACTTCAATGGGGAGGAACCATCACAGGCAGGAGCGACGTTCAACTCGAACAGGTGCACAGCAAGAAAAGCGGTCAATGCGCACGCAGGAAAAGGGATACAGTTTACGCAAGCAGCAATGCGAGCAGCAACACTGAAGTGATGAATGCGCAGTCCTGACACAAGTGCACCTGCCGATTGAAAGCCGGCTGAACAGGATGTACCACGAGTGCGGCTTGTATTCGACGGGATTGAGCAGCTGCTTCGGCTAAATTTCGGTCAAATGGCAGCAGCATGCAGTGCGATGCGCTGCACTGGATTGAGGAACGCGTAACAGGTTCTTCTATGTGTGCGCTCCGATTTCTCAACTTGCTGCATTTGTGGGAAGGTTAAACTGCCACTGATAGCTTCACCGTAACCAATGTTGCGTCGTCTGCTTGAAGACCAGACTTGGCGGGGCATAAACGTTCGTGAACATACAACAATGCCTTTGCTTGGACATCAGTTGGTGCAGAAATATGGCACAAGCGACATTTACAACATGGGGGCTTGGCCATCTCAGCGGTATTCTCCTACTTGGCAATGAAAATTCTCCCAAATTTGCACAGATCTATTTACATAACCCGCAAATAAAAGTCGATGATGGATATCTTGCGCTTGCAGACCAGCTTAATCTGACATCATGGAAGAAATACTGCAGCTGCTTCAAGAGACGCTTGAGTATACGAAGGGCACGGTGAAGAGAACACGCCGAGACTGCAGCGCCTGTATCCTTAGGTTTGATATCATTGCGAGAAAACAATGCGCACGGATTTTATTAGCCGTTGGAGTGTTATAGTGGCAGGATTATCCTCCCAATTCGTTTTTTCTGTTGGTACAACGAGTTGACTCACATGAATGTCTTCCCGCATCTAGATGGGAGCATCATGGGGTAACTTCAAGCCATGATCGAACAGCGTATTCCTTACGTACAGGTGTACAAGCAGGTACGGCAGTGGATGGAGGGGGATCAGGTGGTGGATCTGTAACTCCGTCTGCTTTGCCTGCAATCGAACGACCGAAAGAGGTACAAAAACCCGACTGCCATCGATGTCGGCGCAAAATAGGTGGGAGATGGTTATGACGTCAGTATCTCCGATTTCGAGTCTGCAGAACAACGACTAATGCGCATCGTCCTTTATGACGAAGCACTACAATGAACGAGGTTGCAAAATCTCGCAATAATGGGACCAGTTAATCTCCAAGATTGCACACGCAGTTGTTAACACCAAAACAATAAACTATTTTCTTTTTGTTTCAAAGTAAATGTAGATATAGTGTAGTTTCAATGAAATTTCAATGAAACAGTTCGTCAGAACGACGGGTACCATCCCCTAGTCTATATAATAACATAATTCATGTCGTCGCCCCCCCTATCTAAGCGAATATCTTGATCTATGTATGAATTCGATTAATTACGCGATTCCGTACCTAAGCGAATTATCTTGATCTAAGTAAGAATTCAATTAGGTACGCGATCCCGTACCTAAGCGAATAACTTGATCTAAGTAAGAATTCAAATAGGTACGAGATCCCGTACCGAAGCGAAGTCGAACTTACTATAAGTCAAGCCTAAATGATACTCGGTCGTGACGTTGGTCTTATAAAAGTCCCAGACGTGGGCGCCATACGTGGCTTTCGTCGCGACCTCGAGCACGAGGGGGGCATCCGAGCTCAGGAGCATGGCGACGGCGCCACAACCTCCACTGGGTCGAGCGGGGGCCGCCGCATAGACGGCAAAGAGCGCGATCAAGCGCTGGAACGTGCTGCGTGGGAACGTCGACGCGGACACGGAGAGAGTGAGGTAGACAGTTACAGGGCGTGACAGTCGGAGAAGAGAACGAGGGTGAGATAGAGCGCGATGCACACGAGTTCAAGCGGAGCGGACGCGACGGGGAGAAAGACAAGACCATCATCGTTGTCCGTGGCGGCGGCGGCGCGGTGGGAGGGAAGAGGCGAGGGAAAGGTTTGATACACTTCGGTTCGGACAGAGCGCAGCGGCAAGCAGAAGCAAAAAGACACACACGAAACGCACTGAGTTTAGAGACTGGGCCGGTTCGGACAGAGGGAGAAGAGGAAGAAAAAACTGAACGAAACGTACAGAGTTTAGAGACTGGGCAGTTTCTTCGATGGAAGACGGAGGCGCGGTGGGAGGGAATAGGCGAGGACAGCGTATAGATCGACGCGCTTGGGGCGGACAAGGCGAGGGGGGGTTGAGACACTTCGGTTCGTACAGTGCGCAGCAGCAAGCAGAAGAAAAAAGACACACACGAAACGCACTGAATTTAGAGATTGGTCCGTGGCTCGAGCTCTTGAAAGCGTTGTACGAAGCAAGTGCGCGGGAAGTGAGTTGCGCGCTGTGTCTTGGAACCCAACAAGTGCGTGTCGAGCGCTTGGAAGTGTCTCAAGCAGACAGAAGCAGCGTATGCCTACGTCACGATTGGATGGAGAGGGCGTCCGTTGGTTGGGGGCTCGTGCCTTGACGTTGTTTGTGGGTAGGAACGTGCGGGACGCGTACAAGAAAGCAAAATCCAAGCTGTTTGAGGTCGCTCGACGGGCCATGCACTTGAAGCACGTGGCCGAGAGCAAGGCGCCGTGGGAAGACATGTAGACGCGTTTGGTCCATTGCCCGACGATCTGGAAGAGTTGCGTGGCCAGATTGAAAAGAATCACGCGGAGCTCACGTGTTTCCGTGACGATCGGATTGTTCGCGAGCTGTAAGAGCGTGTGGTGGAGTCAAGTTCAAAATCGAACACCGTAGTGTCGAGAACCTGACCACCATCGTGCCCAGCCTTCCAACTGACGGGGGGGGGGGTACCCCGCGAACCTTCGCCTACGATCCGATCTGATCGTCCGCTGCTAGCAGACGACCGATCATCAGCATAGGACGTCTGGTTTTTGCGTCTCCATCTCACCTTGTGTACCCGATGGAATGGGCTGGTTTCACACTTGGTGGATCGTCGCTGTGAATTGATTTGGGTCTAAAATGCGAGACCGTTCTGGGTAGTGTACCCTGGGCGGAACTATTCACCCTGGGTACGGGCAGACCAATTATACTTAGATTAAGTGTACTCCAAAGGTCATATCGTTTAACCGATCGTATAGCCCAACCAATGTATGAAGAAAAGTCCAATATTCCAATATGGAGAACCAACGAGAACGTGACAAACTCCACGAACGATATCTCCACGTAACAATCCAAAAACTTGTTTACAAGTTCCAAACGTGTGTAACATGCGCTTGCAAAGCCGACCAATGCGTACTCCCGTCGAGGGACTTCCGGCGGTCTAAGTGCGTCTGTAACGCGTCCCGGCCGGGTATAATGAGCTAGAGGGGATTACCCGACCCTCTGCTCCCAAACACTACTTGGCGTGCGGAGGCGACTGATGTACTGTGCAAAGATGCGAACGACTTCCCTGTTGGAGTGTTAACGACGAAGAAAGACGGAAAAACCAAAACTTACCAATACTATCTCCCTACGGTCCCCAATATGTACAAACATGAAATATGTAAAGTACACGCAATATCATGTGACCTACCAAAATATGCGTTCTTGACACTTCTTGCACATGATAGGCTTAAAAGCCTTCTTGTTTCCCACCAATCCGATCGCTGATAAGCTGATCGGCGTGCCTCTGACACAAAGTGACAAAAATTCTTAAATCCACTTCACCACAGCCTCCCCTGAGTCTGGTCGCAGCCACACAACGGTAGCGACCCGATCTCACCACCAGTTGGCATCCCAGATCTTCACAGTAGCAGAATTCCTCACCGATGGACAGATCTTCGAATCCGCATTCGCCAGGTATTTGTCCTTGTACACCTGATCATCTTGTAACCTCTCTTGACGCTCGTTGCTGCAGGTGACCTGTGTTCCCAATCGCCCCATGTCAATTCGCCTCCCCCATCGGCCTGATCTGACAGCCCTCGCAACACTCCAGATTCCGACACACCGTATGAGCATCAGATCGGGGTCGATCAGCTCCGGAAGACAGTCCGGGAGCTTCAGTCGCAGTTGGACGTTAATAATACGTCATTCTTGCCACTTCGGAAGGAAGTGGATACCTTGATCCTCATGTACGCGAAGTTGCAGGAGGTGGTCGCCAAAAACGCACATCTCCGGGCCCAGATCGCCCAACAAACAACGCGAGGTAAGATGATCGGTCTGTTTTTCGTCTTGGATCTTCTCTAACCTTTCTTCACGTGCAGATAGGCTGCCCACCGACATCGCCAATGCGTTTGACGCTTTACTCGCGGCTGATCGGCAGTCGTATGACCACTGCGATCAGCTCCGACCGATCTTGGACGGGCTGATCGGCGCACGGCATGATCTGTCTCGTTTGGAGGCCTATAGGTCACACCTCCGGGAACAGCTCGCGCTAGTCAACCGGCAGAGGTTGGAGATCAGTCCGATCGGACTTTACTCCGCACCCAACATGGTGACCTGGAGAGGCAGATCGGTGAGTTGCAGGTCGTGGTCAAGGACTGGATCGAAAAGGTCGAGTCCTTCCAGAGCCGATCGGACGCCTGGACCCAGGAGGCAAACCGTCGTTGGGCGGCCGTAGATCGGTGCCAACAACAGTTGAACGACTTGTTGTACCGGCGTCCGTCTGCAGGCTCTAGCGTTGACTGATCTGCATCGGCCGCTCTGATCGATCTGCACCAAGATCGGAAACGACGCCACTCATTGGCTAAAAGTAAACACTCCAAGATTTTAAAAACTTCCAAGAAGCGTAAGGACGCGTCGAAGGGCTCAAGGGCACGGGGCGTAGCGCGCGACTCAGAATCGAGGAGAAGCAAGCGGCGCCCAAAAGAAATCTAATACGCAGTCGCTTCTTCCGAGCCAAAGATTGGACGCAGATAATACGTCGAACACCGTCAAATCCCATGCGCCCTTACGCCCCCGCGCCGCTCACACCAAGCATATAGAGATCTCCTCCGGAGAGGACATGGGAAACGGATCGGGAGATTCTGAAGTCATGCTCACCGCTTTGTACAAGTCACAATCCGATCGACGCCGAGGTCCTGTTCCAGCGAAGATTGCATCGGGGGATGATCAGGTGATCAGTTACCAAGGTGATGGTGTTGAACGAACGCGTCAGTTGACCGGATCGGCGCCTTCCTTCACCCCGGCACATCTGGGATGCGCCATCACGCCCGATTGAAAGGGGTTTCGATCGGAGATCTACCTCTCCCATCGCTGACTTCAGATTCCACTTTGCCATGGTCATCGTGGCAGATCGATAGCTTTTACCGATCAGCCCTGACCAAGCAGATACTAGCCCGGTCTCTATCGCGTCCAGACTCCTGGATTTTTACTCCAGCTTCAAAGGCTCCTGCCGCTTCTGCATGGCGGGCGGACCTGGTCACAGCACCACAAATCTCCCGTCTGTATGCAGATCAGCCATGGAAAGTGTTCATCCGTCGCAAGCTGGGGTCCATGTTTGCGTCGTCTGCGTGGATCGACTCGTTCTTGGGCCGAGTGAAGGCCTTCAATGAAGCCTACAGCCAAGCGATCTACACACTATATAGTGCTTCCTCCTGATCGAGCGCAGCATGATCAAGGCCTGATCTCATTCCAGAAGAACCGGAAGAAGCGCCGGAGTCGGGCGGGAAAGGCCTGGCAGACCCTATGCCAGTTCGTTCTGGGAGGGATGCTGGCCCGCGAGTGCGACATCGACATCTTTCTATATCCTGTAGTTCTTCATATGGCCAAGCTTCGGGTTGAGAAAGCCGGGGTATTAGCTGAATACGGCGTCTGGTATCCAGGTCTTCATTGTGACGAGCCGATCGCAGACCTGAAAAACGCCTTGATCCAGATCGATCGGAAGGAGCACTGGGTCAATCAGCATCATGACCAGATCGAAGACCATCCGGCATTGACTATCGGTCGTCCGTGGGGTGACTGCGAATCTTGATGCAGCAGTTAGCTGACCGGATAATTCATTATACATGTCATCATTCTTTCAAGTACCTGATCACCTGATCCCTTAACCAAATCTCATCACTTTCTCCAAATTTGCACCAACACGTTATCACACACAGTTTCCATCCACATCGCGAAAATTATCACCACTTTCGTCACTCCACTACTCCAGTTCATCACACTAATATTCACAATAATTCAGACCTTACACATATTCACAACGATCGATATACTGATCGGTGCTACTGCGTGTCTTGATCTTCATCTTCATGAGTATGCATCACTGCGAAGCGATTCCGACTGACTCGTTATCGCTCGAACTCTCCTAGCAGTGCTCCACAATTTAGATCGAGTTCGTCGATCCAAGTTGCTCCGTCATGATCCTTCCAGCGGACCATATATTCTCGGTGGGTGTGGACAAAACGGGTCTTCTTGACCGATCGGGCATCCAGCACCTTTTCCGCCTCGAATTCGACCTCTTCCAATGGCCTTTACCAACTGGCTTCCGTCAGAAGAGCTTCGTCAAAATCGAATCTCTCCGCTTCTTCCACCAGACAGGGTATTTTAGGCCGATCGGGGAATTCTCTGACCAGCTTCAGCTTGGACACGTGCGCGATCGGAAAAACTTTGTAATCCGTGCCGATCGTGATCAGACGGGAAGCATGCTCACCGATCAGCTCTTCTACACGGAAAGGACCGTGCCACATATGAGCCAACTTCTTTGCATAGCCTTCCTTGACCCGATCGAGTTATAACCATACCCTCGCCCCTGGTTCGATAACATGATGGTGGACCTGATCGTTATTCCGATCTGCTCGATCTTGCGTGGCCTGACGCAGCTTTTCATTGACGACTTCTTTCGCATGCTGATAATGCTTCTGGACCTGCATACGCCAACGACGGGAATCGCGATCGTGGGTCCGAGTGAAGCCGATCGGTATCGCCGCCTCAAGTGTCGATCGAGGGTCCCATCCATACGCCAGATAGAAAGGCGTTTCTCCTCGGACCCGATCTGTCAAAGAGTTGATTGCGAACACCAGTCTCTCTGCATACTCATCCCAGTCACGTTGGTCGTGATCGGTCACATACATCTTAATCGCCCTTTTTATTGTCTGCACCATGCGTTGAGCCGATCCGTTCGCTCGCGGACGATATGCCATCGTCGCGCTCTGCTTCTGGCCTAGCATGTTATTGAACGACCGGTACACCTCAGCCATAAAACCGGGTTCCCGATCGTGTCTAATAACTTCGCTGGCGCCGAACCTTCTGAACACGCATTCCTCGTAACTATGGGCGATCTGCTCCGCAGATCGGGATGCACTATCATTTGCGATCACCAGACCAGTGAATAGGTCGACCCAGATCAGCAGCTCAGTGTTGCCGCGCGTCTATCTGGGCATCGACGGTATTTGATCCATTGATATCACCTGGAAAGGGTAAGTAGCCTCGATATTTCCGGGCGATCGGCCCTTGATTATCGGTCTACCCTTTCCGGTCTTGCAATCTGTGCAACAGCCCACATATTTCTGCACGCTCCAAAAAAGTCCTCCCCAGTGAAAGTGGGCCCTGATCTTGTGGTATGTCCTGCCTATGCCTTGATGTCCCCCTTCTAGACTCACATGGTAGTGATGAAGGACATCAGGCTGTAGCAACTCAGGGATCACCAGTTTCGCTAGTCGATCTCGATCGGCACTGTCTTGATCAATGTTACGGCAGTAATACAGCAATTTATTGTCGTCCACGTCGTAACTATCCGCGGTCTGGGTACACTCTTTCGCCTGATCATTCGTTAACTTGGACAGTTCACCGCGCTGATAGGCCTTCAAGTTGACAATCCACTCTTCTTCGTCCTGCGCCTTGAGAATTCGTTCCGCTCTTAGCTGTTGTACAGCGTACTCACTCAGCATTTCTTTTGGGAACGATCGGCGAGACTTATGAGTTCGCGATCTAGTCGCCGCCATCACATGTACCTGATCAGGGCTGTCCTTGGGCTTGATCAACTCCGGTAGCCTGTTTATGTCCATAAGCTCATCTAGAACGGCCTCTTTGGTGATCGTCGCCCCGATATGGTCCCGCATAGCTTGGGTCGCGAGGTGATCGGCGCTTCTGTTCCAATCCCGTTTCACGTGCAATAGCTCGTGATTGGGATAGTCTTTCAGTGCCTTCATCACCCGATCATTCATCGACTTCAGCCGTGGTGCCTTACAGTCGATCTCCCCGGTGATCTGCCTTATCACTAGGTATGAGTCACCACATATGATGATCCGCCCTTTCTTTTGTGATGACAGCAGATCGAGACATATAAGGAGCCCCCGATATTCCGCCTCGTTGACCGTTATAGTCAGGCGTGAAATCAGCGGCGGCTGCTACTATAGACAACTGTGGTAACTTCCACAGTATGGCACTATAGGAGCCGACCTTCTTTTTCATGCTAGCCGATCCGTCGGAACTCAAGACCAGGAGTTCCTCATCCCGATCGACGATCGGTGGCGGCCGTGAGATTGACTGTCGAGGTTGCTTCCTTGGGGCAATCGCCATCAGACTTCATCCACTTCAGACCGAGGGGTGATACTGGCAGCCAATGTGCCCAATATATCTTCCTCTCCCTTGGTGCACTTGACGACCTTGAGGGACCACTGTGACAAGGTCGCTGACCATCTGCCAAGCCGACCGTCCATCCCATTTGCCGATAATATCCAGGCCAATGTCGACTTTCTCGAAAGAACCTTTACAGATCGGCCGACCAGTAGGTTGTAGCACACATCCAAAATCTGTAGTAAAGCCAGAGCTTCCTTTTCGACGATCCCATAGTTAACTTCGTTCGGCTTCAACGTCCGGCTCGTAAAGTGACCGGGTGGTACACTCCATCATGTTCTTGCACTAGAGTGGCAGAAATGGACCACTTACTAGCATACACAATGAAGATCGGCATTTTTTCCGGATCGAAGTGTCTTAGAATCGGTGCCGTCGCCATCTTGGCCGTCAGCATACCAAAAGCAACCTTTGCACGCTTCATGTGATCATCTTCCTCCGCCTGCGGAAAAGCTGCGGGCAGATCAGAGTCGCAGCCCTCCTGTAAAGTTGCCCGATCTCCTTCGCGCAACACATGGTAGTCGACTTCCCGGAGCTCGTACAGCACGGCCGCGTAAATCGCGAAGTCTTCAATGAAGCGGCTATAGTACTTTAGTATCCCTAGGAAGGACTGCATTGCCTTCAGTTATCTGGGAAACGGGAGGTTGCTCAGTGACTCCAGATCCTTGGGATTAGCCTCCAGCCCACTGATCGACACCATATGACCTAAATAAGCGACCTTGGACATTCCCCAAAAACTCTTCACAGCACTGATCGATAGGTTCCAGCAATCGCATTTCTCCAACAACCGTTCGACCTTCTCGCAAAGATCGCTCCATAACGAAGCAGGGATCAAAATGTCGTCGATATACGATCGCCTCCCCAGAACGGACGGTATCCTTTCCCGATCGGGTTCACCCTCTGTAAATACATCATGGTTTTGGGTGGGGTCCCTATCGGTACTGATCTTGAAATGTCCATACAATGCGTTGCCGATCAGCCTCTGGTAGATCTGGGGCGCCTTCTTCAAACCGAACGGCATACGGATTCACTCAAACAGACCGAACGGCGTAAGAAATGCGGAGATCTCGCGAGCCCGATC
>CM047582.1:25572622-25609190 GCA_026184515.1 Peronosclerospora sorghi | reverse complement strand
GGGGGGGGGTACCCCACGAACCTTCGCCTACGATCCTATCTGATCGTCCGCTGCTAGCAGACGACCGATCATCAGCACAGGACGCCTTGTCCGATTCTTTCGTCATCTCACCTTGTGTACCCGATGGAATGGGCTGGTTTCACACTCGGTGGATCGGTGCCGGGAATCGACTTGAGGTCTAAAAACGTGAGACCATGCTGGGTGTTGTACCCTGGGCGGAGCTCTTCACCCTGGGTATGGTCAGACCAGTTATACTCCAAGTAAATATACTTCAAAGGGCAGATCGCTCAATCGATCGTAGAGCCCAACCAATACGAGAATAAAAGTCCAATACTCCAATATAGAGATCCAAAAAGAACGTGATAAACTCCACGAACGATATCTCCACGAAATAATCCAATAACTTGATAACACGTTCCAACGTACGTAACTTGAGCTTACGAAGCCAACCAATACGTACTCCCGTCCAGGGATTTCCAGCGGGCCAAGTGCGTCTGTGACGCGTCCCGGCCGGGTATAACAAGCTAGAGGAGATTACTCGACCCTCTGCTTCCAAACACTCTGCGGCGTGCAGAGGCGACTGATGTACAGTGCAAAGAAACGACTTCTTGTTGAGTGTTAAAGGCTGAAAATTAACGACTAACCAAAACTATCTCCCTATGGTCCCCAATATGTACACACATGAAAATATGTAAGTACACGCAATATCATGTGACTTACCAAAATCCGTGTTCTTGATACCCCTCGCACACGGAAGGATTAATTTCCACCAATCCGATCGCCGATAAGCCGATCGGTGTGCTGCTGACGCAAAACGACCAAAATTCTTGAGTACGCTTCACCACATCTACTGCCACAACTGCGGGGCGCTCCATTGAATTCAGGAGGTTCTGGATCAACTGTTGCACTCCCACTTTTTCACCATGAGCTGCACCGTGGCAAGGTGTTCGACGTCCCACCATTGGCACAGGAACCAGATCCGCGATGTAGTCTGCTACGGAATCCAACGCCTATTGCGTGGGGTTCCGCACAAAATCAGGGCGTACAACACCGTGCTGTCGTTCACGTCCCTGGTTGCGATGTTGGATGAACGATTTATGCAGGGATAGTTGCAGCATTTCGACTCCATGGTGCCCTATACTACCGCATTGGATCGCTGTTTCTGGAGCCCGGTCAGCCAAGGAATTACTCGCAGTTGTATATCACCGACAACCGCATGGCGCTTTGTGGCCGCACGAATGTTTTTCCACATCCGGACGGACTGATCAACACGATTATGATTGCATCACCGATGCCACAAGGTACACACTTCCACCGCAATATCTGCTGCCACAACGAAAATTTGGCCGAGATCAACACAGCCGTCCCGAACATGGTTCCAGGGGGAGTACAGAAATTTCTCTGTGCCGACATAATTGACGATGAGGAGGGATCAATTGCAATCGAGACGGACCGCTTGACGTGAATGGATGACTGCCGCATCGACTGGCGCTGAAAGTTGGCTCACGAATAATGGTCCTGCTGGATCTTGATGCATCCAACGAGCTTTGCAACGGCACGCGCCTCATTGTCCGCCGGTGTTGCGCACGTGTGATTGAGACTGAAATCTTGACGGGAGATCATACAGGGTACGGTTGCTTTATCCCGCGCATTGCATTAACAACCGAGCAATCCGGCCTGCCGTACACGGTCCGTCAGAAGCAGTTTCCTCTGCGCTTGGCCTGTGCGATGACGATGAACAAGTCTCAGGGACAAAGCTGTACAAGGTTGGCATATGTCTCACAAGGGACGTGTTCTGGCATGGCCAGTTGTGCGTCGCCTTTTAACGGTCGACAGCACCGGTGAACATTTCCGTCATTTTGGAAGCTGAGTCTGCATAACAACGTCTAATGCGCATCGTCTATTATGACGAAGCACTACGTTGAATGAGGTTGCAAAATCTTGCAACAATGGGATCAGTTAATGTCCAAGATTGCACACGCAGTCGTTAATACCAAAACAATACACTCTTTTCTTTTTTGTTTCAAAGTAAATGTAGATATAGTGTAGTTTCAATGAAATTTCAATGAAACAGTTCGTCGGAACGACGGGTACCATTCCCTAGTATTAGTATAATTAAAAAGTAAAAAAGCGCGGACAAGTTGTGAATTCAAAAATTTCGAATGTTTTAAAGTTACCAATTTGTTAAGACGCTTTATTATAGGGGTGTGTTTCTAGCAATTCCCCTAAACTATTTCCCGATCACCATTAATTCCTATTTACCCAATCACCAGTCCAATTAATGAAAAACATTCACCTTTTCAGCAACTGGCTCTAGAGTTTCAACACTTGTCCAGACGCGTTGAAATAAAAACAATTCGTCATGAGCTCATTCGGCAATTAAATAATGCGTCCTGTCCGTAGCAGGCACGTACCGTCACGTTTTCGTAATTGGCGGACCGGTTCTGCCGCGGTTTACATGGATCCACATCATTGCACCGCGGCTGCTCCTCAACGAACCCTTACTCTCTTCAAGTTGCAATCGCTTAATCGAGCGGCAACGACCATTACCGTTACATGTATAATGCAAAGTTCTAGGTGAGGTATGTTGCCTGCAACATCACGATAAGCTGTCAGCAGGCGTTTGTGCTGCGGGTAGGCACCACGAAAAAAAGAAACATATGTAACCCTTACCTAAAGAAGCATTATGAGCTCTTACTCGAAGCCTCTACTGCAGATCAATATATATATATTTTTGTCGCCGTCCCTGCGCATTTTAGACCACCTTTACATTTACCTGCAAGATGGTAATTTGGTGTCAAGCTCGTTAGTAGAAAAGCGTACAGTAGTCTCAGCTCAAGTACAAAGTTAAGCCCGTCTGGATACGCGCTACACATTCCATCATAGTCAACTGCAGTCAAAACGGAACGCCACAAAAATTGTCACAACGCATGTCAGACAACATGTCGCTGTAGCCAGGCACAAAATAGTCGCTTATCCACATAATCACCTTAGTAGAATGACAGATGCTAATACTGACTTACTGTTGGAGAAGCGCCCCCTCGCTTTCATGAGACACTTTTACTGCTGTGCCCAGATAGCGGCGGAGAGCCGTGCGAGGTTTCCAGGGCGCGAGGAAAATGGATGTTGCCATTTGTAGTCTTGCGGGGAAAAGTAAAACAAAGCGCAATTAATAGGTAGACAGTGAAAGGAAGCGCTCACCGCCGGCGATAAGTTGTAAACCAACAGGTGCAGGTCTGATTTGCTCTGGCCGAGACGTACACGTACCCCCAGCCTTCGAGCTTCCATGACTCAACGCATGGACCGTTTTTTAGTCTCCAGGAAGCCCAAGGCGGTGGTAGTCACGGCTCCTTCAGCGCCAGATACCGCGGCATTCCCCTCTTCCTCAGTCTCTTCGTCGACCTCCAGCCCCCGCTTCGTGCTCGGATCGAGACACGAAGACCCCACCTCACTCGATGTTGATGACATGGACAGCCGCAAGTTCGAGCTTAAGCTCGGGAGCGAAATGCACATTCCCGTGACAAAATCGACATCAGACGTGCGCGCGATCCCTGCGGTTGAGAAGCAAGATTTAAAGTCGACGTCGTCGATGACGGGCATCAGACTTCCAACCACAGGCGCTATTGAAGCAAAAATTAAAACGCTAGCATCTTATTTAAAGTCGGTATCTGCCGGTATTCGACGCCGCAGCATGGCCTTTGATCGTGCGCAGGCTTACTACAGAAGGTCGGTACCGACCCCAGCAGCTATTCGCACGAAGTTAAACGTTATTGCAACCAGGCATAGTAGCGGGGAACACCGGACGACACTCTCTTGGGATGACATAGATGAAGAGACATCCATGAACTTTGATATGAGCGATGTAACGACTACGTCTGCGCCTAGGAGACGGTGCCGTTCAAGCGCAATCTTTTCTGAAACCGAAATTCGGCTTATCTGCACTCGGTGCGACGTGCCGGACCAATTCATTGACCACGTTATACAAATAGTTCAGTCATATTTTGGTACGCCAGAACTGGATGTTATTGCGCTTGAAGAATTTATGCCAGGAAACGTTGTTGTATTTATGGGGATGCTGATCTTCGAGTGCATTGACGGCGGCGAGTATTTCGTGGACCTTGGAATTTTGCCAAGCTTTCTGAGGCATATTCAGGGTCGATACAACGCCAGCATGCCTTTTCATAATGCGACGCATGCTGCAGACGTAATGCACACGCTTTTCATGATTTTGTGGAGGACGAGTTTGGGCGAGAAGATTTCCCAGCACAACCAGATTGGGGCTCTCTTAGCGGCGGTGATGCACGACGTGGAGCACGTAGGCTTGACCAACGACTTTCTGATCAGAACCAACCATCCCATCGCGCAAGAGTACCCTACAAAGGCGCCGATGGAGTCCAAACACATAGATCTTGCACTGCAAGCGGTTGTCGATCCGGAGTTTAGCATACTTTCAAAGATGACACCGGTGTATCAAAATGAGGTGCTTGAAGTCGTCCGTGAAACCATCTCAGCGACAGCACTTATTTATCAACCCGAGCTGCTCGCTGAAATTGAAAACACTACGAACGAGGAGTGGAAGATGTTAGAAGAGGAGGACTCAGTGTTACCGCAGAATCTACAGGTACGCGCGCTGCGCATTGCCATGCACGTTAGCGACATTAGCCAGACGATGAAGCCGTTCGAAAATCATCAGAAATGGGTATCGCGTCTCAACGATGAGCACTATAAGCAGGGTGAGCTGGACGCTCGCGAGAAGTTGCGCGTAAGTCCGTGGTTTTGCTTTCGCGACTCGTGGACTTATGGGAAGTTCTTGGGTAGTCAGGTGTGTTTTCTTAGAAAGATAGCACTCCCTGCTGTCATGGCACTCAATGGCATTCCCTGGCTGGATGTAGACGAGCTCGTGAACGGCATTGAGAATAATATCACTGAGTGGGAGCGGCAAGAGACCGCTGCAACTCAATAAGCACGTGTAGTACTGGAAATGGGCGTGACTGTAAAATTATGCACACTTGTAACAATATATTGTCGCCCTTCGCATGCCATCCGGAACTTTCAGAAAAAAGACTTGCGCAAGAAAAGAGCTGATTGCAAAGTCGTATCACCCGAATAGTGTGTGGGCCACACTAAAGAACACGTCGAAATCTTATGCTAAATAGAGGTAGGACACGGATGGACACAAGTGAATTAGTTTCAAGGGCTGCCAAGTCCAGCAATGCATTGTCATCACGAATGCCATAACCTGTAGCCTCTATTAAAATGAGAAGACCGTACTTACACAGGATCATTTCTATAGTACCTCTATTGAAATGAGTCATGCGTCCAATACAGCGTTATATTGAATTTGGATGTAGTCATTTTTGGCTTTCAAGCACATTCTTATTGTGGAAGAAGCACATTCTTATTGTGGAAGCGGATCGGCTATAATTACATGGATCTATGTTGAAAGATTTCTAGCTTATAACGCTTAGTGGATTTAAGTGAATATTATGGGTCGCCCTACCCGCACCCCGATCCACCCTAGGGGCACCCCCCACGTGACTTTCGACCAATAGAATTAGCTCCTAAAGATAGATTGTTCGAAAAGGAAGCATAATAGAGGCGTAACTGCGGAAAAAACGTTTTTATTACCGCAATCGATTTTAACAGTTTTCTTTCACATGACTTTTTACGCCCTTGCCTTTCCCAAGTACGCGTCATGTAGCTTCTTCTGCTTCTCCTGCTCCTTCTTCAGCTTCTTGCGTTGATTCTTTGTTAGTTCTTCACCCAATGCATTGTGCGACGGCATGCCGTCGTCATCGAACTAAAATAGAGTTGGGGCTTGATAAAGGTCACGGATCTTGGAAGACGTTGGGCTTGTAGGAGCGAAGGGAGGAGTCATCACTCGGGGAAGAAGACCGGAGCGAAGACCACTTGAGGGGAAGAAGGAAGATTATGTAGTGATTGATTTATCGGAGCTTACACTACTCTCACTACCTAGTCTGCATCCAATCATCGGGGTCATCCAATCACCAACACTCTGCACTCGTCCAATCATCCTACTCGTCTAATCACTAGTGGCGTAATCAACGTACCATAATCATCGCGGGATCGTGTTGGACAGGTTCGGGAACCGGTATATACCATCAGGAACCGATAACCCTCAATAGGGCTGGTTCTTAAACATATCAGCCGGCACGACCTTCATCTTCTCCATCTTAAGCGGCATTTTCTATAACAGGGTTACATTCTGGTTACATTTAGTATGTGGTGTACGTGAGTACACTACGGTTGGGGTCATTATTGACCGGTCCGAAAGGTTTTGAACCATTGGTTATTTTAACCAATCAGGGAAGGAGCCCTTGGTGGAGGCGTGGCGGCCAGCCACGTGTTAGTACACATCTGGTGTACACATTTTAGCTAGGTACGAATTTAGTTAGTTCTACTTAGTATAACATATAGTTTACATTTCACTCAAAGACTACAGGACGCTCGACCTCGACCGGTCGCGCGCGTAGTGAGTGTAGTAGCGTAAGGGAAGCTCTTCCCTTAGCTACCCCCTTATTAAGGGAGCCTTGTGTTCAGGCGTTAGCTTGTGCTAACTAGTAAACCAAAGTGGAATCTTGGCCCCGAGTAAGAGAGTTCTCTCTTACTAAGCCCTTTTATAAGGGCGTATCGGCTAAGTAGCGGCACATCGCCGCATTAGGAAATTCTTCCTCTGTGCGCTAGCCGCACCGTGCGTGTACGCACCGTCTACATCTGGTAGAACTTTAGTCAATCCAACACCTGCGTTGGTAGGCTACGGACGGCATCCTCTGCAAAGGATGAATCAGGACTATTGGGAAAGCTTAACCCTCGTCCAGCTGGGTGAAGAAGGCATGCAGTTCCTAGTGGAGCAGGTCCTTGAGGCCGTAAAGGCGAGGGTCAATGCCCTCATCGCCCATGAGGCGAGTTTAGGTGGAAGTCGTTCCACGGGGGGGGGGGTGTCCCCCATTATCATTTAAGATAAAGGAGTTCACCGGAGAGAAGGGTGGAAACGTTTACGTGTGGCTGCGAGAGGTCGAAAGGGCCATCGCCACAGCGAATGTGATCGCTGATCACTTGCAAGTACGACTTTCATTGAGCCATCATACAGGCAAAGCCCGTACATGGGCGTTTACGTGTCCGGATTCTGTCACGAGCGTATTCCCAACCTGGGAAGTCCTTAAGCAAAAGCTTATGGACATGTACGCCACGCCGGATCTGGTTTTCCAGAATCAGCTGGCGTTTTTGAGGTGCCGTCAGGGCACTAGGGACTTGGATATATATGGCCAATAACTGAAGACCCTGTTGGCAGGGATGTACGCGAAAGCGTATTCGGACGATGTGTCCATCCCCGTCTTCATGGGAGGCCTGAAAAAAAAGCCAGAACGTTCGGAACTGTTCCGATGCCGACCCCAATCCCTGGGGGAGGCGTTTAAGATGGCGTTTAACGCCGAGAGGAACTTTCGTTCCTCTAAGGTGGGTCCCGAACCCATGGACCTGAGCCAGGTCGAAGCGGAAGAGAAAACTCCCGCTAGTAGTCAATCCGACTCCCTTTCGCAGGGCTTCGAAGCGGAGCTCCTTGCGATGCTGCAGCGGCATGGACCGCTAAGATGCTTCCTGTGTGGAAGCACGGATCATCTGCGGAACAGATGTCCGCGGAACCACCAGCGAGATATTCGCTTTAAGGGGCCGAGGGTAGGGAAGAAGCCCTCGCCCAAGCCGTCGGGAAGCGACGGCTCCCAGTAGGTGCGGGGCGCCCTACTGGGGGATCCCTCAGTGCTGTTAAGCCCCAGGGTAGGGGACGACAGCACAAACCCCAAGGGAAACGGTGCTTTCTAGCACCGAGTTGGTGTACCAGCCATGTTTACTGGTAGTCCTTGCGGACGTGAAAGGCTTTGATAAGCCTTGGATAGTCTTGATAGACTCTGGAGCGTCTGACAATTATGTCAGACGAGCTTCTGTTGTGAAGAGTCGTCTGTATGCCGAGGCCCGAGAGGCACGTTCTCGTCACGTTGTCACGGTCCGTCTTGCAACGGGCGTACCGGTTTCTGTACCCAAGGTCTCGATTGACCTTAAGCTAAAGTTTCGAGACTTCGACAGCTTAGAACGTTGCCTAGTCCTGGATTTGGACTCGATGTATGACCTCATTCTGGGCATGAAGTGGCTGGAACGCTACGACCCATGGATATACTGGAAGTCTAAGTCCATTGGCTCAACGCACCCGCGGTAGGGTGAAGCATTGGCGAGTCATGAACCCACCTTTCCTCGATCGCAAAATCGATACTGGCGTGAGATGCCAGAGATTGGGATGTCTGAAATGATCAGTCCCAATGAGGTCAAGGAAGTGTTCCTTGACGAGGGGGATTCGGCGGTTAATCCCCACGCCGAGATAGGCGAGACTGGTGAGTCTCCAGTGGTAGAGGTGGTTTCCTCTGAGGTTATGCGTGAGGCGCTTCCTAGAGAGGAGACCCGTAGTTTGTCTCTTCTGCAGGTCGGGGTTCCCGACCACGCCGTGTTCGGCGAACAAGTTGTGACTCCAGTGGTAGGGGTGGAGACCCCTGTGGTTAAGCGCGAGGCGCTTCCAAGCAAAGAGACTCAAAGTTCGTCTCTTTCGCACGTCGGACATGATTCTGACTACTCCGTTTTAGGTGAGACCGGCGAGGCACCGGTGGTAGAGGTAGAGACCTCTGTGGATAGGCGCGAGGCGCTTCCAATAGATGGGGAAATTGACTCCCCCCCCATATGGGTCTCGGGATGAGTCCCGAGGCCAGTAGTCAGCAGTCCTACAGGATGCTGAATAGTGTGACAGGTGTTGTCACAGAAGGCGTAAGCCTTGAACGGTTGCCTGGGGTAGGCGAACTGTTGTCGTTGGAGGATATGTCCTTCAACGAATTTGAAACTGCTTTGAAAGCAGATGAAATCGACGAGGTTGTCGTATTACGTCCGTAAGAGGAGTTGAACTCCTCATCCACGATGGACGAGTCAGTTTTGGTGCAAACCAAACATGCATTGAATTCCCGAAGCGGTCTCAAGATCCTTGCGGATCCTGAGGACCCTTACCATTCCATACTAAAGGAATTCGGAGATGTCATTAGTGACAACCCGCCGATGGGGTTACCACCGGATAGGGGAGTCCGACATGAAATTGATTTGGTTCCTGCAACCAAATACTGCGTCACTAGGCAGTGGCCTCTCCCCATGGAGCAATGTGACGTCATCGACGCATTCTTCAAGGGGAAAGAAGAGGCAGGGATGGTACGGGAGAGCAAGTCTCCCCATTCATCTCCCACTTTTTGTGTTCGTAAACCGAACGGAAAGTGGCGCATTGTGAATGCGTACAACAATCTGAATGCAGCTACTGTACCAATGCAAACTCCGATTCCTCGGAAGGATGTCCTCCAGAATAAATTGGCGGTCTGTACTGTGTACAGTGCCTTAGACCTGGTGGACGGGTATTATCAGGTGCTCATGCGAGCGTCCGATATCCCGCTTACAGCGGTTAGCACGCCTAGTGGCATGCTGTGGGAGTGGCTTGTTATGCCACAGGGGATTTCGAATTCTCCAGCGACTTTTAATCGCTTGGTGACTCAACTCTTCCGCCCTCATAGAAAGTACGCTCAGACGTACTTCGACGATATATTCGCTCATAGTCGCGCGGAAGGCGACTCGTCTGATGTTCAGACGCACCTAATACATCTTCTAGCGGTGCTCGAATGTATGCGGGAGCATAAGCTATATGCAAACGAATCCAAATGTATCTTTGGTGCTGAGGAAATTCCTTTCCTCGGATGCTTCATCGGTAAGGATGGAGTGCGGGCGGATCCCGCGAAGGTTAAAGCCATTGTGGAGTGGCCTTCGCCTGTAAATCTTAGAGATTTACGGAAGTGGCTTGGATTAGCCAATTATCTCCGCAAATACAGCGAGAATTACGCTGAGATGGCGAAGCCATTAACTGGCCTTCTTAAGAAGGACGTTGATTGGTGTTGGGAAACCAAACCCCAAAACGCTTTTGAAGCGGTTAAGGGGAGCTTGTTGAAATCCCCCATTCTTTCTCTCCCAGATTCTGGTAAACCATTTAGTGTCGTCTGCGACGCCTCCTATTTCGCAATCGGATGTGCTTTGTTACAAGAAGACGATGCAGGAAGGGAACGCGTTATCGCGTTTGAGTCGAGGAAGCTTAAAGCTGCGGAACGGAATTATCCCGTTCATGACAAGGAGCTACTTGCAATGAAGTATGCCCTTGTCAAGTTTAGGTTTCACCTACTCGGCTCAAAGCCGTTCGTGGTTTATACTGACAACGCGTCCTTACGGACAGCGACGAAGTCGACTCATCTCTCCCAACGAATGACCCGTTGTCTCTCCTTTTTTGCGGAGTATAACTTTGAGGTTAAGTATAAACCTGGCAAGCAGAACGTGCTTGCAGACGCGTTATCGAGTCGTCCCGATTACGAGCTCGCTCACGCGACATTCGTCACCTCTCCTGTGGTGGATCTCATACGCCAGGCGTATGAGAAAGACCCACAGTGTACGGCGCTTATCAGCGCGTTGGGTGGAAAGGGACTTGGCTCGTCTGAGCCAACCCTGTCAAGTCGAGCTAAAGCTCGTTTACACGGTTACAGGTACTGTGACGGCTTGCTATATTATAGCACGAGCGCGGAGGACACTCCGCGGGTGGTTTTTCCTCATGATGAGGAACTAAAGTACAGAGTCCTCTTTGAGGCACATGAAGCCCCTACCGGGGGTCATTTAGGTCGGGATAAGACCTACAGCGCTTTAAGCGCTTTGTATTGGTGGTCCAACATGTATAAGTGGGTCGGTGCGTATATACGCACCTGTGAGACGTGTCAGAGGGTTAAACCCTCTGAAAGTTCAGCTGCGACTTTGTCGAGCTTGACCGTTCCAACGGACTGTTGGAAATCCATTAGTATAGATTTTATCTTCGGTTTTCCGAAGGATAAGGCCGGGAACACCGGCATATTGGTCTTTGTAGACCGTTTGAGCAAGATGGCTCACCTGGCGGCGGTGCCAGAGTCCATTGATGGACAAGGAACAGCAAAAGTGTTCCTAGACCGTGTCTTTCGACAGCATGGTCTACCCGATTCCGTTGTGTCGGATCGGGATCCCCGTTTTACGGGACAGTTTTGTGGAGCGTTGTTTGGGGTGCTGGGCACCAAGCTACTCATGCCCACTGCGGATCACCCGCAGACAGACGGGCAAACGGAACGCGTTAATCGCGTTGTTGAGGATATTCTCCGGAGTCTATGTCCGGATTCTCCAAAGAGTTGGAGTGAGATGCTTCCTATGGCCGAATTTTCTATTAACAATTCGGTCCATGCATCTACGGGGTTTACCCCGTTTTACGTGAACGGATTAGTGAATCCGAGGGTTCCGTTGACGCCACGTGTGTGTGGCCCAGGGATTGAGGGGGAGAATTCCCTGATTTCATCCCTGTATCTGTGCGAAAACACATCTATAAGTTCTTTTCGACGCGCCTTAGTGTCTTACGACACGTCTGCAATGCCATGGTGGAAATCCAAGACAAGCAAAAGGAGCAGGATGACCGCAAGGAGCGTCGTAACGAAAAGGTGTACAAAGTAGGATAAAGTGTTTTATTAAACTCTAAAAATCTTCCTACACATGCATTTTCCAACATGTTGCGGAATAAACTGCGACCCAGGTTTGTGGGTCCTTTTAAGGTACTAGCCCGAAAGGGCTTTTGGTGGAGTCAAGTTCAAAATCGAACAACGTAGTGTCGAGAACCTGACCACCATCGTGCCAGGCCTTCCAACTTACGGGGGGGGGGTACCCCGCGAACCTTCGCCTACGATCCGATCTGATAGTTCGCTGCTGGCAGACGACCGATCATCAACACAGGACGCCTGGTCCGATTTGTTCTTCATCTCACCTTGTGTATCCGATGGAATGGGCTGGTAACACACTCGGTGGATCGGTGCTGGGAATCGACTTGTAGTCTAAATGTGGGAGACCGTGCTGGGTAGTGTATCCTGGGCGGAACTCTTCACCCTGGGGACGGACAGACCCGTTATACTCCAAGTAAATATACTTAAAAGGGCAGATCGCTCAATCGATCGTAGAGCCCAACCAATATGAGAATAAAAGTCCAATACTCCAATATAGAGATCCAATTAGAACGTGATAAACTCCACGAACGATATCTCCACGAAATAACCCAATAACTTGATTACACGTTCCAAACGTGTATAACTTGAGCTTGCGAAGCCGACCAATGCACTCCCGTCGAGGGACTTCCGGCGGTCCATGTGCGCCTGTAACGCGTCCCGGTCGGGCAAAATAAGCTGGAGGGGATTACTCGACCCTCTGCTTCCAAACACTCTGTGGCGTGCAGAGTCGACTGATGTACAGTGCGAAGAAACGACTTCTCGTTGAGTGTTAAAGGCCGAAAAATAACGACTAACCAAAACTATCTCCCTATGGTCCCAAATATGTACACACATGAAAATATGTAAGTACACGCAATATCATGTGACTTACCAGAATACGTGTTCTTGACACCCCTCGCACACGATAGGCTTAATTTCCACCAATCCGATCGCCGATAAGCCGATCGGTGTGCTGCTGACGCAAAACGACCAAAATTCTTGAGTCCGCTTCACCACAGCCTCCCCTGAGTCTGGTTTTAGCCGCGCAACGGTAACGACCCAATCTCACCACATCCTAGAGCTTCGCAGAAGCGGACTTCACCGATGGACAATTCTTCGAGTTCACCTTCGCCAGGTACTTGCCTTGTACACCTGATCGTCTTGTAACCTCTCTTGACGCTCGTTGATGCAGGTACCCGGCGTTCCTTATCGCACATATCAATTCCCTACCAGATCGGCCCGATCTGACAGCCCTCACAACACTCCAGAGTCCGACACACCGGATGGACATCAGATCGTGGTCAATAATCTCCGGAAAACTGTCATGGAGCTCCAGTCGCAGTTGGCCATCAAGTATTTATCGCTCCTGCAACTTCGGAGGAGTTGGACACTTTGATTCTTATATCCACGAAGTTGCGGGAGGTGATCGCCGAAAACGCACATCTCCGGACCCAGATCGCCCAACAAACAACGCGAGGTAAGCTGATCGGTCTGCTTTCCGTATTGGGTCTGGTCTAACCTTCCTCTGCGTGCAGATCAGTTGTCCACCGACATCGCCAAAACGTTCGACGCTTTATTCGCGGCCGATCGGCAGTCGCATGACAACTGCGATCAGCTCCGACCGATCTTGGACGGGCTGATCGGCGCACGGCATGATCTGTCTCGTTTGGAGGCGTACAAGTCACAACTTCTGGAACAGCTCGCGGTGGTCAACCGGCAGAGGTTGGAGGATTAGTCCGATCGGACTTTACTCCTCACCCAACATGGTGACCTGGAGAGGCAGATCGGCGAGTTGCAGGTCGTGGCCAGGGAGTAGATAGGGAAGGTCGAGTCCTCCCAGAGGCCTGGACCCAGGTGTCAGACCGTCGCTGGGCGGCCGTAAACCGGTGCTACCAACAGTTGAACGACTTTTTGCACCGGCGTCCGGCTTCAGGCTCTAGCGTTGACCGATCTGCATCGGCCGCTATGATCGATCTGCACCAAGATCGGACCCGACGCCACTCATTGGCTAAAAGTAATCACCCCGAAATTCCAAAAGTTTCCAAGAAGCGTAAGGACGCGTCGAAGGGCTCAAGGGCGCGGGGCATAGCGCGCGAATCCGAACTCGAGGAGAAGCGAGCGGTGCTTCAGAAGAAACCCTAGACGCTGGCACATCTCTCAAGCCCAAGATCGGACGCAGGTGACACGTCTATCATCACCAAATCACATGCGCCCTTGCGCCCACGCGCTGCTCACACCTTGCGTATAGAGATCTCCTCCGGAGAGGATCGGGGGATTCTGAATTATTGATCACTGCTTTATCCAAGTCCCGATCCGATCAGCGCCGAGGTCCTGTTCCCGCGAAGCCTGCATTGTGGGTTGACAAGGTGATCATTTCCCAGGGTGATGGTGCTGCACGGACGCGCGAGTCAACCGGATCGGTGCCTTCGTTCCAGCCCGGCACATCTGGGCCGCGCAATCACGCCCGATTGAAAGGTTTGTCGATCGGAGATTGGCCTCTTCCGTCGCTGACTTCGGATGCCGTTTTGTCATGGTCACCGAGGCAGATCGGTAGCTTGCACCGATAAACCCTGACCAAACAAGATCTGGCCCGGTCGATGTCCCGAACTGACTTCTGGCTCTTCCGTCCAGCTTTGAAAACCCCTGACCCGTCTGCGTGGAGGTCGGATCTGGTCACGGGACCGCAAATCGCCCGTATGTATGCAGGTCGACCATGGGAAGTGCTGCTCAGCTCTAAGTTGGACTCCATATTCGCGTCGACTCCTTGGATCGATTCGCTTCTGGGTCGACTTCGGGCCTTAAATACAGCCCACTGTCAGGCGCTCTGGGAGTCCACCCATTATCTCCTCCTTCCCTGGTCGGAAGTTACGTGACCCAGACCTGACCCTATATCAGAAGCGCCGGAAGCAGCGCCGGAGTCGGGCGGGATAAGCTTGGCTGGTCGTATGACAGTTTTTCTGGAAGGGATGCTGGCCCGCGAGTACGACATCGACATTTTCCTGTATCCGGTGTTTCTCCATATGGCCAAGCGTCGCGTTGAAAGCCCCGGGGTGTTGACTGAAGACGGCATCTGGTATCCCGGTCTTCGGTGCGACGGGCCGGTCGTAGACCTGAAGGACGCCTTGATCCAGATCGATCTACAGGATCCCTGGCGTAATCAGCATCGGGAACAGGTCGAAGACCATCCGGCATTTACTATCGGTCGTTTGTGGGGTGATTGCGACTCTTGATGCGTCAGATAGCTGACCAGATAATCCATAATACATGTCATCATTTTCCCAAAATTCCTGATCACCTGATCCCTTAACCAAATCTCGTCACTTTCTCCAAACTTGCACCAACACGTTATCACACACAGTTCCATCCATATCGCGAAAATTATCACCACGTTCGTCACTCCACTACTCCAGTTCATCACAGTTCATCATACTAATTCACAATAATTCAGACCTTACACATATTCACACCGATCGATGTACTGATCGGTGCTACTGTGTGCCTTGATCTTCATCTTTATGAGTCTGCATCACTGCAAATCGATTCCTACTGACTAGTTCTCGCTCGAACTCTCGTAGCAGTCCTCCACAATTTAGATCGAGTTCGTCGATCCAGGTTGCTTCGTCATGATATTTCCAGCGGACCAGATATTCTCGGTGGGTGCGACCGAAACGTGTCTTCTTGACCGATCGGACATCTAGCACATTTTCCACCTCGAATTCGTCCTCTTCCAATGGCCTTTCCCAACTTTCCTCCGGCAGCAGAGCCTCATCAAAATCGAACCTCTCTGCTTCGTCCACCAGACAGGGCATTTTAGGCCGATCGGTAAAATTCTCTGACCAGCTTGAGTTTGGACACGTGCACGATCGGAAAACCTTTGTAATCCGTGACGATCGTGATCAGACGGGCAGCATTCTCACCGATCAGCTCTTCTACACGGAAAGGACCGTGCCACATATGAGCCAACTTCTTTGCATATCCTTCCTTGACCCGATCGAGGTATAACCATACCCTCGCCCCTGGTTCAATACCCTGAGGCTGACCTGATCGTTATTCCGATCTGCTCGATCTTGCGTGGCCTGACGCAACTTTTCATTGACGACTTCTTTCGCATGCTGATAATGCTTCTGGGCCTGCATACGCCAACGACGGGCATCGCGATCGCGGGTCCGAGTGCAGCCGATCGGTATCGCCGTTTCAAGTGTCGATCGAGGTTTCAATCCATACGCCAGATAGAAAGGCGTTTCTCCTCGGATCAGATCGGTTGAAGAGTCGAGTGCGAATACCAGTCTCTCTGCATACTCATCCCAGACACGTTGGTCCGGATCGGCCACATACATCTTAATCGCCCTTTTTATTGTCTGCACCATGCGTTCAGCCGATCCGTTCGCTTGCGGACGATATCCCATCGTCGCGCTCTGCTTCTGGCCTAGCATGTTATTGAGCGATCGGAACACCTCAGCCATAAAACCGGGTTCCCGATCGTGTCTAATAACTTCGCTGGCGCCGACCCTTCTGAACACACATTCCTCGTAACTCTGGGCAATCTGCTCCGCAGATCGGGATGCAATAGCCTTTGCGATCACCAGACTAGTGAATAGGTCGATCCAGATCATCAGCTCAGTGTTGCCGCGCGTAGATCTGGGCAGCGACGGTATGTGATCCATTGCTATCACCTGGAAAGGGTAAGTAGCCTCGATATTTCCGGGCGATCGGCCCTTAATTATCGGTCTACCCTTTCCGGTCTCGCAATCTGTGCAACAGCCCACATATTTCTGCACGCTCCGAAAAAGTCCTCCCCAGTGAAAGTGGGCCCTGATCTTGTGGTATGTCCTACCTATGCCTTGATGTCCCCCTTCTAGACTCACATGGTAGTGATGAAGGACATCAGGCTGTAGCAACTCAGGGATCACCGGTTTCGCTAGTCGATCTCGATCGGCACTGTCTTGATCAATGTTACGGCAGTAATACAGCAATCCATTGTCGTCCACGTCATAACTATCCGCGGTCTTGGTACACTCTTTCGCCTGATCATTCGTTAACTTGGACAGTTCAC
This sequence comes from Peronosclerospora sorghi, assembly GCA_026184515.1. Taxonomy (NCBI): domain Eukaryota; phylum Oomycota; class Peronosporomycetes; order Peronosporales; family Peronosporaceae; genus Peronosclerospora; species Peronosclerospora sorghi. The sequence continues at coordinate 25,592,516 of CM047582.1, read as the reverse complement.
CGCGCAGATAGGCCTTCAAGTTGACGATCCACTCTTCTTCGTCCTGCGCCTTGAGAATTCTTTCCGCCCTTAGCTGTTGTACAACGTACTCGCTCAGCCTTTCTTTTGGGAACGATCGGTGTAACAGGGTTACATTAGAGTCACGTTTAGGAGGTGGTGTACGCGAGTACACTACGATTGGGGTCAGTATTGACCGGTTCGAAAGGTTTTGAACCATTGGTTATTTTAACCAATCAGGGCAGGAGCCCTTGGTGGTGGCGTGGCAGCCAGCCACGTGTTGGTACACAGGTGGTGTACATACATTTTAGATAGGTACAATTTGGCATGTCCTACTTAGTATTACATATAGTTTACATTAGTTTAAATTAATTTAGGCTAATTATATATTAAATATACATTCAGTTTACATTTCACTCAAAAGACTTCAGGACGCACGACCTCGAACGGTCGCGCGCGCAGTGAGTGTTGTAGTATAAGGGAAGTCCTTCCCTTAACTACCCCCTTATTAAGGGAACCTTGTGTCAAGGCGTTAGCTCGTGCTAACTTGTAAACCAAAGGGAAATATTGGCCCCGAGTAAGAGAGTACTCTCTTACTAAGCTCTTTTATAAGAGCGTATCGGCTAAGTAGCGGCACATCGCTGCTTTAGGAAAGTCTTCCTCTGTGCGCTAGCCGCACCGTGAGTGTACGCACCGTCTACATGCAGACTTGTAACATAACGATTTCGATGCGTGTACTGTTGTTGTTTGGTGTGTTGTGTGCTCCGTAGTAACGGTTCGCTCTTTGTGTAGGAGATAATCTTTAGGAGCTAATTCTATTGGTCGAAAGTCATGTGGGGGGTGCCCCTAGGGTGGAGGGGGGGGTGCGGGTAGGGCGACCCAATATTATAGGCTTAAATTCTTTTAATTTATAATATATTCTTCTCATATCCTGTTTTAACTTATTAGCCGTTTCAAGACATCCCGGACGGCGGACCGAGGAGCGGTCCCCTCACGTCTCACGCATCGTTTACTACCGGACTAATGTTGTCGGGTCAGGTAGTAAACTATATGCTGCGTCTTGTTCGAGATCGCTCATGCTCTCACTGTTCCACAACGCGCGCTGGTTCCAATTTCAGATCGTGTACTATGTGCGCGATTCAAACGTGACAAAACAGACTAGCAAAGCAGTAATAAACAAAAAAAAATATTTCTCCACGTTTATCCAACTATCACAATCTCCACAGAGTGACGTAAACCTAAAACAATTCCAAGTTCCACAAAAACTCCATCTTCTAGGCTCCAAGCCGTACTCGTAACGTAATGCGTACTTTTGTACTATGAATAAAAATCAGAAGTGATTATATTAGAGTTAAAACTAAACTTAATTTAACAAAATGTATATATGTATTTTGATGTGTTCTCCATCAATCAAGTGTTACCCAAACTCTCTTCACTGAAAAGTCGCAATGACCTATAATCGTCCGTTTCACATCGTACACGAAAACGGGTCCTTTTAACACTACTTCTCGACTTTCCGGTGAATCCAACTTAGTGATCCTCTATCACATCCAAACCTAGTTCTTGTTGCATCTTTCTGAATCTTGTAGCATTGTGTGCCTTCGTGAAAATGTTGTGAAGTGAAGAAGAAATTATATGGTTAGTTTATAATGGCATATTGACGTGAGGTAACTTTCGATTTTTACATTTTTTCAAAATGTAAGAGCGTGCTCAGCATGCTAGGAACTAAAAAAATTAGTGTTTCCACCCAAATTACAACACAAAAGGAAATAAATCTACCCTTCTTGCTTAACTTCCCAGGTTCTTAATACTGACGTCCGAAACACAAAGTTTACCAAACACGTTAAGGACACACTTCAAAACGAGTCTCAGGCTTCCCCAACTCTAGTGGCCTATGATTATGGTTGTTTCCCTCACCTAGCTGCTCACTTACAGACCTTGTATTAAACTTGTTTTTTTGTATAGGAACGGTGAAGAAGGATTGCTGGAAGGTTTCAAGAGACTGTTGGTGTTCAAGGGAAATTCGAATCTATTAATTATTACTAAATCCTATATTCAAGTCAAACACTTCTTTTCCCACTACTTCTTGGTTACTTCAGCGCTGACTCCAATACTTGACAGTTACTTCTGAGACCCTCCGTAATCCGATTGGTCGCGAGATGGCCGGCGCGAGACGGCCGCCAAGGGTCGCTTCTGATTGGTTGAAAATATTTATCTAGACTCCAAATTCACACTAATCATAATTCAATCAGTCGCGAGACGGCCGGCGCGAGATGGCCGTCCAGGGTCACTTCTGATTGGTTGAAAATGTTCATCCAAAACTCCAAATTCACACCAATCACGATTATCCTCTCCATACAGTCGCGAGACGGCCTTCCAGGGTCGCTTCTGATTGGCCGAAAAAGTTTACCCACAATTCCAATACTTAACAACTTGAGACCAATTGGGGACATCGTATGGGCGAGGAGAGCTTCGCCCGGGTCGTCCAAGCAATAATAATCTGGAGCACGCTTGAGTGGAAGGCCGTAGCAAACCCGTGGCATGGGCCATGGGCTTGTCCCTTTGGCTTTGCGCCACATCAAGTAGCACGCGATCATGGCAACGGTATACAACGTGGAAGCTTCAAAACACAACGTCGCGCCAGACTTGGAGCAAAGGATCACTCGAGCAAGTAGAAAGTGTTGGAATGTGGATGGTAAAAGATCAACTGATATATTATAGCCTACGCCTTCTCCCTGCACCTATCTCATAGAATATACATCTGGGCCGAGACCCTTCGCGGCCCAGTGAAACCCCCGCATCCCCTTGGGTCACGTCAACCGCCACCGGCCATCCGGATAATCGTATCCGGATCCGTTTTCAACACGCCTTCCTCGAATCCCTCAGCTTCGATCATCACGCGGTTGGTTTATCATCCCCATCACGCCGCACAGTTTGTCCAGTAGAGCCTTGTCGAGTGGCTTGGTGAACGCATCATCTGGGTTATCTTCTCCCTTCACTTTCACGAGCTTGATATCATCTCTCTGTACCTGGTCGCGCACAAAATGCCAACGTAGTTCGATGTGTCGGGTACGCCTCGAATAAGTCGGGCTGGTGGCCATCACGTGTGCCGCACTATTGTCGATACGAATGACCGGTCGCGCATGCATAGACGGGAATATCTCAGACAGGATATTGAACTGTGCTTTTGCTTCCATAGCAGCTTCACACGCAGCCACATACTCAGCCTCGTCCGTGGACTGAGCCACAATCACAATCGACTGGCGCTTGGACATCCATGCCACCGCTCCACTCGCCAGAATAAAGACGAAACCAATCGTACTCTTCCTGGTCTCGGGATCACTTCCCAGTCATTATCACAGAACCCGTTGAGGGTCAGCTCCGTACGGGTTGCAGATCCCTTCGCGTACATGATACCATGCCCCTTGGTGCCCACAAGATATCGCAAGACACGATTAAGCGCCACCACATACTTCAAAGTCGGGTTCATAACGAATATACATAACTGGCCAAGTGCAAACGCCAGGTCCGGCCTCGTTCCGGTCGCGAGATACCCAAGCATGCCCAGTGCTCCCGGTAGTCAAAGCCAGAGTCTAGGTTGACGTCCTCCGTCGCCGACGCGAGTCTCATGGTAGACTCCCTGGGGTTGCCATACTTGTTTGCTCCGTCAAACCCGAGCTTGTACAGCACGTCTTTCGCGTATTTCTCTTGATTGGTGAACACGCCTTACTCGGTTTGGGTCACCTCGATACCCAGGAATTCAGTCAGCCTCCCGTGGTCCTTCAATACATACGCCTTGTCGAGCTCAGCAAACAACTCGATCTTGTACTCCTCATCGTTCGTGGCACAAACAACGTCGTCCACGTAGATCAATAGCAACACAATCTTCTCTCCGTCGATTAAGTAGTAGAGACAAGGTTCCGTAGCACACCATTCAAATCCGCGGTTCAGCATCCACCCAATAATCTTCGAGCTCCATTCACGGCCGGATTGGCGCAAACCGTATAGTGACTTCCGCACCACATAGACGTACGACGGGTCCTCACACGGATACCCCTCGATACCATCGACATACTTCGCGATCTCGAGACGTTGCATTTAGATACGCAGTGTTGGTGTCTCCACCGTAGAGAACGAAATCAAACTCTGCTGATATTGCCGCTGTGATCCGAAACGTAGACATTCTAGCGACAGACGAGGAAGTATCTTCAAAGTCGATTCCTGGTCTCTGTAGTTTCTGAGCGCCACGACTATCGCCTTGAATATCAAAACGAAGCCTTGTGCATCCGTCTTGATCGCGTAGACCCATCTGGTCTTCACGGGTTTGACATCCTTTGGCATCTCGGTTCTATTGACCTGAACATGGACCTCCTTGGCCTTCAAGGCCGTCGTTTCTTCCATCTCGGCCATTCGCCAGAAATCCGCATACTTCGAACGCATAGCTTGGCGTCGATTCTTTGGGACTCGGATGTTCTTGGCACCAATCGGTCTGCCATCGCGACCCAATGTTTTCGTAGCAACATTTGACCATCTGATAAAGTCATCAAATCGAGCAGGTCACGTGTCCACTGCAATAAACCTGTGCGGCGTTCCTTCATTCTTTCTCCAAGCTGGTTCTTTTCAGCTTCCGACGTGGTCTCGTCCCGTTCTACTTGCTTTCGCAGACCTTCTGGCAGTACGATCTTCTCAAGCACGGATTGTTCCGTCGCGGTCGGTTCCGATACAGCACCGGCATTGTCTCCGTCGATTGAGTCCTCACTTCGGCCATCCTCCGTCCGATCATTGGCTTCCAATCCCTGCTCGTGAGTCTATCCCTGCTCGTGAGTCGATAGCTGTCGTGGGTGGGATCGCACACATCCTCTCCCACCTCGGTCACATCGGAGACCGAACCTTCGTCTGCTGGGTCCACCTCCGATCCAAAATTAACCGAGACAGACTCATCCTCATCATGACCATCATCAACCTGGTCACGCATATACTTACGATTTTCACCGACGTCTTGGTTGTCATGAACCTCGTCCTCATCCCCGTCATCGAAGTTTGTCAAACTATCCGCATCAGCCATAGAAGCTTCGTATGCGAAAGTAGCACTGACAATAGTCTCTGCATCTCCCGAGTTGTCAAGCACGACGCTTTGGCTGGACTCATGGATGCTCTCCATATCCACGCCGTCGTCGATCGAGATGCTGTTCGTTTTGTCTCGCTCTCTACTATCTTCAGTCGCAAACCGTAGCCATTCACCGTCATCTCGGTCGGCTGGATCAACGTGGTGGCGGTCTCCGTGCATCACGTCCTCAATGACGCCAACCTCCTCGACAAACGTGACCGTGTTATCTCTGGGGACATACACACGCGCACCGAAAGTGTCCATTTCAAAGCCTTTAAGATAGCCGAAGATAGCATTGTCGTCACTCTTTGAACGCCCCGGCGTGTTCGGCACCTGGACGTACACGACCGATCCGAAATGCCTCAGATGGTGCACATTAGATTTTACACCAAGCATTCGCTGAACGGGGATTACATCGATGTTTCGATGGTACATCATGTTCTTGATGTAAACCGCATACAAAAGAGCGTAGCACGAAAACGATCGAGCAAATCCATACTTGTGCATCTGCGTCTTCACATAGTCGTTCAGCGACTGAATTGCACGTTCCACAGCATTCAGATGCGAGATCTTGGGACCCACTTTGATGTGTTCGATTCCTCGCTTGACATAGAACTCCTTCATCTCCCTATTCACAAACTCACTGCCTTTATCTGTGAGAACGCGTTGCACTGGAAACTTTGTGCTCTCTGCAGGCTCGTGCTCACGCGGGATGATCTTCGTAAGCCCACGACCTGCTTGACGCTTATAGCACGTAGCGTTGCATGTACTTGTTCACAGTCTTTCCAATCTTGTCGGTGAGCAAGAACACAGTGATATATAGGCTCCAGCCATCCATATCACGAGAACCGCGACAAATCGTGAACCTTTGTTCTGTGGCGGGAACATCAAATCATCAAACACAATCATGTTGGGAGCCGTCACCTGGCGATCCAACTTTTGCTGACGTCGCTTCTGTCTATGTTTGCCAATATGGCAAGCATCACACGTCTTAAGCTGCCTGTTCATGATCATCATGCCACGCACGAGGCCACGGTCCGGCATGATCTTCAGATACTGAAAATTCGTGTGATCAGTACGGTTTTGCCACTGCTCGAGTGTAGCTACACCGTCCGCAGTCGTGTAGTTGACGATTTCACGTGGTACACCTGGGAGTCGCTGGGTATTCGCTGAACGCCTCGCCTCGAACACCCAAATTCCTTCGCGAGGAACAAATATCACCTGCTCCCCATTCTTGTAAGCTCTTAATGTAGACGCCGCACGATCGTACGAGATCTCGAACTTCTGATTGGTAATCGCGATATGCATCGAGAACAGTCCATGCGACGCGCCTTCCACGTACATACAGTACATCATCCAAAAACACCTCAGCCTCGGTGTCGCCCACCTGAGTGATGATCTTCACTCGACCAAGCCGGACGCACTAATTAGCGTTGTGGCGGCCACACCAACAACATTTGCAACAATACTTTCTGGATGAATCTCTTCAAGATGGACAAAGAGAGAGCAATCACCGGTCAAGTGAACATTGGAATCCGCGTCGAAACATCACCATGACGATCCTTTTGGCAGTGAATTGGTCTGCTTGGCATTGTTACTATTCGGCTCTGCTGTGGCCACCATCGGACTTACCACAGCAACATCAACAGCCACGCCTGGATCATCCTCAACAACTTCACGCTTGTCCGCACGGGCTTTGCCGCCGCGACTAGTGTAGTTGGAGCGTTGTGGACGAATTTGCGTCCCAGCGTTACCTCCGCTGGTGGCATCCGTACCAGGCCCAGCGACACCATTAATAATAGCCGTACAGTCCGACTTGAAGTGACCGGTCACACCACATCAGTGATAAGCCTTATTCTTTCTATCACGCTTCGGTTTCCGTTGACCATCACTGTAACGGGGTTACATTTAGTTACGTTGGTGTATGTAAATACACAACGGTTAAGGTCAAGTATTGGCTGGTCCGAAAGGTTCGGACCTATTGGCTGTTTTAGCCAATCAGGGCGGGAGCCCTTGGTGAAGGCGTGGCAGCCTGCCACGTGTTGGTACACAGGTGGTGTATATTACATTTTCGGCTAGGTACGAATTAAATAAGTTCTACTTAGTATTACATACGGTTTACATGAGTTTAGTAATTTAGGCTAATTATATATTTAATAAGTCAGTTTCCAATTACACTAGATCCAGCTAGGCGTCCGACCGAGAACGGTCGGGCGTGCTGTGAGTGTCGTAGCGGGGAGTACCTCCCCTTTCCACTCCCTACTAAGGGAATCCTAAGGCTAAAGCGTTAGCGTACGCTGACGGGAAACTGGGGGAATATTGTCCCCGAGCGAGAGAGTAATCTCACGTTAAGCCCTTTCATTAGGGCGTATCAGCTAAGTATCGGCGTATCGTGTTTAAGGAAAGTCTTCCTCTGTGCACTAGCCGCACCTTGCGCTTACGCACCGGCTACATCTGGTAGAACTTGTAGTCAATCCAACACCTGTGTTGGTAGAAGGCATTCTCTGCAAACGATGGACCAGGACGAGTGGGGTCAGCTAATCCCCGTCCAACAAGAAGCCTTTAAGAGGCTGGTACCCATATTGGGTCAGGATGTCATGCGCCTCCTAGTGGAGAAGGGTCTTAATACCGTGCGTGAGAGGTCGAACGCCCTCATCGCCCATGAGACGAGTTTTCGCGGAAGTTACTCCGCGTCTACGGGGGTGCACCCTCTGTTATCCTTTAAGGTGACGTAATTCACCGGTAATAAAGGTGATAACATTTTTGTGTGGCTTTGCGGAGTCGAAACGGCCTTCGCTACAGCGAATGTGATCGAGGATCACTTGCAAGTGGGACTTGCACTAACCCATCTTACGGGAAGATCCCGTAAATGGGAGTTTACGTGTCCGTATTCGGTCACGGACGTGTTCCGAACTAGGAAGTCCTTAATCGAAAGCTTATAGACATGTACACTACGCCTGATCTGGTTTTCTAGAATCAGCTTGCGTTTTGAGGTGCCTGCAGAGCACTAGGGACTTGGAGACATACGTCCAAGAACTAAAGACCCTGTTTGCAGGGATGTACGCGAAAGCGTATTCGGACGATTTGTCCATTCCCGTGTTCATTGGAGGCCTGAAAGAAGGGCCAGCACGTTCGGAGCTCTTCCGATGCCGACCCCAATCCCTGGGGGAGGCGTTTAAGATGGAGTTTAACGCCGAAAGGAACTTTCGTTACTCAAAGGTGGGTCCGAAACCCATGAACCTTAGTCAGGTCTAAGTGGAGGAGAAACCTTCCGCTAAAAGTCACTCTGACTCCTTCTCGCAGAGCTTCGAAGAGGAGCTTCTTCCAATGTTGCAGCGGCGTGGGACGCTAATCCCCGCACCTACTGGGATATACCTCAGTGCTGTTAATCCCCAGTGTTGGGGTCGACAGCAAAAAGCCCTGAGGGAAACGGTGCCTTCTAGTACCGAGTTTGTGTACCAGCCAGGTTTGCTGGTCGTCCTTGCGGACGTGAAAGGCTTGGATAAGCCTTGGAGACTCTGGATAGACTCTGGAGAGTCTGAAACCTATGTCAGACAGGCTTCTGTAGAGAAGCGTCGGCTGTATGCCGAGGCTCTAGAGGCACGTTCTCGTGACGTTGTCACGGTCCGTCTAGCGACGGGCGTACAGGTTTCTGTACCCAAGGTCTCGATTGACCTTAAGCTGAAGTTTGCAGACTTTGACAGCTTAGAATGTTGCCTAGTCCTGGATTTTCTCGAGGTATGACCTCATTCTGGGCATAAAGTTGCTGGAACACCACGAGACATGGATAGACTGGAAGTCTAAGTCCATTGGCTCAACGCACCCGCGGTCGGGTGAAGCATTGGCGAGTCATGAACCCACCTTTGCTCGATCGCAAAAGCGATTCTGGCGTGAGATGCCAGAGATTGGGATGTCTGAAATGATCATTCCCAATGGCGTTAAAGAAGAGTTCCTTAACGAGGGGGATTCGGCGGTTAATCCCCACGCCGTTAACGGAGAGACTGGTGAGTTATCAGTGGTAGAGGTGGATTCCTCTGAGGTAACTCCAGTGGTAGGGGTAGAGACCCCTGTGGTTAAGCGCGAGGCACTTCCAAGCAAAGAGTCCCGTAGTTTGTCTCTTTTTCACGTCGGAAATTATTCCGACCACGCCGTTATAGGCGAGACTGGTGATTCGCCATTGACAGAGGTGGATTCCTCTGAGACGACTCCAGTGGTAGGGGTAGAGACCCGTGTGGTTAAGCGCGAGGCGCTTTCAAGCGAATAGACCCGTAGTTCGTCTCTTTCGCACGTCGGAAATGATTCCGACTACCCCGTTGTAGGTGAGACCGGCGAGGCACCGGTGGTAGAGGTAGAGACCTCTGTGGATAGGCGCGTTGTGCTTCCAATAGATGGAGAAATTTACTCCCCCCATCTGGGTCTTGGGATGAGTCCCGAGGACAGTAGTCAGCAGTCTTACAGGATGCTGAATAGTGTGACAGGTGTTTCACAGAAGGCATAAGCCTGGAACGGTTGCCTGGGGTAGGCGAACTGTTGTCGTTGGAGGATATTTTTCCTTCAACGAATTTGAAACTGCTTTGAAAGCAGATGAAATCGACGAGGTTGTCGTATTACGTCCGGAAGAGGAGTTGAACTACTCATCCACGATGGACGAGTCAGTTTTGGTTCAAAACAAACAGGCATTGAATGCCCGAAGCGGTCTCAAGATCCTCGCGGATCCTGAGGACCCTTACCATTCCATACTAAAGGAATTCGGAGATGTCATTAGTGACAACCCGCCGATGGGGTTACCACCGGATAGGGGAGTCCGACATGAAATTGATTTGGTTCCTGCAACCAAATACTGCGTCACTAGGCAGTGGCCTCTCCCCATGGAGCAATGTGACGTCATCGACGCATTCTTCAAGGGGAAAGAAGAGGCAGGGATGGTACGGGAGAGCAAGTCTCCCCATTCATCTCCCACTTTTTGTGTTCGTAAACCGAACGGAAAGTGGCGCATTGTGAATGCGTACAACAAGCTGAACGAAGCTACTGTACCAATGCAAACTCCGATTCCTCGGAAGGATGTCCTCCAGAATAAATTGGCGGTCTGTACTGTGTACAGTGCCTTAGACCTGGTGGACGGGTATTATCAGGTGCTCATGCGAGCGTCCGATATCCCGCTTACAGCGGTTAGCACGCCTAGTGGCATGCTGTGGGAGTGGCTTGTTATGCCATAGGGGATTTCGAATGCGCCAGCGACTTTTAATCGCTTGGTGACTCAACTCTTCCGCCCTCATAGAAAGTACGCTCAGATGTACTTCGACGATATATTCGTTCATAGTTGCGCGGAAGGCGACTCGTCTGATGTTTAGACGCACATAATACATCTTCGAGCGATGCTCGACTTTATGCGGGATCACAAGTTATATGCAAACGCATCCAAATGTATTTTTGGTGCTGAGGAAATTCCTTTCCTCGGATGCTCATCGGTAAGGATGGAGTGCGGGCGGATCCCGCGAAGGTTAAAGCCATTGTGGAGGGGCCTTCGCCTGTAAATCTTAGAGATTTACGGAAGTGGCTTGGTTATTAGCCAATTACCTCCACAAATACAGCAAGCACTACGCTGAAATGGCGAATCCATTGACGGAACTTCTTAAAAAGGATGTTGATTGGTGTTGGGAAACCAAACACCAAAACGCTTTTGAAGCGGTTAAGGGAAGCTTGTTGAAAGCCCCGTTCTTGCTCTCCCAGATTCAGGTAAACCATTTAGTGTCGTCTGCGACGCCTCCTATTTCGCAATCGGATGTGCTTTGTTACAAGAAGACGATGCAGGAAGGGAACGCGTTATCGCGTTTGAGTCGAGGAAGCTTAAAGCTGCGGAACGGAATTATCCCGTTCATGACAAGGAGCTACTTGCAATGAAGTATGCCCTTGTCAAGTTTAGGGTTCACCTATTCGACTCAAATCCGTTCGTGGTTTATACTGACCACGCGTCCTTACGGACAGCGACAAAGTCGCCTCATCTCTCGCAACGGATGGCCCGTTGGCTCTCCTTCTTTGCGGGGTACAACTTTGAGGCTAAGTATAAACCTGGCAAGCAGAACGTTCTTGCAGACGCGTTGTCGTGTCGTCCCGATTACGAGCTCGCTCACGCGACATTCGTCACCTCGTCTGTGGTGGATCTCATACGCCAAGCGTATGAGAAAGACGAACAGTGTACGGCGCTTATCAGCGCGTTGGGTGGAAAGTGACTTGGCTCGTCTGAGCCTACCTTGTCAAGTCAAGCTAGAGCTCGGTTACACCGTTACAGGTACTGTGACGGTTTGCTATATTATAGCACGAGCGCGGAGGACACTCCGCGGGTGGTTTTTCCTCATGATGAGGAACTAAAGTACAGAGTCCTCTTTGAGGCACATGACGCCCCTACCGGGGGTCATTTAGGTCGGGATAAGACCTACAGAGCTTTAAGCGCTTTGTATTGGTGGCCCAAGATGTATAAGTGGGTCGGTGCGTATATTCGCACCTGTATGACGTTTCAGATGGTCAAACCCTCCGCAGATTCAGCAGCGCCTTTGGCGAGCTTGACCGTTCCAACGGACTGTTGGAAATCCATTAGTATGGATTTTATCTTCGGTTTTCCGAAGGATAAGACCGGGAACACCGGCATATTGGTCTTTGTAGACCGTTTGAGCAATATGGCTCACCTGGCGGCAGTGCCAGAGTATATTGATGGACAAGGAACAGCGAAAGTGTTCCTAGACCGTGTATTTCGACAGCATGGTCTACCTGATTCCATTATATCGGATCGGGATCCCCGTTTTACGGGACAGTTTTGGGGGGAGTTGTTTAAGGTGCTCGGCACCAAGCTCCTCATGTCCACTGCGGATCATCCGCAGACGGACGGTCAAACGGAACACGTTAATCGCGTTGTTGAGGATGATTTACGGAGTTTATGTCCGGATTCTCCAAAGAGTTGGAGTGAGATGCTTCCTATGGCCGAATTTGCTATCAACAATTCGGTCCATGCATCTACGGGGTTTACCCCGTTTTACGTGAACGGATTAGTGAATCCGAGGGTTCCGTTGACGCCACGTGTGTGTGGCCCAGGGCTTGAGGGGCAGGATTATCCGATGTCAGCCCTGTATCTGTGCGAAAGCACATCGATAAGTTTTTATCGACGCGCCTTAGTGTCTTACGACACGATTGCGACGCCATGGCGGAAAGCCAAGACAAGCAAAAGGAACAGGCCGACCGGAAGGGTAGGTGTAACAACAAGGCGTATAAAGTAGAAGAAAGTATTTTATTAAACGCTAAAAATATTCCTACACAAGCAGTTTCTAGCGTGTTACGGAACAAACGGCGCCCCAGGTTTGTGGGTCCTTTCAAGGTGCTTGCCCGAAAGGGCCTGGCGTATACCATGGATATTCCGAAGGCGATGCGTACGCATCCAACCTTATATGTTAGTATGCTTAAGCCATACCAGAACCCGAAGGCGGGTCCCCGCTTGGAGGAGGTTGGAAAGGCGGAAAGCCGTAAGGCACGGCAGGTCGGAGCAACTCCGACAGGGTCAAAATGCGACCACGAAACTACGCAACGACAGACTCGAGAGAGTCAATCCGCCTCTCGATGCGATCAATCGCTCCCATCTCATCGCGAGGTCCCTCCTGGACGTCCAGGATTCGACGTCTTTGTCGATCACAGCGCTCGTAAACCTCACGTCGTAATTGCGCAACCTCCTCCTCCAGTTCTCGATTCGGAGGGTATTCCACATTACCATGTGGAGCGCCTGATGGAGCTACGCCATCATCGGGGTGAAACCCAGTATCTGGTGAAGTGGAAGGGTTATCCACATTCACAGAGTTCGTGGGAGTCCGAGACTCCCCTGCTGCGAGATTGCCGAGACGTCGTTGACGCTTTCGAGCGGGAGAATCCCGATGCGAGTCGACGACCAAAGGGCGGAAGAAGCCCCTTCACTCCCAGCAGTTGGGAGTTCGCCGGAGGCAGATGCAGAGATTGCATTGCTCTCCGGCACCACATCGAGGGCACGGGCGCTAGCATGGCGCGTGAAATAAGGGTCAGGTAGTTACCCCAGCGCTTTGGCTTTGTTAAAACGCCAAGCGTAACGCCCTCTCTACCCGAACGTCGGGTTCTGAAAAGCTGTTGTACAGCTCGTTAAAGTCAGGGAGACGCTTCTCCCTTCCGCCCAAGCGCGGATTTTCTGCTCTGCCTCCTCAACATCTTCTCCTTGTAGGAGAACGAAGGGAACCTCGCGGAGGTTCTCAACAACGGCACCCCGTGCCTGTTTCCATAGGCGCGCTCGGTACGAGGTGGCAGTGAACTTCTTCAGCGTCAGCGGTTTTTCCCGGAGTTGTTTCCGGCGTGAGTTTTCACGCGTCTGTCCAGCCGCAGGGCCAGGGATATGGGAGGCTAAACCACTCTTTATCTCGTTTTTAGTCCTCTTTTGGGGGTCACGAGGACCCTTTCGTGCTTGTGCGACAAGCTGAAATTCCTGTGCCGCGCCCAATTCATTGGAGATGATCGCCTTCGCGATCCGGATTTGTCATCCGACGCTGGTAAGGGTGGCGCACTAGTTAGTGCATTTTCCCAACGTATGGGGAATGGATTAGGCTGCAGACATCGCCGGTTGGCGTTGTCGGAGCGGTCACTTTTAGGGGAGATATTCCATAGGACCCCCTCCTCCGAGATACGGAGTCGGAGTAGTTGTCATCCCCTTCTCGGGGAGAATCTTCAGCACCACTAAAGGTGATCATTGTAGGCCAGAGTTCTGGCAGTTGGAGTTCTCCAACTATAATATATTATTGTGTGGCAATAGTATTGATGGGGGAGGATGTAACGGGGTTACATTTGGTTACGTTGGTGTACGTAAGTACACAACGGTTAAGGTCAAGTATTGACCAGTCCGAAAGGTTCAGACTTATTGGTTGCTTTAACCAATCAGGACAGGAGCATTTGGTGAAGGCGTGGCAGCCTGCCACGTGTTAGTACACAGGAGGTGTACACTACATTTTGGCTAGGTACGAATTAAGTAAGTTCTACCTAGTATTGCATATAGTTTAAATTAGTTTATTAAGTAGGCTAATTTTATATTAAACTAATAAATCAGTTTACAAATACACTGAAGACTGCTAGGCGCACGACCCAGAACGGTCGCGCGCGCAGTGAGTGTTGTAGCAAAAGGGAGCACCGCCCTTAGCTACCCCTTACTAAGGGAAGCCTTGGAATAAGGCCTTAGTGTTTACTAACAGTAAACTCAGGGAATCTTGTCCCCGAGTGAGAGAGCGATCTCCCATTAAGCCCTTATATAAGGGCGTATCGGCTAAGTAGCGGCGTATCGCCGCTTAAAGAAAGTCTTCCTCTGTGCGCTAGCCGCACCGTGCGTGTACGCAACGGCTACAGTTAGCGTACGCTAACGGGAAACTGGGGGAATCTTGGCCCCGAGCGAGAGAGTAATCTCACGCTAGGCCTTTTCATTAGGGCGTATCGTCTAAGTAGAGGCGTATCGCGTTTAAGGAAAGTCTTCTTCTGTGCGCTAGCCGCACCGTGCGTTTACGCACCGGCCACAATCACTCTGCTGATTATTCTTGCTCCCATGTTGCTCATTTTGCTGCTGATGGCGAGAACCTGTGTTGGCCGCTTGTTGCTGGCGTTGACCTCCACCCAAGCTGGTGGTACGGTTTCCCTTGCCTCGAAGTGAATGGTTCACGGCCGCTTGCTCAATAAGCGCCCGGATCCTATATAGGGTCATATCCGCAGACCGACCGTACTTTACTGCTCCGCGCAGTTGCTCGTACTCATACAGATCAGGAAGACGGTCAATTATCATCTGATTCATGTGGATATCCTTGACGTCGTAGCCTTAGCCCTTCAAGTACGACTTTATCCTAAACATATTGGCCAGATGGATGCTCACATTGCCTATTGGCGAGCACTTTATCTCCTTGAGCTCATCACACTTCCTGAGAATGATACTCTCCTTGATGACCGGATCCATTCTCCTCTCGTAGATCTCGTTCACCTCCGCCCACATGTCTGTACCGGTCTCCAAGTTATCAACCTGCTGCAGACGGTGAGGAGGTATCGCCGACGCGATCATACGCTTTATCTTACACTGCTGGCGATCAAAAGCTATCTTCCCTTCCGCAGAGCTCAGTTGGTCTCTCTTTAAGTTCCCTTCCGCGATGTGGAGGATACCATACTCCTTGAGCGACGTCCGCAAAATCCACTTTCGCTGACGCCAATCGATCTCTTCGCTGTTGCGAAGTGGTGGAAAGCTGCTGGAACACTGGTCTTTGGCCGTGTCCAAGATCACCAGCATGTCCTCGCGTTGATTATCCATAGTTCCTTGGCGTTGTATCGTTATTTCCTCTAGCGCGACTCGCTTGGGCTCATAAACCTGTTGGAATGTGGATGGTAAAAGAGCAACTGATGTAATAGAGCCTATGCCTTCTCCCTTCACCTAGCTCCTAGAATATGCATCTGGGACGATACCCCTCGCGGCCCAGTGAAACCCCGCATCCCCTTGGGTCACTTCAACCGCCAACGGGCATTCGAAAAATCGTATCTGGATCCGTTTTTCAACATAGAGGAAGATAGCCACCAATGCTTTCCTTGATGAACACGTGAAACGCTCTCGGACATGCACGCAAGGAACTCACCAGCTTCAAAATACAACGTCGAGGCAGTACTTAGGGTATTGACATGAAGAATTTACTGTGGCTGTAATTTGAGCAGCGACCCGACCGTCACCAGGAAACAAAGCCAACGAAGGAAAAAATAGTCCCATATAGATAACGGCTGCCGGTAATCTTCCACACGCCGCAAGCAAAAATTCTACTTCACTACAATATCGCTGATTGATTTGGAGCGATCGGGTTGGTTAGAAGGGAAGGGCTTTGGAGATAATCGTGTTTCAGAAGTGTCAAGTACAAGTTTTAAGTAAGTCACACAATGTTTCATGTAGATTACATATTAGTTTTTTAATGGATATAAATATAGTCTGTGTTTTCTTAGTTCTTACGCATAAGTCGCCCCCCGCCTACCGAGGAGCTTTGGGAGCGGAGGGTTAAAGGATTCACTCCATCTCAACTTGTCAGGCTGGGACGCGTTACAGACGCACTTGGCCCGCCGGAAGTCCCTCGACGGGAACGCGTACTTAGCACAGCACTCACTTCAAGTTGAACACGTTTGGAACGTGTTATTACTAATTGGAAAGGTTTACGTGAAGATCTCGTTGGTGGAACCCCAAGCTTTTGGATACGTTTGTTTGGCTGTTCCTTATTGGTTTATCGATCTCTCGTTTATGTTGGGCTCTACGATCGGCTATACGCGATCTGCTCTGAAAGTATACTGAGATCAAGTATATTGTGGATATTTACGTATTTAGGGTGGCGATTTCTGTGGTGGAGTCCAGTTCAAAATCGAACACCGAGGTGTCCGGAACTGAACCACTATCGCACCCAGCCGACCAACTAACGGAGGGGGTACTCCGTGAACCTTCCCCTGGGTGCCGATCGGGTGGCCGATCGGCATTATAAGACGCCGAGTCCGATTCTTCTCTTGTCTCACCTTGTGTACCCATTGGTATGGGTGGCTACACACTCGGTGTCCCGTTGCTTGGTAGAGACTTTAGTGAGTGTCGATACGGATGTACCACTTCTGGGGTACTGATCCAAAATTCCAACGAAAAGATAATTCAATATGGCCGATCGGCAAACGAAGCGGAAATCTTCACTCCGAATGCAATTAAACCTGGCACTTGACTGCACGTAACAGTGAGTAATCCAGCCAATGGGGTTTCTGGAAATTGATTTCAAAAGAAATAAGTAATCAGGCCAATAATAGTTTCTGGCACTTGATCTCAGATCGCGATTAGTAATCCAGCCAATTCCTGTGACTTGATCGCAGATCGCGATGAGTAACCCAGCCAAAATAACACGTCTCCTTAACGTGGCCGAACTTGAGGGGGTGAGTGAACGTAGTGGGCACCTCCCGTTTTGGGACTTCCGGTGGAGCTCTGTCCTGTCCGGCTTTAATGAGCGAGAGGGGACCCTGTTAGCCCTCTGCTCCCAATGACTCCTGCGGAGCGGCGACTTATGCAACCCAATGTAATGTGGTAAAGTGTACCATAAAATTGGTACGTAATTGTGGGTATAATTGTGGGCACCACTATGTGGTAAAATGTACCATAAATTTTGTCGGTACAATAGTCGGTACAACAGGTGGTACGACAGTTGGCACCATAGTTGGTACAACAGTCTTACAACGTTGGTAGAACTGCGGCGAACATGGACGGGACATCCGAGACGACGCGACAACTGGTACAGTGCCCTAACTGTGCTGTGTGTACAACTGTGGTGTACATGGACGGGACATAGACGGGGCATCGTGAGAAGGGACGACTATGTACGGGTACCTAATGGATAGCGACGGACGACGGAAAAGTCAGGTCGACTGGTCAGTAAGGCACATAGGGATGGGTAGTTCTGATTGGATGATATTAGCTTTTTGGTGGATATTAGGATATAAGCAGTAATTAAGTTCTCTTTTTGCGTCCAACTACCAAGGAAACCCAGGGACGGCACCTTTGCGCCTCCCCTCACTAGCACGCACCTCTACGTACGGGCGGGAGCACTTAGTGCATTTTTGGCCCACCGGTAGGCGTAGAGTGTTGAGTAGACGCCCGCGACTTCGCCCGCTGTGCCAGCGGTAGTTTTTTAAAGGTTTTTTTGGTCTTGGAACGTTATCGAGCAGTGCGCTCTCACCTCTTCCCCATTGGCACACCCCTGTTAGTTCGGCTGTTTTAAGAGCCCCACGGGAACTACTAGGCGGATTTCAGTAGAAACCGCCGATCAGCACGTCGCTGATCGACCCTCCTCTTAATTTAAGCGTAGAATACATAGTATATTGGGTATTCTATTAGCGTATTAAGTTTAAGAGGCTCGGCGATCGGGTGGTGAAGACTTCCGCTGCCTGATCAAGTACCCCTTCGCTGATCACCACCAAGTTCGACGATCTACAACCTGCGACCTGCGATCAACTGTTCGCGACTCGCGCCAACTCGTGAGGAATATACGAGACCGATCAGCGTTCCTGATCAATCGTGATCAAGCCTGATCGCACCTGATCAGCACATCGGTAGATTCGCTACAAATTACCCCAATCTTGCATCAAGGAATTGCAGTGTGACATCCCCGCTACCTGGAGAGCGACCCACTCCCAAGCCGTCGGGTACACAAGGTGAGCAAGACACAAGACCAGTCCCACAGTACAACTGAAAGACCCCCTTCGTCAGTCGGCAGTCCGGGCGCCGTGGTAACGCCTGACCAAGCGTCAAAAACTTTGATCAGCCGCTCCACCACATGTGCTCACCAGTATCTCTCTTCGACTGCCTGTTTTTACCTTGTTTACCCTGTGCGCACGTCACACAATTTCTGTGTGTATAGTTTGGTAATTTTAATTCCATGCTGCGGATCTTTCGCTAGGGCAATGATCGTATCATAGTTCAGATGTCCCATCTTAGAGTGGAAGTGCATAAGCGTTCCACTTTGGACATCTTTGTCATCCAAGAATTCAGCATCGTTCGCGCCGACAACTGTCATAACTACATCTTCAAACTTGTTTCTTAGCGAACAATTCTACCTTCGATTTTCAAAACGTTGTTGTCCATTTCAACGTCAACGATACCCTGCCCGGTATCTCGTTGACCAGCGCTCCATTTCCTTCGATATATGAATGTCGTGAAGGGGTTGAAATTATTAAAATTCCACTTAATTAACAGCACAAAGAGGTAATAATCCAGTCCTCCTTGTTTTACTTCCCGGGTACTTAGTACTTCCGTCCGAACCAACAAATCAATCAATTACACTTGGGGTACACTTCAAAACGTTGTTCCAGGCTGCCCCCAACACTAGCGCACTTCAAACGGCTACAGCTCCACCTGCTAGGGCGTTCGCTCAACGACTTCCTTGTATTACGCTTGGCTTTTGTATGGGATCAAAAAGAATGTTTTTACGGCCGCCAGAGATCTGCGCACTTCAAGGGAATTTTTTTCGTTCTATTAAGTGTTACTACCTCCTACATCAACGTCAATCACTTTTTTCACCCGCTACTTTGTGGTTACTTCAGCGCTGACTTCAATACGTGGCAGTTATCGCTGAGGCCCTCTGTAACCTGATTGATCATCCTTGAGAGCTACCACTGATTCCCTCTGTAACCTAATTGATCATATTTGACAGTTACTTCAGAAACCCTCTGTAATCTGATTGAGCGAGTTGGCCGTCGCGAGGTGGCCGTCGCATGTCACTCCTGATTGGTCAAAAATTCCACTTATTGTTCCACATTCATACAATCACAAACAAATTAGCCGTGAGCGAGTTGGCCGTCGCGAGTCGGCCGACGCATGTCACTCCTGATTGGTCAAAAATGTCACTTATTTTTCCACATTCATACCAATCACAAACAAATTAGCCGTGAACGAGCTGGCCGTCGCGAATTGGCCGTCGCGAGGTGGCCGTCGCATGTCACTCCTGTTTGGTCAAAAATTCCACTTATTTTTCCATATTCATACCAATCACAAACAAATTAGCCGTGAGCGAGTTGGCCGTCGCGAGTTGGTCGTCGCGAGGTGGCCGTCGCAGGTCGCCTCTGATTGGATGAAAGTATATTTTCCACACTAAAAGACTTAACCACTTGAAAACAATCGAGAACACCCAAGCCAACCAACTGGAGCAGCCGAGGGCGCATAACTTTTCGTTGGCTTCACCGCCATGAACGGACTCGCCGTTGTACTAG
>CM047582.1:25520721-25572612 GCA_026184515.1 Peronosclerospora sorghi | reverse complement strand
ATCATGTGCCCTAGCGCCCCTTTGTTGTTGAGTATGATACCAAGGGCGCATGACTTTCGTTGGCTTCACCGCCATGAACGGACCCGCCGTTGTACTAGTAAGTTGCGCCTGTGTCTTGACTCCCTTACGCACTGCTGACAGTTCGTCTTCACAATCTGTTTGTCTTGTTATATCATGTTCCCTAGCGCCCCTTTGTTGTTGAGTATTTTACCAAGAATCAGCGACGGCAGCTCAAGAAGCGTAGTGAAAATCTTGACACAATCCCTCGCCTCTCTCAGTTAAATGAATTTCAACGCAAACACGCCGTCCAATTACTCGCCGGAGCGCCGGCGCCAGGTCTTGTTCGGGGATGAGGCCATCACCGAACAAGACCTGGAGAAGATGTATTATGTTTTTGAATTGAAGAGATTTGTTCGCCAAAACCAGGTCTTTCGGGTGTTGAACCTCCATATCCCCGACCGTCTTCTCGGTCCCACTACCGAGCCGATCCAGAGTGATCGACCATTACTGCTCGTCAAGAATTTGGTGGCGATGTAGCGGCGTCATGAGTGGCCGAAAACACCAATTCCGATAAACGACACTACCCGTAAACTAGGTGTGAGAGCTCTACTTAGCTGATTCAGGGATGCAGTGTCAGGAAATGTGCGAGTATACGGCGGCCGAGTTGGGCTGCCAGATTGCTTCTATTTGTTTTATTGGTGACAAAAGTGTCTAAAGTGGGGCTCGAGGAGCATGAGCTGCCGCTGAATGTACTAATGGACGCTCACGTTGTCATGACCACGGAGCCTGCGGTCATTCTGGATGCGACCGAGGATCTGCGTTTTGTCAATAGTTTGTTTGTGGCTGATGGTCATATGCGCTTCTTTGCGGGATTTCCCATGATTACATCGGATGGATATGTTGTAGGGTCATTTATTGTAACTGAACACTTTGTGCGCGGACTGTTAGCTGGAGATAAGTATTTGTTTCTAAGAAACTTTCAAATGTTGCAATCCGTGGCATGGAGCAAAATACATTGATGAGCAGTGTAATACGGCAACAAGGTGGCGATATGCGCAAGGTAAAGGCTTCGATCCAAGCCCCATAACCACCAGGGATGGAAATGACTGATCCAGAACTCACAATTCAAGAACTCTTGCGTACTGCGTATACGACCCAATGCCAGGTCCGCATGCAAGCCAGCTAACATCTTGCTACACTAAGTGTTCGTATTGTTCACCTATTAAATGCCTGACACAACTTTTGTCACTAATATTCAGTGTTTGAAGGAATCACCAGCGTAACAAACGTCATCGTGCTAGTATGCAGTGTTTTGCGAGATAAAATATACCAAGCATTGATAACTACCATAGTCCATCTTTTATATACTGTAAATATAGATTCCACTTCATCACATGAAACGAAGCATCATCTTTCTTCCATAATACCATAAGAAAAAATGTTTCGCGTGATGCTTTCCACGTAAAAATGTCTGTTATCTTCAATAGCGACTCCTTCTTTCCACTCATCACTTAAACATACAGCGATCATTTTCTATTGATTTCCAATTTCTGACCGTCCGCTTGGTAGCAAACTCCAGCCACGATTTCAAAATCTGCGAGGCAGCTCAGATGGCACGTAAGGTGTATACTTGCACTACTATCGAGATTACATTTATTCGTGTTTAATTAACTTGCTTCCCTTGCCACCATGAGCGCATAGTGTTCCTTGTCTGGATTCTTAGTCGGAAAGTTCCATTTCACATGTCCTTCTTGACCACAGGCGTAACAAAACTTCTTCCTTGGCGTTTTCATATTCTTTGCCGTGACCATGTTCACAGTGCCTCCTGTATATGCCCTCGGCTTTTGTCATCATACTCTACGGATTGGCCGAACTGGCATAGTTCCTCCGCTTGACTCAAGTAATTAGGCCTTGTGTGATCAAATTTGCAGATGAATATTTGCCTCATCTCCGGTGCCGCGTAATAACTCACGTTGTTGAGCACCAATGATTCACAATTCGATACAACAGTCTCTGATATAGCAGTCAGGTACATATAATGATCTAACCATAATCTCCTGGGGCTTTTCTTTCATGTAAATAACTTCATCCCTTGAGCTGGAGTGATCTGCACGTTGAAGACGCATAACATCTTATCCATTACGTATCAAAGGACAGGTGTCTCAAACCACCACCCGTCGACTTGTCGGTCGTAGTACGACCCCGCTGTACCGGCCAAATAGTGTCCCACCAAATCTACCCTCACGTCCTCAGGCCATTGAAATCCGCACGCGGCTTCTGCGGGGCTAATTTGCCTCAGAAATCTTTTACCCAGGCTTGAAATTCTGAGCCCAGTACCTTTTGAGTTTCATTGCCTTCGAAAAGCCTTATCTGTATCTTCTTTTACTTTGGTGACAGATTTCTTGTGCTTGCACGTTACCATGCCCGCATACGCGTTCTGTGGTTGGTTTGCGTCCTGCTGCTGCGCATATCTGCCTACAGCCTGGAATTACTCCTCTTGTAAATGCATTCTTTCCGGCGTGGCAGATACTTTCGAAACTCTGCCTGCCCTGTAAGTCTGTAAAGAAAACTCTTTTGTCTTCAGCGCTATCACCAAGTGAAGCCATGCTCATCTTTGTATGCTTGCACTGCGTTTTTTCCATGAGCCTCCTTGCTCTTTAAAACTTCGATCTAGTCGAGTCGATCCATGATAGATGATATCATTTTCATCATATTCGACTTCTAATTATCTTCTTCAGACTTAATATTCTCTTCCAAGCTGTCTCGGTCCCGATTCGGGCTCATAAGCTGTTCGAGATAGCTTATGATCTCACAGTTTCACAGCGCGTTCTGGTTTCAATTTCAAATCTTGTACTATGCGCGCGACTTCAAAACGTGACAAAACAGAGTAGTAAAGCAGTAATAAACGAAAAAAAAACAAACTATTTCTACACGTTTATCCCACTATCGCAATCTCCACAGTGACGTAACCAAAAACAATTCCAAGTTCTACAAAAACTCCACGTTCCAGGCTCCAAGCCGTACTCGTAACTAATGCGTACTTTTGTACTATGAATAAAAATCAGAAGTGATTATATTAGAATTAAAACTAAACTTAATCTAACAAAATTATATTTTTTTTTGATGTGTCCTCCATCAATCAAGGGTTACCCAAATTTTCTTCACTAAAAAGTCGCAATGACCTATAATCGTCCATTTCACATCGCACTCGGAAAGCGGGTCTTTTTAACACTTTAACATAGAGATTTACAATACGTTATCACATTGATTTCATTCAATCAGAGTCATAAAACAAGCATCCGTTGCGGTGCCAAGTGGTGAATGTTACCGGCCATGGAACGGCTTAGTGGGGAAATACCCCCTCTCTAGTCTTGGCATCCTCGTCGCCTGGACCTTGGCATATTGGCGGCTTGGCTTTGCCATCTCAACACATTGGCCTCAGTTGATGGGATTATCGTGACGACGCAGTAGGGATGGACACTGAGCGGGGAATCAGATAATCTGGTGAGCCTGTATGTAAAGCGGCATGAATACGATTGAATGCAATGGATGGATAGCTATGTGCCCGGGTAATGCCCCCCGTGCCCCCGGTGGCACGATTTTTGCTGGAATCAAGGACCGCAATCAAACCTCGAGATGGACAAATTGCTATTTCTGTCCCTAGAATTTTCCCATTGTCGACATCAAGGTCATCTACAAGTACAAGATCCCGGCTTTCGCCATTGCTACTTCCAAGATCTCAACCTCAGCTTCGCTAATTTCTCGTCCGGTCTCAAGTATATTAACTAATTTCGGAGGACATGCAAGCCAAGATCGTCATCAAGTTTTTGCCTAATGCGTTCAAGTAATCTCTCATTTAGTACAAGTCCAGTACAAGACCGTCTTTCAATACGCAGTGATCTCATCGATCACATGCACTAGACCGATAGCTACTTCGAAATTCTTGCATCATCCTTTCGTAGATTTACTTTACACAACTACGCCACAAGACCGAAGTATAACGACGCTGTCACAAGCAAAACACTCCAGTCAGCGGTCATCACTAGAAACAGAAAGAAAAGCTAGGAATCTAGAATAAGTTAATGAATTAATTTTTCCCGGTGGCACGCTTTTCAGACCCCGGAGCCCGGTTCCCTAGGTGAATGCCTAGTCAAAGATTTCAATCTATCCGTCAATGACTCCATTCTAGAAGATCATTAATCATTTTATTGTCACTAATCTCTTGCTGTCTTGAATACAACATTGACAAATAACGAAGATTTTCATGTAACCTCCTTTGACGCTCAACCGTAATCTTCTATGAGCTCTGCGCTTGCCGCGCGTTAAATGAAAGCAGAGCGGACAGCCAGAAGGCGACTGGAGAAGACTTCTCAGTTTGGTCACGGGTTTGGAGCACACGCCAGCAAGGCAATACAACGGTTCCGAGTCCATCATGTACTGAAAATATTCATAATACCGGTTTCTTTTAAAGCCGGGTATGATTGATATTTTTCATTAGTAGCAATGTTCATATCGTACTTATTCGTAAAAGCTCTATGTACTCGTACTCGAATCTGAGTAAAAATATGTTTGGGCACTAATAAGTGGTGTATAGTACACAACATATGGAAGTTTGCTATAACTTCCACAGCTCATGCATATTACACGCTAGATTAGCTACTCACTTCTCGATACCCATTCGATCTATTAATTCCCTGGTTTCGTTAACTTCTTCTACTATCTGCGACTGTATATGGGTCTCATTTTCGGGTCAATCGATTTTCTGTTGCTGTAATATGGACTTAAGACGATTTCAGTATATTGGAGCTATTACTATAAATCTACGACACAAATTTCTCATTATCTGACGCTGAAGCATTTAAACATGTTGGAAGTTGACACGAGTTGGGGGCACGTGTAACTTTCCGTAATGGTATTTTCACGGTACTGTGGCGCCACGCGTCGACATCGCTGGGCAATCGGTTTGGCATCTCCAACGTCAATATCGCAAATCGCACCACGGGCTGCAGGTGGTAAGGCGTTGCCCTTTCCGATCAGCAGATGTCTTTTCTTCCATATGATATTCTTCAACTGCTCGATCTGGTCTGGACTGTTAAGGTCTTGATCACCCACTTGTAAATCATTCGTTGTAACTACGGGCGAGTCGGCAGACACTTCAGGGAGGACTGCCATTTGGCTTTCCAGCTCCTGAATATACTGTTCCCCGCCTTCATGTATACAGACTTGTTCATCTTCTGGGGCGATATCACCTAGACCATCTGGACCGGCTGAACGCCCCTGGTCTTGATCGACGGGCTTTCCTTCATTGATATCGGTCTGATTAGGAATACCGTCATGGTCCGACCTAGAAATTTCATGTTCCCCTTTTTCCGTTTCTTGCTCCGCTGTCGCCTGGTCTTGTGCTGACACCACGTTGACTACCTTGGCTCGTCTACTTGATGGTCCACCGTTCCTGGTGACTGCGGCGCCTTTCTTCGGACCAACATCTTTTTTGGGTGACATAACTTGGTCTTTCCACTAAAGGTGAGGTATCCTCTTCCACCGACCCATCATCGCTGATAAGATCGGTGGTAGATTGGTACGCCAGGTATTGCCACTCGACATACCGCCTCGATCCAATCGAGACGAACCCCGTCTTCCTTGGTACCTTCCCTTCTGCTAACCACATACCGACAATAGTGTTATTGTCCAGTGTCAGCGGCTTGTCACCAATATTGGTAACACGGACAAAATCACGTCGACCAGCACTCTTTACGAAGGTCGGGACCCACCGATCGCCCCTGGTCATCCATAACTTCCTCGAACGAAAACCTTTCTCGACCTGGGTATCGTCAGACCGACCGACTGGGATAGTGAGGTCTTGTTCCCACCGGACCAGATCGGTATACGAACCATACAGAGGTCTTCGACCAGCCAACTGGACCTGGAACTCATCCGGGAGTGTAAGCACTCCATGTGACAGGTCTAGGCGAATACCAGCTGGGACCATGAAATTCATACCTAGTAAAGCGTCCTGACCAGCCAACTTGCCAACCAAAGCGCTAAAAAAGTAGACCAGCGATCTCGACAAAGTAATTTTCACACGCGTTCTTCCTTCGGTCATATAAGAGTTTTCACCGATCCCGACGCATTCTTGTCTCTGAGTATCGTCTATACGACATCCGACCTTACGAGCAAAGGCGGAGTAGATTATCGAGACTTCAGCTCCAGAGTCGAAGAACATCGTCGCTTTCTGGTTATTAATCTTGCCACAGGCTTTCGCCTGCTTGAAACATGTATCAGGCGCGTGATACTTCCAGTATCCGCGGGATTCTCCAGGCAAAAAGTCCAACTGCAGAACCACCTTGGTCCGGGAGTACTCATCGGTCTTCAGACTGTAGACCGGATGGTCTCGGTCGACGCAATTTGGAATAGAACGTGTATTGTCGGTCTTATCCTCCTTGCCGAGATATGCATAGATGTGAACCGTAGAACGCTCGGCTCGATCCAGATTCCAACCTGGCGAGCGTTCTAGTTTAACATCTTTTCTGCGTCCGGCGGCAGCATCCCCGCGTGATTTTCCGGCACGTACCACTTGCGTATCATGTTAAAAAATTCTTCAATCTTGCAGTGGCCGGCCTCGTGGATCTCTCCACATGACTTGCATACGAAGAGGCAGTAGTCAGTCGGGTGGCCGCGTCTCTCGCACTTCTTGCACACCATCTTCTTCCAGCAGTTTGGACCATCATGTTTGCTCGACCCACAGTGGGAGCACTTCTGACGAGGTCGGTCCGGATCGGACTTGCTTCCGTTCCTTCCCTTCCGGTCTACCTGGTCGGACTTCGGTCTGGTCTTGCGGGCAGGTCCCGCAACATAGACGTAACGATACTGGTCTTCATCCGACGACTTCTGGATGGATGGACTTCCACTTTCACCTTCCGATCCCGTGCTGTCTTCGGCTACGATCGCCTTGACCGCTCGGGTCGGTCTGGTCCAGGGCCTCTTGACCGTATCGGTCTGGGTCTGGGTCTTGGATCGGTAGCGACCTGATCCACCAGCACTCTTTGCCCTCATGCTACGCGACTGCTGTAGCGTCTTAGAGTCTGTTCAACTTCACCCGCGTCCCTAAGACGCAGCATAGTAAGCTGGTCCGCCAGTTCTTGATCGTCCAGGGTACTAATGTAGTGACCCACATGTTCCAGAGCAGCACCGTTCGGCGGGTTATTCTCTTTAATTGTTATGCCGTCACGAAGTGCAGCCACGTTCAACCGATGCAAATATTTGATCGGTGTCTCGTCGCTCCGCTTCTGCATATGGTGATACTTGCGGGCACTCGAAAATCCGGAGTTACAATATTGCCCTTCAAACTCTGCACATAGCTGGTCCCAGTCAGACTGGACATCCCGACCTAACTGTTGGATCCAGTTGGCAGCCGGTGCTTTCAACAAATCCCGGAGAATCAGACACCTTTCACTTTTCGGGGTCTGGTCTCGCAAGAACGCAGACTTGACCCGACCGAACCAAGACCGGGCCTGGTCTTCATCAGTATCCTTGCCAGTGAAGTCCTTGAGGTCGGTCGTCGCAGCCATACGGATGCGCGGAATCGCAGCAGATCCAAAGTCGTAAGCAATAGTGGAGGCTAGGTTAGCCTTGCGTGGCTTGCCAGCGCCCGTACCGTCTGACCCACAGTGGTCGTCAAGACCGCCGACCGACTCCATGTCACAGTCACTTGTCTTGCTTGGTTTACGCGGTCTGGTCGGTTGCGGCTTGCGCTTCCCTTTGCCGACTTGCTTATCACTTCAAGTGGGCTTGTCCACAGATGTTACCGATTCCATATCCACATCTCGGCAAACATTGGCACTTTGCTGGGTAGACCGGTCTTGGACATGTGGGCGCAGAGGTGGTCTAACCCGGTCTTCCATGAAACGCTTCATCATCGTCTCAAAACATGGCTTGGACGTTAGCTGGAGTCATGGGCAACGTGTTGATACCTACCTTTTTCGGAGCTGAGGCCTGTGGGGGTCGCTGGAGCTCCGACTGCAAGCAGCCCTTTGCTGCCGCATGGTTCTTTTTTGTTCAGTCTGGGCATGGTCCACCCCACGGTCATCCGCTCGACACCGGTCTCCAACTCTGATGAGCTGTTAGAGGCCGGTGGAGACTGATAAACCGATTCGTCATCAGAACCAATGTCGACAAGCGCTGTGGAGGCTTCAGCGACCTTCACTGCTGCGGTGGGAGTTGGGCGGCGAACCGCCCCCACCAGTGGGACCCAATGGTCGTGGAAGGTCGACATCGACGATTTCAGCCTCCAAGTCTCAAATTCAAATAGTTTTTGGACATCGGCGGGGTTCTGCATTTTAATGCCAACCTCCTCCAACATCGCCACCAAGTTCTTCACCAACAGTAATGCGCGATCACTCTGGATCGGCTCGGTAGTGGGACCGAGAAGATGGTCGGGGATCTGGAGGTTCAACACCCGAAAGACCACGTCAAAGGGAACAAATCGTTTCAGCTCAAAAATGTAATACATCTTGTTTAGTTCTTCTTCAGTGATGCCTCCATCTCCGACATGCGACTTTTCTTCGAGGTCGTCTTCGTCGGCCGACATTCCCAACCCTTTCTTGGGAATCTTGGAGACCTTGGGGACCTTGGGGAGGTTGGTCTGATCGTTCTGATCAGCCTACAAGTATTTTTCGTCCTTTAATTTTCCATCAACCTTTTTATGCACATACATAGGATCAGGACCAAGGTCCTGGTCCTTTCCGGGACTATAGCAGGACTTGCTATAGTCCCGATCGGCTCCGGTGGGAGCCTTTTGGGGAGGAAAAAAATTATTAATCCCGATCTGGTCCTCCACCAGGCCAGACCGGACATCGCCATCTTTTTCGAGAACGAAGACGTAAGGTGATAGCCTTTCCTTACGCCCTCTCCAGAACGATTCCAAATTCAAATCTTCAAATTCAATCTTTGATGACACCTCGCGGTGATATCCACGTTCACCAAGTGATCTGGGCACGCGCACCATTGTGGTGGAGTCAAGTTCGAAATCGAATACATTTGTATCGACAACCTGACCACCACCATCGTGCCCAGCCTTCCAACATACGGGGGGGGGGGTACCCAGCGGACCTCCACTCGAAATCTGGTCCGATCGTCCGCTGCTTGCAGACGACCGGTCATCATACAAAGACACTTGGTCCGATTCACCTAAGTTCATCTCACCTTGTGTACCCTATGGAATGGGCTAGTTACACACTCGGTGGATCGGGATCGCAGATCGATCTGATTCTGTCTTGAATATCGGATACCGTGCTGGCTAGGTGTACCTAGGGCGGAACTCTTCACCCCAGGTACGTACAGACCAGAAACACTTCCAAAAGATAAATTCCAATAGGTCTATCGTCCAATTGATCTAGACCTGACCAATACGAATTAATAGAGGGTAGACCAATCGACCGGTCTAGCCCCTGACCAATATGAGAGAAGACCAAAACCGGTCTAAACTCCAACCAATGTTACAATGAGCCAATATGTCCACGTAAAGACCCAATATGCCCGTGAAACTCCACAAACGATATCTCCACGTAAAGACCAATTCACTTGTTAGTACGTTCCAAACGTACGTGACTTAAACTGTCGAGATCGCCAAATCGTACTCCCGTCGAGGGACTTCCGGTGGCCAAAGTGCGCGTGCGGCGCGTCCAGACCGGGTATAATAGGCGAGAGGGGATAATTCAACCCTCTGCCCCCAAACACTCCGCGGCGGGCGGAGTCGACTAGTGTACGTGAAAAGAATAACGGTGACCCCTTGCTGCGGTGTAGACCAAGACCAGAAGAGGTTTTTGCCACTTATTCCTAGACCAAAAGACTTTTACTTGGAAAATCCGCAACCAAAAGACTCTTACTTGGAAAATCCGCAACCAAAAGACTTCTACTTGGAAAAATCGCAACTAACCAATAATACTACCTCCCTATGGTCCCTAATGTACCCACACAAAATTATGTAAAATACCCAATGTCAGGTGACTCACCAAAACTTGCGTTCTTGACACTCCTTGAATCTGATAGGCTAAAAGCCCCCCTTGTTTAGACCAATCCGAAATTCGACCAACTGCCTTAAACAAAAGTGACCAAATTTGTGGTACACTTCACCGCAGTCGTAGTTAACGCAAAGTAGTTAACGCAATTTCTTTCGTGCTTTGAATCCATGATCGCATTATGTAATTACTGAATACACCAAGAGTCGACATATATCACGATTGATTCTTGTTGTCGGCGCGCACACTAACACAAATATCTGGTCATGAAATATATTGTACGGTCGGATACTACGCACTGAACTTACAGTTCGTATTTGTACGTACCTCACTATTGGACGCTGATCGAAATAGTATTTTGGTGTTGATTGATAACAGACTCAAGGTGGTTACTACCTCCTCTGGACGAATTGGATCAAAGGATATGAACGCAAGATGAAATGGTTGAATGGAATGCAACAAATGATGTCGGAATGATGACCATGAGTACTGTACATTGCTCAGGGCGCTTGGAAGTGTGTGTGTGTGTATCCGTTTTTTTTGTTGGGGGTGTAAGTGCAGTGTATGGGGATGTAGCTCAAATGGTAGAGCGCTCGCTTAGAATGCGAGAGGTACAGGGATCGATACCATGCTTCTCCAGGCGTGTAACGGGGTTACATTTGAGTTACATATAATGTTGGTGTACATGATTACACCACGGTTGAGGTCAATATTGGCCGGTTTGAAAGGTTTTGAACCTTTTGTTATTTTAACCAATTAGGGCAGGGGCCCTTGGTGTGGTGGTGTGTCAGCCATCCACGTGTCAGTACACAGGTGTGTACACTACATTTTAGCTAGGTACGAATTAGGAATATTCCACTTAGTATTACATATAGTTTATATTAGTTTAAATTAATTTAGGCTAATTACATATTAAATATATTCAGTTTACATTTCACTCTATTTTGCGGACGTGCGACCTCGACCGGTCGCGCGCGCAGTGAGTGTCGTAGGTAAGAGGGAGCCCTCCCTTTACTTACATCCCGTAAAGGGATACAGCCGTTAAGGCTACGTAGTAAACCAACCGGGGGAATCTTGGACCAAAGTAGGAAAACTCTCCTACTAAGGCCTTTACAAGGGCGTATCGGCTAAGTAGCGGTAGCTACCGCTTTAAGGAAGAGTCTTCCTCTGTGCGCTAGTCGCACCGTGCGTATACGCACCGGCTACAGTGCCCGGATTCGAACCAGGGATATCACCGCCACAAGGTGAGGTACTGACCACTATACTACACACGCCTGGAGAAGCAGGGTATCGATCCCTGTACCTCTCGCATGCTAAGAGAGCGCTCTACCATTTGAGCTACATCCCCACGGTAGTCGAGCTCGAAGACGCGGAGGAGACTTCTAACCTCCAGTTAAAGCCGACGCAGCTCGCCGCTGCCGACGCTCGCGTCGCTAGGCTCCGCAACACGATGCGGAACACAAAAATCCGGATACGCTGCGCTTCATGGCGTCGTCGAAGGCTCCTCTCTCCTTCAAGGCTGCATCGCTGGTCGAGATGAGCGAGACTAAGTACTGTGTTCCGGAAGTCGCTCAACTGCACCTGCTGAACCGTGTGTTGAGTGCTTCCAACCCGACAACAACGACGACTTTCGCTCAAAAGTGGGTGAAATACTTCGGAACCAAACTCCCGAAAACTCGTGAAGAGCTCTTCGGCGCGGCTACCGACGGGTGGAGGGATACAGCCATCAAACCAATGCTGCGCGCAACGCGCGCGCTGGCGTTGTTCGAGGTAATGCTGATTTGCACGGCCTCTCAAGTCTTCATGAAAGATATATGGATCCAGCGCCTAACTGACCACCCGGTTGCATGGATCCCGGCGCTCAACTGCCGTATCCTGCACCCGAACATGTTGCTGAGTTTGTTGTGGTCCGGGTTAGGTGCCCAGTGCTTTGACGTTTGGAAGA
Source organism: Peronosclerospora sorghi (assembly GCA_026184515.1). NCBI lineage: Eukaryota > Oomycota > Peronosporomycetes > Peronosporales > Peronosporaceae > Peronosclerospora > Peronosclerospora sorghi. The sequence goes on along the minus strand of CM047582.1, from coordinate 25,560,651 downwards.
CGCTCCAATGGCAAGGCTAGCTGATTGATGACCTCGAGTATCTCCGTGACTGTGAGCTGTTTTTCCAAGCTGACGAAGAAATTCTGCAGTTGAAGACAATGGAAAGTAAGCCGCCAGTACTTGTGACTGGGCCGCTGCAATTTGAGTGCTAAGGTGGACCCAAGAGAGACGAGTGGCCCAGTCTCGTAGGATGGTGTCAGTCTCCTGACTGTCAACACCATCGGGATCAAGAAGAATGACCGCCTACTCATCGAGAATCTGCTGATGAAACACAGCCTCTCTTGTGTCCAAGAAACAAAACTTCGAGACACCCATCATCTCTCCACACTTGCCTTCAACCACGATGCACGCTTTCATCACAAGTTATTCGTCAACTACCGCAAAGCTTCATCCCTCGTGGCGCAACCTATCCGATCTGGGGGGGGGGTCCTCACAGTGCTGCGGTCTGACTTTACCGGGTACGAGACAGAAAAGGAGCTCCCGGAGCTGTCTGTTCTTGGCCGGTACCTGTAGTTGAAGTTGTAGTCAATCACGCCTCGATATTTATCCATAACGTGCACTCTCCGGTGGATAACGAAGAGAAGGCTGCATTTTTCAACCATCTTCCAGTAGACTTGTTTGGCGGTAACTCTACTCACATCGTTCTGGGTGACCTAAACACAGCACTCGACCCGATTGTTGTCGCGTCTTGGACTCGTTCAGCAGCATCCACGGGAAGGAGCGCATGTCTAAGCTGGCTTGGCCAACTCGGCGTCGTTGACGCGGGGCGGATCCACCACCCAGACGAGCGTGTATTCACCGGTCCGCATCCTCGGCGTAATCGGCTTGACTACATCTTGCTCTCGAACGAGTTCTGCGGGGCCGTCTACGGTGGTTCCAAGTATTTTGAACCGAGGGGCGCTGGAGATCACCTAGCGCATCACGTAACTCTCCGATCCATGGCGCAGCTTCAAGGGCGGGGGTTCTTGCGTTTTTCTGCGAAGCTACTTGACTATCCGGATGTCGTCCAAGCTATAGAAGCTGAAGCACAAGATGTTCGGCAACAATTAAGCCAGTCGTCCAACCCAGGAAAGACGTGGCAACACTGGAAGCGCGAGACACGCAAGTTGATCCAAGCATTAGACAAGCTGTTGCGAGGCCAACAGGAGAGAGCAGTTAGTGTGGCACACAGAACGCTCAGCGCTGCAGAAGAGCGGTACCGACGAGATGGTGGCGAGGAATCGCATATCGCGTTCCAGACAGTGCTGCAGACATACCAACGACTGTGTATGTACATATCGGGCGTACAACCAAGACACAGCTTTTGACTTCCAGGCTTCCGTGTTAGAGACGGCATCCAAGTACTTCTTCCGACCACTTGACGGTTATATTCGTCTTGTCAGTATCGAGGAGGTACGAAAGGCAGATGGTGACCTGTCGAATAATCCAGCTGACATATCCGGGGTGTTTCGGGATCACTGGGGCTCGATCATGGAGGATCCAGCAAGTTCAGCTGGCCAGCGACCAGACCCAAGTGACGCGGACATGGAGCGTCTGATCAGGACCATCGATAAGACACTATTGGATGACGAAGCGTCAGAGATCAATGCTCCCATTACTGCCAGCGACCTGGCTACATCCATTCGAAAGGTGCGGGCTCATTCCGCACCCGGTCTGGATGGCTTCACGGCGGCCTTCTACCAAGTCGCACCGGACGTGTGCGGTGAGTGTCTTGCAATCGTGTTTAACTTCCAGCTCTATCGCGGCGAACTTATCCCATACCAACGTCAATCTGCCATCCGCTTGCTACACAAGAAGGGCGAGCGTGCAAATCCGGGGAGCTACCGACCCATCGCGCTCATGGGGGTTATGTCAAGGCGCTGTCGAAGGTGCTTGCTTTCCGGCTACTAGTATACCTGCCCAAGCTCATCCATCCTGACCAGAAGGATTTTGTGAATGGTCGGTCACTCCATCATCACGTCCGGTTCCTGTCGGATCTCCAGGGCCTGGTGACGAAGTGGGATGAAGAATGGTACGCAGTGTTCCTTGACTTCAAGAAAGCTTACGATCGAGTCAACTGGACCTACATGTTCAAAGTTCTTAGCCGGATGGTCTGTGGTGGCGGGTTCTTGCGCTGGGTTCAACTCCTGTACACTCGACCGCAAGCGCGCCTCCTGATCAATGGCCATGTGCAAGAAGCCATTGAGCCGACACGTGGAGTCAAACAAGGGGATCCTCTATCTGCGTTGTTGTTTCTTCTCGTGGTCGAGCCGCTTGGAAACTTGTTCCGGCGGCACGATGAGTTTGGAATATGCATGAACAATGACTTCACAGCGACCAGCATCTTCTTTGCGGACGACTCAACGCTTATCAGCAACTCTCGTGACGGGGTACAAGCACAGCTCGACCTTTTCAATGAGTATTGCAGGGGGTTAGGTGCGAGGCTCAACAGGATCAAGTGCGTGTTGATGAGCCTCAAACGGTCGAAGGACGCGCCTCCAGTGGCTGATCTCCAGTCGTTGGGATTCAATGACTTCGTTAAGTATCTCGGTCTTCCTTTTGGCCAGTAAAGCACGGACGACCAACTTGTCCAGTTCCTTGACAAGCACTGTTACGACGGCTTTCAGTCGTGGCATCGGAGAGCGCGTACAACTGCTGGTAGCCTTCTCATTTCCCAGAAAATGGTGTTACCTTGTGCTAACTGGTAAACCAAACTGGAATACAATGGTGTATCTCGTCTGTGGCACTACACTGGGCACATTGTGGTGCCTCACCGTCTGCTGAACCAATGGCAAGCTGCTCTACATCGCTTCGTACTCGGCAGACGGTATAATCGCGGAGAGCGGTACTTCCGGCTGCTCCCGAAAGAGTTTCTTCGAAGGCGCCGTCATGATGGTGGATTTCAGATACCTAAAATTGGCGAACGGATAAAACGACAGCGTATCCAGATACTTTTCCAGTTTGCGCGCGACTCCGACCCGGCCGTCTGATACTGGGCTACACCAGGCATGTAGCTCCTTGAGTTTTTTTTCGGACTGAGGTCCACGGAAGCACCTCGACTTTCTGACCATGAACCCCCGGCGACACGGTTGCGACCTCAACTGGGCTTGCCTGCCGACTTGGTGGCACATGACGTTGCGGGATTGGTCAGCGATTCAGTGGTCGGTCACGTGGCAAGACCTCCAGCAAGACGAGCGTCTTGAATATGCACTGCAGAAGCCAATCTAGTTCCATGGTGACCCGACTTTCCAATATGAGCCTCGGTCGCGCGATGTTGATCGCGTCATCCCGCGCCGCAGCTTGTGCATGGTAGCTGAACCGCAACGCATTTTCCGCCGCCACATTGCCTGTGCATTCCGGTTGAGGGCCCTCGCTGAAATGCTTTGCTATTATGGGCGCTGGCCTTCAGAAGAAAGATTCGCCGAATCTTTCATCGACTACGGGCACACTGCGGCTCGTCCGTATCAGCAATTTCGGTGGATAAAAAAGCTGCATCAAGAGCTGACGCAAGTGTTTCGACGTGTTTTGAACATTTGTAACACGAATGAAGTCAACTTTCTTCCACGGGTGTCTCCCAACACTGCACTCTACGTTGGAGTCAGCGTCAACGGCCAGCTTCTTCTTGTGCCTCGCGTCTCACGGTCCCAAGTTTTGCGCCTTCTTCAGAAGCCAATGACTCCCACCAGGCCGCACCCGATCATGTTGCATGACAGCAAATCGTCTGATAGTGTCGTTAAGCGTTTTGTCCGGCTGCGGAAACATCTCCGACGTCTCCTCCTCCCGATTTACGAGGATTTTCAATTGCGGGTCGCATTCCGGTTGCTCCCAGTCCGATCGCGGTTCTCCTTCCTGTCGGCTACGTCCCCAGACATCATCTACTGTCCACGGGAAGGATGTTGTTCCGTTGATACAGAGCGTCATCTGCTTTTTGAATGTGCACTCGCTCAAGCCTTGTGGTCTACCATCTCCGCTGGACAAGTATCTTTACAAGACCTCCCAGCTGGACACAGATCGTGCTTGGTCGTATACCTCGTCTAGTCGGCAGGTGGAAAGACAATAAGCCGGAGATCGAGGACATGTGGCATATTCTTCGATCCGTCACCATGCACCTGCTGTGGACTGACCGCAACAGCCAGCAGTTCAACGGTCGTGCACCGATTCAAGCAGTCCCAGCACTGCGGCTGATCTGCACGACCTTCAGCGCTCACGTTCGCGCTTGTCTCCGTCGGAACTATGATGACCTGTAACAAGATTCACTCCGCCGACTGCTCCAAGCACTGGAACGGAGCCCGTCGCTTGGAGGATTCATGCGGACAGATTCCTTTATCTTCCATGTGCGGTTTCTGTATGGAAACGATGGTACTACACCATCGGCCACCAAGTACAACCATTTTTTACGGTAGCAACACCATCGTCCCCGCCGGCATCCCCGACATCAAGCGTCGATTAGAGGATTTCACCATTGGACCTTTCAGGCCTCCCCTCCCCATCGGGATCAATCCTGACAGCGGTGGGGGTAGACCTCAGCGCCCTTCCCGCGCGGTTGCTGCCATATTCGATCCTTCAGGGTTGGGTTGGTCTGTATTGGGTCGTCTTTGGCTGATTTCCTGTTCACTTTACGTCAGTATTGGTTTCAGTGGTATTTTGATTTCGTACTTACCTGGATATCTACGGTACACGTGTGGGCTACGGGGCTGATTCTGAACTGGATGATATTTTCCTACGCCGATCTCAAGGTATTTCATATCGTTACTTTGTTACTTTTGGAATTTTGTTATTTCAGTGGCTTTGGAAATTCGACCGGAGCGGGGTTCGAACCCGCAGTCCACAAAGTGGAAACCAACCGCTATTACCATTACACCAAATTGAACCAAGTATACTGCTAATGTTTACACATTTCTGATACTTCCCAAATGACACTTTTTGCAAGTTTTCAACAGCATTACCCCACTATGATATGGCATAACCTGTGGAAATGCATTCTCAAGCCACTGGGCAATACGGAAACTGACAATTACCGAGTTCCACATACTTCAACACCTACAAGTCAGACGATATGTACATCACCTATTTATTTTATTGTAGTATTAAAGTAGGTATATTGAGAAGTAACTGCGTCTTATTATTTATTAATAGAGACACCTTAACACTGAGCTACATCCCCATACACCGCACTTACACCCCAAACGAAAAAAAGCGAATACACACACTTCCATGCACCCTCAGTAATGTTCAGTACCACATGGGCATCTTTAAGACATCATGTGTTTCACTATATTCAACCATTTCAACTTGCGTTCATATCCTTTGATCCAATTCGTCCAGAGGAGGCAGTAACCACCTTTAGTCTGTTAACGATCACCAAAATACTATTTCGATCAGCGTCCAATAGTGAGGTACATACAAATACGAACTGTACGTTCAGTGCGTACGTATCTGTGGTGGAGCGGCTGGCCAAATTTGAGGCTTGGACAGTCGTTCCCACAGCTCCCGGACTACCGACTAACGAAGGGTGTCCTCCAGTTGTCCTGTGGCAGGCCTATGTCCTGCTCACCTTGTGTACCCGCCGGTTTAGGCGTGGTTCGCTCTCCAGGTGACTGGGATGTAGATCAGTGCAATTCCGATGCAGATAGAGGTGAATTCGTAACAGATCTACGGGTTTCGATTAGGTGCAAAAAATTGCCGATTCGATATCCCGGGGAAAAACTGGGGGTCGAAGATCGCAGATCACAGATCGACCCAGTTGATCTAGTGCGAATTAGCGAGATTGCTTATCGATAATCGCAGATTGCGTATCGATGATCGATGATCGCAGATTGATCTAGTTGATCTTGTGCGTGTTGGCGAGATTGCGGATGGTCGCAAATTGCAGATAGATGATCGATGATCGCAGATCGCAGATCGACATGGTTGATCTTGCATAAATTGGCGAGATTGCGGGTTGATGATCGCAGATCGACGATGTCGATCTAGTGGTAATCAGCGAAGGGGTACTTGATCACGTGGCGGAAGTCTTCACCACTTGATCGCTGAGCCTCTTAAGCCTAGATCGCTATGGAAATACCCAATATATTATGTATTCCTAGCCTAAACGCAAGAGGAAGGGGTTCGATCATCTGCATTTTATATGTTCAGATAGACGGATTTCACAAAAATCCACATATAGTTCCCAAGGGGCGCTTAAAGCAGACGAAATTCTAGAGAAAAGATACAAACCAATGGGGGAAGAGGTGAGAACATTTGGCTCGATTACCCTCCCAATAACCTTTCCAAAAAAGGGCCGCTGACACAGTGGGCGGAGTTGAGGACGAGTTCTGAGGGATTTTACGTCTGTCGCTGGGCCAAAAAGTGAACTACGTGCTCCCGCCCGGGACGTGTGAAGGTGCGTGTGCAATGAAAGGGAGACGCAAAGTTAACACGACGTCCCAATCATTGATCGTGTTGATCGGACGCAAACAGAGAACTTTTTTTATCTTTATATCCTAAAATCAACCAATTACCTAATATCTACCAATCAGCTCCACCCATTCTGATATGCCTCATCGACCAATCAACCTGATATATATCCGTCTGTCGCTTACCATCATGTACCAGTACCCTGCGTCGCTTCTGCTCCGGATGGCCCGTTCATTTTCCCAACCGTTGTACCCAAAATCTTCCATACGCTTCTACACAGCCGATCGAGCTGAAAAGCGTAATGATTTAGTGTCATCACACAAGATCGAAGCCGGATCGAGGGTTTGGTTATACCTCGATTGGGTAATAGAAGGGTTCACGAAGAAACTGGTGCATATGTGGCATGGACCCTTCAGAGTCGATGAGGTGATCGGTGATCATGCTGCGAGATTGATTACGGCTGGCAACGACTATCGTATATTCCTAGTGGTACACCTGTCCAAGTTGAAATTGGTCAAAGAATTCCCAGATCGACCTACTGCTGTGCTAGTAGCTGGGGTAGAAGATCGTTTTGATTTCGATGAAGCTTTACTACCCGAAGACAGCTGGGAAAGGACCCTAGAGCCGGACGAATTTGAAGTTAATCGCATCACCGATGTCCGATCTGGTCGAAAGACTAGGTATGGCAGAACGTTTCGCGAATATCAAGTTTACTGGAAGGGCTACGATGAGCCGTCATGGGTAGACGAGGCAGATCTGAATTGTGATGCTCTGATCAAGGATTTCGGAAGGAAGATGATTAACAGACATCGGTTTGACGTTATGCAAGTGGAAGAAGAGTCCAACTAACGCATGATCGACGAATCGACTATTAAAATTGTGACTGCCGAACTCTCGATTAGAGTAAAACGATTGATGAAATCACGATTAATGGAGAAGTGATGATTGACTTGAAGTGATGAATGTACGATGGATATGGCGAAATATTGTAACAGGTTACATTTTGTTATGTTGGTATACGAAAGTACACAACGGTTAAGGTCAAGTATTGACCAGTCCGAAAGGCTCGGACCTATTGGTTATTTTAACCAATCAGGGCAGAAGCCCTTGGTGGAGGCGTGGCAGCCTGCCATGTGTTGGTACACAGGTTGTGTACATTACATTTCGGATAGGTACGAGTTGAATAAGTTCTACTTAGTATTACATATAGTTTACATTAGTTTAATTAATTTAGGCTAATTACATATTAAATAAAAATCAGTTTACAAATACACTTAATACTGCTAGGCGCACGACCTTGATCGGTCGCGCGCGCAGTGAGTGTTGTAGTGAAAGGGAGTACCTCCCTTATCTACAGCCTTTCTAAGGGAAGCCTTGTATCAGGGCGTTAGTCTATACTACAGTAAACCAAGGGAATCTTGGCCCCGAGTAAGAGAGCGATCTCTTACTAAGCCCTTATATAATGGCGTATCGGCTAAGTAGCGGCGTATCGCCGCTTAAGGAAATTCTTCCTCTGTGCGCTAGCCGCACCATGCGTATACGCAACGGCTACATCTGGTAGCACTTGTAGTCAATCCAACACCTGTGTTGGTAGACGACCGCATCCTCTGCAAAGGATGAACCCGGAGGATTGGGGTAAGCTAACCCCCGTACAACAGGAAGCCTTTAAAGGCTGTTATATATGCTGGAAGACGATGGCATGCAGCTCCTAGTGGAGCAGGGCCTTGAGGCCGTGCGTGAGAGTGTTAACGCCCTCATCGCCCATGAGGCGACTTTTCGTGGAGGCCATTCCACGTCTACGTGGGTGCGCCCTCCGTTGTCCTTTAAGATAAAGGAATTCACCGGTGAGAAAGGTGATAACCTTTATGTGTGGATTCGCGAGGTCGAAACGGCCTTCGCGGGTAAAGCCCGTGCATGGGCGTTTAAGTGTCCGTATTAGGTCACGAACATGTTACCGACATGGTCGGTCCTTAAGCAAAAGCTTATGGACATGTATGCAACGCCTGATCTGGTTTTCCAGAACCATCTGGCGTTTCGGAGGTGCCTTCAGGGCACTAGGCACTTGGAAACATACATCCAAGAACTTTAAGACCCTGTTGGCAGGGATGTACGCGAAATTGTATTCGGACGATGTGTCCATTCCCGCGTTTATGTGAGGCCTGAAAGAAGGACCAGAACGTTTGGAGCTCTTCCGATGCCGACCTCAATCCCTGGGGGAGGCGTTTAAGATGGCGTTTAACGACGAAAGGAACTTTCGTTCCTCTAAGGTGGGTCCCGAACCCATGGACCTGAGTCAGGTAGAAGCGGAAGAGAAACCTCCCACGAGGAGTCACTCTGACTCCTTTCCGAAGGACTTCGAAGCGGAGCTCCTTGCAATGATGCAGCGGCATGGGCCGCTGAGATGCTTCCTGTGTGGAAGCGCGGATCATCTTCGGAACAGATTTCCGAAAAATCCCCAGTGAGACACTCGCTCTAAGGGGCCGAGGGCGGGTAAAAAGCCTAAATCTCTAAGATTTACAGGCGAAGGCCACTCCACAATGGCTTTCACCTTCGCGGGATCCGCCCGCACTCCATCCTTACCGATGAAGCATCCGAGGAAAGGAATTTCCTCAGCACCAAAAATACATTTGGATGCGTTTGAATATAACTTATGCTCTCGCATACATTCGAGCACAGCTCGAAGGTGTATAAGGTGCGTCTGAACATCAGACGAGTCGCCTTCCGCGCAACTATGAACGAATATATCGTCGAAGTACGTCTGAGCGTACTTTCTATGAGGGCGGAAGAGTTGAGTCACCAAGCAATTGAAAGTCGCTGGCGCATTCGAAAGCCCATGTGGCATAACAAGCCACTCCCACAGAATGCCGCTAGGCGGCTGACCGCTGTAAGCGGAATATCGGACGCTCGCATGAGCACCTGATAATACCCGTCCACCAGATCTAAGGCACTGTACACCGTACAGCCCGCCATATTGTTCTGGAGGACATCCTTCCGAGGAATCGGAGTCTGGATGGGTACATTAGCTGCATTCAGCTTGTTGTACGCATGCACAATGCGCCACTTTCTGTTCGGTTTACGAACACAAAAAGTGGGAGATGAGTAGGTAGACTTGCTCTCTCGCACCATCCCTGCCTCTTCTTTCCCCTTGAAGAATGCGTCGATAACATCGCATTGCTCCTTGGGGAGAGTCCACTGCCTATTGGCGCAGTATTTGGTTCCAGGAACCAAATCAATTTTATGTCGGACTCCCCGATCCGGTGGTAACCCCATCGGCGGGTTGTCACTAATGACATCTCCGAATTCCTTTAATAAGGAATGGTAAGGGTCATCAGGATCGGCGAGGATCTTGAGGCCGCTTCGGGAATTCAATGCCTGTTTGGTTTGCACCAAAACTGACTCGTCCATCGTGGATGAGTAGTTCAACTCCTCTTCCGGACGTAATACGACAACCTCGTCGATTTCACCTGCTTTCAAAGCAGTTTCAAATTTGTTGAAGGACATCTCCTCCAACGACAACAGTTCGCCTACCCCAGGCAACTGTTCCAGGCTTACGCCTTCTGTGACAACACCTTTCACACTATTCAGCATCCTTTAGGACTGCTGACTACTTGCCTCGGGACTCATCCCGACACCCAGATGGGGGGAGTCAATTTCCCCATCTATTGGAAGCGCCACGCGCCTATCCACAGAGGTATCTACCTCTACCACCGGTGACTCGCCGGTCTCACCTATAACGGCGTAGTCGGAATCATTTCCGACGTGCGAAAGAGACAAACTTCGGGTCTCTTCGCTTGGAAGCGCCTCGCTCTTAACCACAGGGGTCTCTACCCCTACCACTGGAGTCGAAACTTGTTCGCCGGACACGGCGTGGTCGGAATCTGTTCCGACCTGCAGAAGAGACGAACTTCGGGTCTCTTCTCTAAGCACCTCGCGCTTAACCTCAGAGGAATCCACCTCTATCACTGGCGACTCACCAGTCTCGCCTATAGCGGCGTGGGGATTAACTGCCGAATCCCCCTCGTTAAGGAACTCTTCCTTAACGCCATTGGGAATGATCATTTCAGACATCCCAATCTCTGGCATCTCACGCCAGAATCGCTTTTGCGATCGAGCAATGGTGGGTTCATGACTCGCCAATGCTTCACCCGACCGCGGGTGCGTTGAACCAATGGATTTAGAATTCCAGTCTATCCATGGCTCGTGGCATTCCAGCCACTTCATGCCCAGAATGAGGTCATACCTCGAGACAATCCAGGACTAGGCAACGTTCTATGCTGTCGAAGTCTGCAAACTTCAGCTTAAGGTCAATCGAGACCTTGGGTACAGAAACCTGTACGCCCGTCGCTAGACGGACCGTGACAACGTCACGAGAACGTGCCTCTAGGGCCTCGGCATACAGCTGACTCTTCTCAACAGAAGCTCGTCTGACATAATTTCCAGACGCTCCAGAGTCTATCAAGACTCTCCAAGGCTTACCAAAACATTTCACGTCCGCAAGGACGACCTGCAAACCTGGCTGATACACCACTTTCACGTAAGGACGACCAGCAAACCTGGCTGATACACCACTTTCACGTCCGCAAGGACGACCAGCAAACCTGGCTGATGCCCTCGGGGCTTTGTGCTGTCGTCCCCTACCCTGGGGCTTAACAGCACAGAGGGGTCCCCCAGTAGGGCGCCCCGCACCTACTGGGAGCCGTCGTTTCCCGACGGCTTGTGCCAGGGTTTCTTCCCAACCCTTGGCCTCTTATGCGAGTATCTCGCTGGGGGTTCCGCGGACATTTGTTCCGCAGATGATCCGTGCTTCCACACAGGAAGCATCTCATCGGCCCATGCCGCTGCAGCATTGCAAGGAGCTCCGCTTTGAAGCCCTGCAGGAAGGAGTCATAGTGACTCTTAGCGGGAGGCTTCTCCTCCGGTTCAACCTGACTCAGGTCCATGGGTTCTGGACCCACCTTAGCGGACGGAAGTTCCTCTCGGCGTTAAACGCCATCTTAAACGCCTCCCCAGGGATTCGGGTCGGCATAGGAACAGTTCCGAACGTGTTGGCTCTTCTTTCAGGCCTCCCATGAAGACGGGGATGGACACATCGTCCGAATACGCTTTCGCGTACATCCCTGCAAACAGGGTCTTCAGTTCTTGGACATATGTATCCAAGTCCTAGTGCCCTGACGGCACCTAAAAACCGCCAGCTGATTGTGGAAAACCAGATCAGGCGTGGCGTACATGTCCATAAGCTTTTGCTTAAGGACTTCCCAGGTTGGGAACACGCTCGTGACCGAGTCCGAACACGTAAACGCCCATGCACGGGCTTTACCCGTAAGATGGGCCAGCGCAAGTCCCACTTGCAAGTGATCAGTGATCACATTCGCTGTGGCGAAGGCCGTTTCGACCTCTCGCAGCCACACGTAAAGGTTGTCAACCTTCTCCCCGGTGAACTCCTTTATCTTAAATGATAATGGGGGACGCACCCCCGTGGAACGACTTCCATCTAAACTCGCCTCATGGGCGATGAGGGCATTGACCCTTGTCTTCACGGACTCAAGGCCCTGATCCACTAGGAGCTTCATGCCTTCGTCACCCATTAAGGGTAACAGCCTTTTAAAGGCTTCCTGCTGGACGAGGGTCAAACTATCCCAATCGTCCTGATTCATATTTTGCAGAGGATGCCTTAGTCTACCAACACAAGTGTTGGATTGACTACAAGTGCTACCAGATGTAGCCGGTGCGTATACGCACGGTGCGGCTAGCGCACAGTGGAAGACTCTTCCTTAAAGCGGTGCCTACCACTACTTAGCCGATACGCCCTTATAAAGGGCTTAGTAGGAGAGATCTCCTACTCGGGGCCAAGATTCCCGGGTTGGTTTACTAATTAGCTTTAACGGCTGTGTTCCCTTTACGGGATGTAAGTAAAGGGAGGACTCCCTCTTACCTACGACACTCACTGCACGCGCGACCGGTCGAGGTCGCGCGACTGCACTTTAGAGTGAAATGTAAACTGAATATATTAATATGTAATTAGCCTAAATTAATTTAAACTAATATAAACTATATGTAATACTAAGTAGAACTTACCAAATTCGTACCTAGCTAAAATGTAGTGTACACCACCTGTGTACCAACACGTGGATGGCTGCCACGCCACCCCCAAGGACCCCTGTCCTGATTGGTTAAAATAACCAAAGGTTCGAAACCTTTCAAACCGGTGAATACTGATCTCAAACGTAGTGTACTCATGTACACCAACATTACATGTAACTCGAATGTAACCCCGTTACAGCAGTGGCGTTATCGACTGCTGAAGCAGAATTTGTCGCTGCGTCTATGGCCCGAAAAGAAGCGCTGGGCTTACGGGAATTGGTTACCGAAATTGGTTTGCATGCGAAGACGCCTCTGGTTTTCAAGATGGATAACCAGGCGGCGATCAAGCAGTTAAAGGACGTGGCTAGCGCTTCCAGCGCGAAACATATCGATGTCAAGTTAAAGTTTTTAAAGGATTTTTCACGCAAGGGTGTTATATCGGCGAGCCATGTGCCAAGTGCGGAAATGTTATCTGATCTGCTGACCAAGGACCTCCGTGCGACAAGGATTCAAGAGTTGCGTGCAGGTCTGGGATTGAAGTAAGGGCTATACAGCCTCCGGTCTTTCAGGAGGAGTGTTGGAAGTTCGTGTATCCATTTTGCATGTTGCGCCCTCCCAAGATGGTGAAAGCCCGTTGGCTGATGAGGGAGTATACATTTTTAGGTATACATTGACGGTTACTTTTAAGTTTCATATCCGTAGGACTGAACATTTAAGTAACTTAATATAATACACTTTTTAATTTGCACACTTATAAGTACAACTTAGCTGAAACCTCCGCGGCCGACGATCGGCGCATACTGGCTTTCCTCTGCTACAGATCGTACCTGGTCAAAAGTGTTCAGACCAGGTAGTATAAGATCTGGCAAGATAATAAGAATATTAAGTGTTTTTTTCTACAATAATTCGTTATCTTCATCTACTGTCTGCGAAGTGTCTTGGGGTATTGTTTTTGTCGTTAACGGATACATGATTGCGATAAAATTAAACAGACGAACTCAGTATCTTCGAGGTATAAATCGATATCTACGACTCAAGTTTCTACAAAACTACACAAAGATGAACAAGGAAACATTATAAAAAATTAAATCAACTATGACTGCTGCCCGCTCCCCCGGCGAAGAGTTTTCACATTGGGGTTAACTCTAGTCTCGCTAAATATTATCTGCCCTTCACAACAAATTGTCAAGGGGTCATTCTGAGAACGCATCCGCACACAATCATCGGTACACAAGGTGGAAAATTATTGAGGTGGATTGTCGAGTCAAGATGTTAATTGCGGTAAGTGGCCAGGTCAGTACGAAGCTGACCGGTCTGATTGCATGAAAATATCTGAGTGGAACACACCACATTTTATCTTATTTGTATAACAGAATCACGAATACGTGGTTTGCATAGGTAAGAAACAAACAAATTTTGTCCAATCACCAGTAGCAGGTTCCATGCTCTTAAACTGATGCTGCTTTAAACTCTGATGCTGCTCTAAACTCTGATGCTGCTTTTAAACTGGTGTTTTACACTTACACGTCAAACATCTCATTTCGAGAGATGATGCAGAGCTCTAGGATACCACACTGAGTCCTCACCATCTCTAGCAAGATTTCGAGCGGAACCGAGCAGCGTAAACTGTTGTGCGTCGACTTCTTTGTACACTGCACTCGCTGTTAATTCGGCCAAGAAAGACGGTTCGGAAGCAATAGCTCGGAGGTTCTTTTGGTGTCTTTTGTGCTTCCGGACTTCCTTTAACATACGCAATGCATGACGGTACCACCGATCGTTCTTTTCTTCGCCTAGGCACAACTTGGTCAGCTGCTCGTATTCTGAATCAGAAAAGTTGAGGATTGGCTCTTGCAAATTAGTAGAGGAAGTTGGCGATGTCGATTCCGATGGTCCCATGATTGGACGCTGAATAGCTTGTTGTCCTTGTGGTAAGCTCTGCATGACCTCGCTGGGAAACGGGGGTGATTCATCTTTCTGGTAACCTGATGTCTCGATTCTCGACTCGACAGATTCAGTTGTTGGAGCTTCCTCCTTCCTGCTTAATGGTGTCAATTCACCGGTCCGATTTGAATTTCCAACAGACTTGCCTTCTCTTGACTCCTTCTTCATCGTGTCCGGGATGTAAAACGCATTCGTTATCTGCTGTTGTAGACGTTCATTGACTCGCAATTTGCTCACCAGATGTCGCGCTTCCAGCGCAGACACCTCTTTCATCCTCTCCAGAGAGAGCTGCGATTCAAACGCACGAAAGAAAGATTCCTTCAGCTCGGCCTTTAATTTAACAAGTTGCGTCTCAAGTTCCGAGTTTTTTGTTTGGAGGCTGCCATCGCGAACAATGTAGAACTCACAAGCCGATTTGAGTAATTGAATCGTGGTCGGATTGTCGAAAGCAGGAGTTCCAAGCCGTGTTCGATCACGAGGTTGCTGCACATCAAATGCGGGCGAGATATCCTCTTCATTCGACAATGAACACTCGATGCATTCGGATTCTGCGGTTGCAAACAAGTTCGTCATCCACAGACTACAGTCAAGGACGGCTTCTTGTATGATGGCGGGCGTGTCCAAGAGCAGAAGCTTGTAGTATCCCTGCAATATAGTTGTGATCTTAGTTCGTGCTTTGCGGGAGGTTGTTGAGAGCAAGTTCAGTAGACGGCACGCATTCTTCGCAAAAAGTTCACGCAAATATTGCAACGTGCTGACAGCCCACTAAGTACCAGCCCAGAAAAGTTAGCACTCCATCAGAGTCGACACTAGCATCTTAATCGACAAAATGGTAGAAGACACACCATCAATGAAGCGTCTTGTCTTAACCCAAGACCTTGATACCGACGTCCACGCGTTCTTTGTGATGTGTGAAACAATGATCTTGCCGCTATTGCTTCGAGACCGTTAAACTGTCCTTTCCCCGTTGAAGTGCACAATCTGCGACGTGTGAGTACCCACTCTGCACCGAAAAACATTCACTCATAATGATCACGTGGCTAGTATATTCTACGCCTTCTTGGCTAATAAAATAAAATAATCGTCTATCATCTGCCCTTGGCTGACGCAGATGTTCTATCTCCTCCACACGCCATTGCAACCAGCATTCCCAGAAAAGCTAAAACACTGGCGTGAGCACGGACTGCATGTAGTTTGCCCCATCGCCTGAGCATTTCTCGCATATTTGACTATCCACGATGTACACACTTTTCTGAGTCTACCAGCTTATAATTCAGCGCTAACATCTTTACCACAGTAAATGGCACGATGCCTCCAATGACACAACCGCTTGCGAGCCAAAGCTTTGGCGTTCCAGCATCTGGCCCTCGTTTCTTCTGCAACAATGAAACAAGCAGTGCACTAAGTCCACTACCCACTGCCATAGGTCCTTGCATGCGAGCTGCGTAGAAATACATACAACGAAAAAATGGCGCTTGGAACATCAACGCATCCGTCTCCATTACTGCTGGATGCTGCGCCACGGTAATATACATGGATGCTCCAGCAAAAAGACTAGCGAGACCTGTAGCTGCCAATTGGGCTATCGCTTCTGCGTCTACGCCCATGGCAAGCGCGAGGTGTTTAATGGATGGCTACGCAAACGTATTGGTGAGCTGTTTATGCTCGAGCAAGTTTGGGTTCTACTCTATAAGTACCACTTTTCTGTCGGAAAAAAAGCGAATGTCTCAAACGTTGACTACGTATGTAAGATAAGATTCAGAGGCAGACTGAGAAAATGAGACGGTGTTCGCGATGGCCTCGTTTGGCGACAAGAAACGACTTGTGGGTGAAGATGGCGAACGCCGAAACGTCACAATAGGGTGTGGGCGCCTCACTACTACTTAAATAGCTGTTTTGAAATGAATGAGAGGAAGCACAGTGTAGGAAACGGGACTTTGCACACGAACCCGAGAGGGGGTTCGCTACTGGGCTTCGCTATCGACGCAGAATTTCACGGGGAGCTGGGCTGAAATCTTGTAACTAAAGAAGATTCCGTATTTATTATTATGGCCTCGGTATTGCACGGTAGAGCGATAGATAGCAACACTAGTGTTGACAGTCCTATGGTGTAGATGAACAAGGACTTTTTTCATAAGACAAGACTTTGCGACGTGTAATAATAGTGTCCAAGACCAAAAATAGATAAGTGATCTAAATTCGCTGTCGCAAATTCAAATTTGAATTGTGACCAAAACTTTCTGTTAGTCCGATGCTTCGGTTCTTAAAGTGAGTTTCGTCTTATCCATTCTAATTCTTACAATCTTGAATAATTCAATGCTTTCGTGAACATATCAGCTAACATTTCATTAGTGTAATAAATTGACACGAGTAGGGGGTGTTGGAATGACCCGCGCCTCGATAGCACTTGGTGCCGGACGCGTTTGGGTCAGACGCAACTTTTCAACAAAACGCAAGTTTGGGTAAGTACCAATTTTATGGTTCATACCAAATTTTATAATTACATATTAGTTATATTAGGTATTAAACTTAATCCTAATATAGTCACTTTTGGTTTTTTATAAGATTACATCAAGCGCATTGAGTAGTCTCAGTACGTCCGAGGAAGGACGGAAGGTGACCAGACTTTCTGGAGTTTGTTAGTTGGCCCATTAACGATTGTTTCTTTGTGGAGAATATCACGGTGGTTGATAGGAAAGAATAAAGTGGATTTTTCTTTTTTGTTACGTTTTGCTACTGTCTACTGCTGTCTGTTGTCTTCTTACGCTTGGAGTACGTACGCATACTGGAAACTAGCGAATAAGAGTACGCATGGCGGAAATTGAAGAAATCAAACAGGGGGCACGGCCAATATTCCGTAATGACTGTATCGGCCCTTAGTGCCTGACAGTCTGGGAGTAAATTTCATGGAAAGAAGCGCGCCGTACTTGATCAAGGTAGGGGCGCACGGGAATCAAGTAAGTGTTCTTTGTTCCAGAGTAAAATAGGGAATTGTTAAATCGACGCCTAAAATTTGTTAAATCGACGCCTAAAATTTGTTAAATCGACGCCCTTTTGAAATTATTAATTTTTGTTAAATCGACGCCCTTTTTCCATCCATCTATCTAATCTATCTATATATACTCTATATACTCAAAGGCCGACGACGGATCGAGTCACACGTGTTTCATGGCCATCGTGGCCACGAACGCGCGCGCGAGTTGGGCGTGAACCTTGCCTTGCGCTCCAGTGTACGCTGCATCTCGGTCAGGCATCGAGTCGTTCTGGCAATAAGAAGGCCGTGCGGGTAGACGCCACGCGCAAGCGTACATGGCATGGAGTATGTGTGCTTGGATGCGCCGTTGGAGGAGCATTTCGAACACAAGCAGCAGGCTGCCACGTGGTGCCAGTGCGATCCCGAGACGGTAGAGAAGACACGTGAAACGCCTAGAATCCAGAGACGATGGCCCCCACCATCTCGTCTGTGCGCGGCCTTGTATTCGAACGCGTCCGAATCCGCGGACATGGATTCCTACGTGTTTGGGAGGGTGGATGTAGTCTCGAAGCAATTGCGGCTGATTGAGCGTTCTATCCAGTCTATCCAACGGCTCTCGATATCTCTATCAAGGGCAAGGGAGACTGTTGTGGATCGAGTCGAGGCGACAATACACATGGCGTTGGTCGAAAAATGTCCGATCACGCTCGACTAGTTTACCATGTGTCGGGATGTCACAGATGTCGACGTCGTGCGGCTGCACCACGGCGCCGCTCGAACCTGGTGATCTTGTGCGTCTGGGTGTCGTCAAAGTGCCAATCACGACGCGCGTGGCTGGATCGAGGGTGTTGCCCAAGCGCACGATGCGACTAGTACGCACGCATGAACTTGCATGGCCACGAATGCACGCGTTTGGAGACACCGTGTGGCTCGCGTTGCCCGTGGCATTGCGATAACAAGTGGAAGGTCAGGAGAGATCGTGCATTGCAGCGCGGCATGGAGTCGGCGGCCACGTCTTGATCGCGCTCGTGCGTTGTTTTGTCATGAGTGGACGCGCAAGATGTGGGTACGGGGCATGGGAATGGATTTAAATGACGAGTCAAGTACGTGCGTGCAGTCTTTTCTCGTTGATTCGTCTTAGCCAATCCGTCCCTTGTAACGTTTTTCTTTTTGCCAATGACAATCATTTTGCAACTTGACTTGGTTTTTGTCTAGCCTGGAAAGGCGTCGATTTAACTGGGCGTCGATTTAACAAATTTTAGGCGTCGATTTAATAATTCCCTAAAAAATAGTAATTATAAATGCGTACTTAAGAACCTAACCAAAAATTCCTCATAAAAGCAAATATACAGTTAAAATTCCAAAGTAGCTAAAATGCGTAAGTGACCACTGTGGTGGCGCTTTGCCTTAAGTTTGTATACAGTCCCATAACGGACTATATGCATCACTTGAAACTTCGCCTCTCCTTCCACGATCATTGTGTCGTCACTTGAGCACAATCTTACGACGCAGGCGTAAAACCTTGGCTGCATATGTGGTGGAGTCAAGTTCAAAATCGAGCACCGAAGTGTCCGGAGCTCGACCACCATCGTGCCCAGCCGACCAACTTACGGGGGGGGTACTGTAACGGGGTTACATTTGGTTACGTTGGTGTACGTAAGTACACAACGGTTAAGGTCAAGTATTGACCAGTCCGAAAGGTTCGGACCTATTGGTTGTTTTAACCAATCAGGGTGGGAGCCCTTGGTAAAGGCGTGGCAGCCTGCCACGTGTTGGTACACAGGTGTTGTACACTACATTTTGGCTAGGTACGAATTAAGTAAGTTCTACCTAGTATTGCATATAGTATGTATTAGTTTATTAAGTTAGGCTAATTTTAGAGAGTTGGTAAAACGACACCCAGGTGTCCCAACTTAAAACGACACCCCATTTAAAGTTTACCAAAAAGGAGAAATAGCCCTAAACACTAAACCCTAAACCCTGTAACCCTAAACCCTAAACCTTTATATACTTAAACCCAATAAGATAATAAGCTCAATTTTGGACCCTTGAATAGTTAAGGAAAAAATACCTAAAATAATAAAATTCATATGAGCAACTGAAGCATAAGCAATTAGTAACTTTGATGAAGTCGTAACAAGGTAGTCGTAGGGGAACCTGTGTCTGGAAGAGATCTTTAAACATTCTTAAATTAATTTTATTTTTTAGGAAAATAGTTTAATTGGTAAAATCATAGTCTCCAAAATTATTGTTATGGGTTCAAGTCCCATTTTTCCTGTTAATTGTTATGGGTTAAATCCCATTTTTTCCTATTTATAACAGGTACAAAAAGACCAAAAAAACCTTTAGCAACTAAATATTTACATAGAAATAAAAAAATAAAGACAGGTATTTTTTTTAAAATCCCTAATAACATTTTAAAAAAATTTTATGACGATAAAAATTATTCAGTCTCTTACATTTTTAGATTTTTGTGAGCCTTGGCAAATTGGGTTTCAAGACCCAGCAACTCCAGTTATGGAAGGTATTATTAATTTTCATCATGATTTAATGTTTTTTTTAATCATTATTACTGTACTTTACATATTGTTCCAGAATGGTATTTTTTACCTTTTTATGCAATTTTAAGATCTATTCCTAATAAAGTTGGTGGTGTTAATAGTTGAAATAAAATTAATAGCTCCTAATAAGGAAGAAATACCTGATAAATGTAAACTAAAAATAGCTAAATCAACAGAAGGTCCTGAAGTGAAATTGGTAAACACATTACACTTAGGATGTAAAGCTTTAAGCAATAAGGGTTCGAGTCCCTTCTTTGATAAGTCTTAAAGAATTGATTTTTTATTAAAATATTTTTTTTATTAAATATATTCTTTTAGTGTTATTATTTTATTTTTTCTCATGTATTTTATAAAAAAGCCTACTTGGTGAAATTGGTAAACACGATAGATTTAAAATCTATTCCTTATATATAGGTTATTGGTTCAAATCCAATAGTAGGTATTTTTTTTATCTTCATTAATTAATTTAAAATTTAAACGAAAAGGATATAAAATTGTTTTAAAAGTAGGGATTTAAAAAAAAATACCTGTCTTTTCAGGTGGAGGTGATCCAGTATTATATCAACATTTATTTTGGTACTTTGGTCATCCTGAAGTTTATGTGGTGAACTTTAAATGGGGTGTCGTTTTACTTTTTCCCTAATTTTATATTAAATAAATAAATTAGTTTACAAATATACTGAATACTGCTAGGCGCACGACCCGGAACGGTCGCGCGTGCAGTGAGTGTTGTAGCAAAGGGGAGCACCTCCCCTAGCTGCTCCCTTCTGAGGGAAGCCTTGTAATAAGGCGTTAGTGTTTACTAACCGTAAACTCAGGGAATTATGGCCTCGATTGAGAGAGCAATCTCCCACGAAGCCCTTGTATAAGGGCGTATCGGCTAAGTAGCGGCGTATCGCCGCTTAAGGAAAGTCTTCCTCTGTGTGCTAGCCGAACCGTGCGTGTACGAACCGGCTACAGGTACCCCGCGAACCTTCGCCTGTACGCCGATCGGGTGACTGATCAGCACTGCAGGACGCCTGGTCCGACTTAGCTTCAGTAATCTCACCTTGTGTACCCATTGGTATGGGTGGTAACACCGTCGCGCAGTATGAGTCTTGATAGGTACCGATATGGGGGTACCACTTCTGGGGAAATTTGTACCAATAACCAACGAAAGAAAATCCAAACAATCCGATCGGCAAATGGAGCGGAAAACGTCACTCCAAATGCAAAGAAAACTTGGGGCAGACCGCGAGGCAGTGCGTGGACCCAACAAATAATCTGGGGAAGATTGCTAGACGCGATGTGGAGACCCAGCCAATACAAATGATGATAACACGTTCCAAACGTGTGGGGCTTGAGGGGTGAGTAAACGTAGAGAGCGCTTCCCTTCGTGGGACTTCCGTAAGACTTTCCGGGGGAAATGATCCAGAGGGTACCGTGTTAAACCTCTTATCCCAATAACTACGGGGTAGGAGCGGCGACTTATGCGAACCAAAGAAAAACGAACACTATATTTAATATCCAATTATAAACCAATATGTAAACTATATGCAAAATCATGTGACTCACCTTAAATCTGCGTACCTAACACTTCAGTCACACGATTGGCCCAAAATACTCCCCCCTTTTAGCCAACCCAATCGCTCCAACTTGATCGATGGTACACTGGTACGTGCTAGTCAACAAATTTCATCTGCACTTCACCTCACCATGGCTTCGTCAGCAGGTCTGCTACCATTTCATCAGTGGCCGCGTGCAGTGGTTTCACTGCCTCTTTCTTCACGTAGTCCACGAGAGACATGAGCTTGATATCAACATGCTTCAAAGCAGCACCATTAGTGTAACAGGGTTACATTCGAGTCACATTTAATAGGTGGTGTACGTGAGTACACTACGGTTGGGGTCAGTATGGACCGGTTCGAAAGGTTTTGAACCATTGGTTATTTTAACCAATCAGGGCAGGAGCCCTTGGGGATGGCGTGGCAGCCATCCACGTGTTGGTACACAGGTGGTGTACACTACATTTTAGCTAGGTACGAATTTGGTAAGTTCTACTTAGTATTACATATAGTTTACATTAGTTTAAATTAATTTAGGCTAATTATATATTAAATATAAATTCAGTTTACATTTCACTCAACCGACTACAGACGCACGACCTCGACCGGTCACGCGTGTAGTGAGTGCAGTAGCGTAAAGGGAGTCCTCCCTTTAGCTACACCCCTAGTAAGGGAGCCTTGCGTTAAGGCATTATCGAAAGCTAATAGAAAACCAAACCGGGAATCTTGGCCCCGAGTAGGAGATCTCTCCTACTAAGCCCTTTATAAGGGCGTATCTGCTAAGTAGCGGCGAACGCCGCTTAAAGGAATGTCTTCCTCTGTGTGCTAGCCGCACCGTGCGTGTACGCACCCGGCTACATCTGGTAGCACTTGTAGTCAATCCAACACCTGTGTTGGTAGGCTAAGGCATCCTCTGCAAGGGATGAATCAGGACGATTGGGATAGGTTGACCCTCGTCCAGAAGGAAGCCTTTAACAGGCTGTTATCCTTACTGGGTGACAAAGGTATGCAGCTCCTAGTGGAGCAGGGCCTTGAGTCCGTGAAGACAAGGGTCAATGCCCTCATCGCCCATGAGGCGAGTTTAGGTGGAAGTCGTTCCACGGGGGTGCGTCCCCCATTATCATTTAAGATAAAGGAGTTCACCGGGGAGAAGGGTGACAACCTTTACGTGTGGCTGCGAGAGGTCGAAATGGCCTTCACCACAGCGAATGTGATCACTGATCACTTGCAAGTGGAACTTGCATTGACCCATCTTACGGGCAAAGCCCGTACATGGGATTTTACGTGTCCGGATTCGGTCACGAGCGTGTTCCCAACCTGGGAAGTCCTTAAGCAAAACCTTATGGACATGTACGCCACGCCTGATCTGGTTTTCCACAATCAGCTGGCGGTTTTTAGGTGCCGTCAGGGCACTAGGGACTTGGATACATATGTCCAAGAACTGAAGACCCTGTTGGCAGGGATGTACGCGAACGCGTATTCGGACGATGTGTCCATCCCCGTCTTCTTGGGAGGCCTGAAAGAAGGGCCAGCACGTTCGGAACTGTTCCGATGCCGACCCGAATCCCTGGGGGAGGCGTTTAAGATGGCGTTTAACGCCGAGAGGAACTTCCGTACTCTAAGGTGGGTCCAGAACCCATGGACCTGAGTCAGGTCGAACCGGAGGAGAAGCCTCCCGCTAAGAGTCACTATGACTCCTTCCCGCAGGGCTTCAAAGCGGAGCTCCTTGCAATGCTGCAGCGGCATGGGCCGCTGAGATGCTTCCTGTGTGGAAGCACGGATCATCTGCGGAACAAATGTCCGCGGAACCCCCAGCGAGATACTCGCATAAGAGGCCAAGGGTTGGGAAGAAACCCTGGCACAAGCCGTCGGGAGACGACGGCTCCCAGTAGGTGCGGGGCGCCCTACTGGGGGACCCCTCTGTGCTGTTAAGCCCCAGGGTAGGGGACGACAGCACAAAGCCCCGAGGGAAGCGGTGCTTTCTAGCACCGAGTTGGTGTACCAGCCAAGTTTGCTGGTAGTCCTTGCGGACGTGAAAGGCTTTGATAAGCCTTGGAGAGTCTTGATAGACTCTGGAGCGTCTGAAAATTATGTCAGACCGGCTTCGGTGGAGAAGAGTCGGCTGTATGCCAAGGCCCTTGAGGCACGTTCTCATGACGTTGTCACGGGCCGTCTTGCGAAGGGCGTACAGGTTTCTGTACCCAAGGTCTCGATTGACCTTAAGCTGAAGTTTGCAGACTTCGACAGCTTAGAACGTTGCCTAGTACTGGATTTGGACTCAATGTATGACCTCATTCTGGGCATGAAGTGGCTGGAACGCCACGAGCCATGGATAGACTGGAAGTCTAAGTCCATTGGCCCAACGCACCCGCGGTCGGGTGAAGCATTGGCGAGTCATGAACCCACCTTTGCTCGATCGCAAAAGCGATTCTGGTGTGACACGCCAGAGATTTTGATGTCTGAAATGATCAGTCCCAATGCGTTTAAGGAAGTTCCTTAACGAGGGGGATTCGGCGGTTAATCCTCACGCCGTTAACGGTGAGACTGGTGAGTTGCCAGTGGCAGAGGTGGATTCCTCTGATCCAGTGGTAGAAGTAGAGACCCCTGTGGTTAAGCGCGAGGCGCTTCCAAGCGAAGAGACCCGTAGTTCGTCTCTTTTCCTCGTAGGAAATGATTCCGACCACGCCGTTATAGGCGAGATTGGTGAGTTGCCAGTGGCAGAGGTGGATTCCTCTGAGGCGACCCCAGTGGTATGGGTGGAGACCCCTGTGGTTAAGCGCGAGGCGCTTCCAAGCGAAGAGACCCGTAGTTTGTCTCTTTCGCACGTCGGAAATGATTCCGACTACGCCGTTGTAGGTGAGATCGGCGAGTCATCGGTGGTAGAGGTAGAGAGACCTCTGTGGATAGGCGCGAGGCGCTTCCAATAGATGGGGCAATTGACTCCCCCCATCTGGGTCCCGGGATGAACCCCGAGGCCAGTAGTCAGCAGTCCTACAGGATGCTGAATAGTGTGACAGGTGTTGTCACAGAAGGCGTAAGCCTTTAACGGTTGCCTGGGATAGGCGAACTGTTGTCGTTGGAGGAGATGTCCTTCAACGAGTTTGAAACTGCTTTGGAAGCAGATGAAATCGACGAGGTTGTCGTATTACGTCCGAAAGAGGAGTTGAACTCCTCATCCAAGATGGACGAGTCAGTTTTGGTGCAAACCAAACAGGCATTGAATGCCCGAAGCGGTCTCAAGATTCTCGCCGATCCTGATGACCCTTACCGTTCCTTACTAAAGGAATTTGGAGATGTCATTATTGACAACCCGCCGATGGGGTTACCACCGGATCGGGGAGTCCGACATGAAATTGATTTGGTTCCTGGAACCAAATACTGCGTCACGAGGCAGTGGCCTCTCCCCAAGGAGCAATGCGACGTCATCGACGCATTCTTCAAGGGGAAAGAAGAGGCAGGGATGGTGCGGGAGAGCAAGTCTCCCCACTCATCTCCCACTTTTTGTGTTCGTAAACCGAACGGAAAGTGGCGCATTGTGCATGCGTACAACAAGCTGAATACAGCTACTATACCCATCCAGACTCCGATTCCTCGGAAGGATGTCCTCCAGAACAATATGGCGGGCTGTACGGTGTACAGTGCCTTAGATCTGGTGGACGGGTATTATCAGGTGCTCATGCGAGCGCCCGATATTCCGCTTACAGCGGTCAGCACGCCTAGCGGCATGCTGTGGGAGTGGCTTGTTATGCCACAGGGGCTTTCGAATGCGCCAGCGACTTTCAATTGCTTGGTGACTCAACTCTTCCTCCCTCATAGAAAGTACGCTCAGACGTACTTCGACGATATATTCGTTCATAGTCGCGCGGAAGGCGACTCGTCTGATGTTCAGACGCACCTTATACACCTTCGAGCTGTGCTCGAATGTATGCGAGATCATAAGCTATATGCAAACGCATCCAAATGTATTTTGGTGCTGAGGAAATTCCTTTCCTCGGATGCTTCATCGGTAAGGATGGAGTGCGAGCGGATCCCGCGAAGGTGAAAGCCATTGTGGAGTGGCCTTCGCCTGTAAATCTTAGAGATTTACGGAAGTGGCTTGGATTATCCAATTATCCCCACAAATACAGCGAGAACTACGCTGAAATGGCGAAGCCATTGACCGACCTTCTTAAGAAGGATGTTGACTGGTGTTGGAAAACCAAACACCAAAACGCTTTTGAAGCGGTCAAGGGGAGCTTGTTAAAAGCTCTCGTTCTTGCTCTCCTACTCTGGGAAACCTTTTAGCGTCGTCTGCGACGCCTCCGATTTCGCAATCGGATGTGCTTTGTTACAAGCAGATGACGCGGGAAGAGAACGCGTGATTGCGTTTGAGTCGAGGCAGATTAAAGCTGCGGAACGAAATTATCCCGTTCATGACAAGGAGCTATTTGCAATGAAGTATTCCCTTGTCAAATTTAGGGTTAACCTACTCGGATCAAAGCCGTTCGTGGTTTATACTGACCATGCGTCCTTACGGACAGCGACAAAGTCGCCTCATCTATCGCAACGGATGGCCGGTTGGATCTCCTTCTTTGCGGAGTACAACTTTGAGGTTAAGTATAAACCTGGCAAGCAGAACGTGCTTGCAGACGCGTTGTCGCGTCGTCCCGATTACGAACTCGCTCACGAGACATTCGTCACCTCGTCTGTGGTGGATCTCCTACGCCTGGCGTATGAGAAAGACCCGCAGTGTACGGCGCTTATCAGCGCGTTGGGTGGAAAGGGACTTGGCTCGTCTGAGCCAACCCTGTCAAGTCGAGATAAAGATCGTTTACACCGTTACAGGTACTGTGACGGTTTGCTATATTATAGCACGAGCGCGGAGGACACTCCACGGGTGGTTGTTCCTCATGGTGAGGAACTGAAGTATAAAGTCCTCTTTGAGGCACATGACTCCCCTACCGGGGGTCATTTAGGTCTTGATAAGACCTACAGCGCTCTAAGCGCTTTGTATTGGTGGCCCAACATGTATAAGTGGGTCAGTGCGTATATACGCACCTGTGAGACGTGTCAGAGGGTAAAACCCTCTGCAAGTTCAGCTGCGCCTTTGGCGAGCTTTTCGGTTCCAACGGAGTGTTGGAAATCCATTAGTATGGATTTTATCTTCGGTTTTCCGAAGGATAAGGCCGGAAACACCGGCATATTGGTCTTTGTAGACCGATTGAGCAATATGGCTCACCTGGCGGCGTTGCCACAGTCCATTGACGGACAATGAACAGCAAAAGTGTTCCTATACCGTGTCTTTCGACATAATGGTCTACCCGATTCCGTTGTGTCGGATCGGGATCCCCGTTTTACGGGACAATTCTGGGGAGCGTTGTTTAAGGTGCTAGGCACCAAGCTCCTCATGTCCACTGCGGATCACCCGCAGACGGAAGGTCAGACGGAACGCGTTAATCGCGTTGTAGAGGATATTCTCCGGAGTTTATGTCCGGATTCTCCAAAGAGTTGGAGTGAGATGCTTCCGATGGTCGAATTTGCTATCAACAATTCGGTCCATGCATCTACGGGGTTTACCCCGTTTTACGTGAACGGATTAGTGAATCCGAGGGTTGCGGTGACGCCACGTGTGTGTGGCCCAGGGATTGAGGGGGGGGGAGGATTCCCTGATGTCCGCCCTGTATCTGTGCGAAAGCACATCGATAATTACTTATCGACGCGCCTTAGTGTCTTACGACACGTCTGCGATGCCATGGAGGAAAGCCAAGACAAGCAGAAGGAGCAAGCTGACCGCAAGGGGTGGCGTAACGAAAACGTGTACAAAGTAGGAGAAAGTGTTTTATTAAGCGCTAAAACCTTCCTACACATGCAGTTTCCAACGTGTTGAGGAATAAACTGCGCCCCAGGTTTGTGGGCCCCTTTAAGGTACTAGCCCGAAAGGGCTTGTCGTATACCTTAGACATCCCTAAGGCGATGCGTACGCATCCAACCTTCTATGTGGGTATGCTTAAGCCATACCAGAACCCGTAGTTGGGTCCCCTCTTGGAGGAGGGTGGGAAGTTGGATAGCCAAAAGACACGACAGGTCGGAACATCTCCGACAGGGTTGAAATACGACTCTGAAGCTCCGCAACGAGAGACTCGAGGGAGTCAAGCCGCCCCTCGATGCGTTCATTCGCACTCCCTTCGTTGCGTAGTCCCTCCTGGGCATCTTGGATGCGACGGATGTGCCAATCACAGCGCTCGTGGAACTTACGTCGAAATAGCGCGAACCCCTCCTCCAGTGCTCGATACGGAGGGTACTCCACATTACCATGTGGAACGCCTGATGGCACGACGCCATCACCAGGGTGAGACCCAGTACCTGGTGAAGTGGAAAGGGTATCCACATTCCAAGATCTCGTGGGAGTCCGAGACTCCCCTGCGGCAGGATTTCCGTGACGCTGACGCTTTCGAGCGGGAGAATCATACTGAGAGTCAACGACTAAAGGGGCCGAAAAGCCCCTTCACTCCCAGTAGCTGGGAGTTTGCCGGAGGCAGATGCAGATCTTGCATTGCTCCCCGGCACCACATCGAGAGCAGGGCGCGTGTAGTAAGAGGCAGGTAATTGCCCTTGCGATTTGGCCTGGGCATAGGCCAATCGTAACGCCCTCTCTACCCGAACGTCGGGCTCGGAAAAGCTGTTGTACAGCGCATCAAAGTTGGGGAGGCGCTTCTCCCCTTCCTCCCAAGCGCGGAATGCCTGTTCTGCGTCCTCGACGCTTTCGTCCCGTAACAGAACAAAGGGAATCTCGTGGAGGATATCCACGAGGGCACCGCGTGCCTGTTTCCCGAGGCGCGTCCGGTAGGACTTAACAGTAAACTGCTTAGGCGTTATCAGTCTGGCCCGGAGTTGTTTCCGGCGCGCAATTTCACGCGGCAGTATAGCCGCTGGACCAGGAGTATAGGAGGCTAAACCCCTCTTGACCGCGTTCTTAGCCCTCTTTTGAGGGTCACGAGGTCCCTTCCGTGCCCGTACGGCACGTCGGGTCTCATGAACCGAGGCCGGTTCATTGGTGATGGTCGCCTGAGGCGACCCGGATGCATCACCCCTAGTGGGTAAAGGTGGCGCACGAGTTAGTGCGTTCTTTTTCCCCACGTGTGGGGAATGGGTTGGATGACCGACACCGCGAACGAACGGCGCTGTCGGAGTGGTCAGCCGTTGGGGAGATCTCCCCAAGGGCATTCACTTCCGAGTTACCGGAATAGTTTTCTTCCATAGCAACACTAAAGGTTCACATGGTCAGCCAGAGGTTCTGGCAGTTGGAGTTCTCCAAAAAAAAATTTTTATTGCGTAAGCAATAGTCTTGATGGGGGAGGATGTAACAGGGTTACATTCGAGTCACATATAGTAGGTGGTGTACGTGAGTACACTACGGTTGGGGTCAGTATTGACCGGTTCGAAGAGTTTTGATCCATTGGTTATTTTAACCAATAAGGGAAGGAGCCCTTGGGGGTGGCGTGGCAGCCATCCACGTGTTGGTACACAGGTGGTGTACACTACATTTTAGCTAGGTACGAATTTGGTAAGTTCTACTTAGTATTACATATAGTTTAAATTAGTTTAAATTAATTTAGGCTAATTATATATTAAATATACATTCAGTTTACATTTCACTCAACAACTACAGACGCACGACCTCGACCGGTCGCGCGTGTAGTGAGTGTAGTAGCGTAAAGGGAGCCGTCCCTTTAGCTACACCCTTAGTAATGTAGCCTTACCTTAAGGCTTGAGCGAAAGCTAATTGTAAACCAAAGTGGGAATCTTGGTCCCGAGTAGGAGAGCTCTCTCCTACTAAGCCCTTTTATAAGGGCGTATCGGCTATGTAGCGGCGAAAGCCGCTTAAAGGAAAGTCTTCCTCTGTGCGCTAGCCGCACCGTGCGTATACGCACCGGCTACAATTCCAGTTTCACTTCCGTTTGGGATTCCACACGATCTTCCACATGATTTTCCACATCTTTTTCCACAAATATTTCTCCATCCAGTTATTTCGTGACTTTTTCTTGCCTTGTTGTCCAGCGTTTCAATATGACTTATGTGTCTCGTCGTAGTCACTACTCGGTCCTCCAAGAAAAGAACTTTAAACCTCGTCGTTCCAACCCTTTTCTCGACAATTAAGACCTTTTAGGCCCTTTTATTCATTGTATTCTTTCCAGGGTCCCTCCAGACCATGCAGGGTGACCCGAATATCATAATGTTATTCACCATCGGCTTGATATTCGTCAAAATCTTGTAAGCCATTTCGGCCCTTTTATTTATTGTCTTATTTCCAGGGTCCCTCCAGACCATACATGATGACCCGAATACCACAATGACATTCACCTTCGGCTTGATCTTCGTCAACCTTTCGTAAGGTGATTCGCTTCCGGGTTTGATCGTATAGGAGAACGGTTGAGTATGTGGGCGGAATACTTAGCCGCTTCCGAACAATACGTTTAGGACAATCCCGAACAGAAAACCATACAGCGAACCATATTAAATATAGTCCTGTTCAGACTTTCCACTTTGCCATTTGACGCGGGCATCCCGCTTCGGTCACTTGACGCCTAATTCACGTGCTTTTTTAAAACAAGTCCACATTTTTATATTCCACCCCGCCGTCCGTCCGTAAAACGTGTATGCGACTATGAACCCCTCTCAAACCACGCCAAAAAATGTTCGAGCTTCTTCACCGCTCGTTTTCTCAGGAGATACGCGGACATAAGACGAAAAATTATGCACAAATACGACGCTGCCTCTTGCGGCGTCTTTTACCTCTCGCGCTGGTCTCGAGGTGCAATAGGACCCTTGAGATCGCCGTATATATAACGCCCCCAAGTCGATCAATGGGCGATTTTTCACCAGAATCTCTTTTGGGTTGGGCTTTTTGTACCCCCTTCCTTTCTGCGCATGTCCGACAGTTCGGACGTGCTATTCTTGTAAGCTTCATGACGGATTGTGGGCCTTTTGCTAATCGATCGATCGTGTCGTAAGAGAGATGCCCTAGAGGCAGGTGAAAATGGTACAAGCTACCTTATTGGGTACCATCTTCGTCCGTTTCCATAGTCGTGTTCATTATAACATCAGAAGACATGGTAAGTACACCCTTTAGGCCTTCGGGACCAAAGTCGCGACTAGAATCGATCCATTTTTCTTCACAGTGAACAGTAAATCCCCTCTCAGTCTGACCTCCATCCTATCGCTCCGGTGCACAAAATTGCAGCCCTTCTGCATCAATTTCACAAGTGAGATCAAATTCCTTGCTATTTTTGGGGAAAAATAAACTTCTTGCAGGACTGTAATTGTGTCTGGATCGTCGACGCTTCATAGGCGAACTTTGGCGACCTTGGTAACCTGCAAAAAATTTCCATCGGGCAAGGTTAGCCTTATGTCTGCCGTGCATGTAACCACATCCTCCGAAAGATTTTCGTCACCAACAAGGTGACGACCGGCATCACTATCGAGAATCCACACGTCATTGTGGTAAAGCGTACCATAAAATTGGTACGTAATTATGGGTGTAATTGTGGACACCACTATATGTGTAGCTGTGGTAGAATGTACCACAAATTTTGTCGGTACAATAGTCGGTACGATAGGTGGTACGATAGTGGGCACCACAGTTGGTACCACAGTTGGTACCTCAGTCAGTACAACTGTTGACACAACGGTGGCGGACAGGGACGAGGCGTGGACGGGACGTCTGAGACAATGCGACAACTGGCACAGTTACCTAACGGTTACCCGAAGGTGAACGAAGGAATCAGGTCGAATGGTCGACAAAATGCGTAGGAATGGGTAGTTAGGATTGGCTGATATTAGTTTTTTGGTAGATATTAGGATATAATCAATAATATAGTTCTCTGTTTGCGTCCAACCTCTCAGGACACCTCAGGGGCGGCACCTTTGCGCCCCCCTCACTAATACACACCTCTACGTCCCGGGAGGGAGCACTTTGTGCATTTTTTGGCCCACCGGCAGGCGTAGAGCGTTGAGAACTCGCCCCGCGACTCCGCCCGATGTGTCAGCGGTACCTTTTTAAAGGTTTCTCTTTGGTTTTTGTTTTTTGGGGAACGTGATCGAGTAGTGCGCTCTCACCTCTTCCCTTACTGGTACACGTTTGGCCCCTGGTAGTTCGGCTGCTCTAAGCGCCCCACGGGCACTACTGGGCGGATTTTTAGTGTAAACCGTCGATCAGCCCGTATCTGATCGACCCTCCTCTTAACTTAAGCGTAAAATACATAGTATATTGGGTATTCTATTAGCGTATCAAGTTTAAGAGGCTAGGCGATCAGGTGGTGAAGATTTCCGCTGCCTGATCAAGTACCCCTTCGCCGATCAACACCTGATCGTCACTCTGCAACTAGCGATACGCGCTCACCTGCTCGCAACTCACTCCTACTAGCTGATCAGAGACTTTTAGCACCTGATGAAGCCTGATCAAGTCTGATCTCAGCTGATCAACGGCTTTTAGAGCCTGCCCAAGCCTGATCACTGCTGATCAAACCTGATCGCACTTGATTCAAGCTTAATTGCGTCTGATCATCGCCTGATCGCATCAGTCGATTCATCACAAGTCAACTCATTCTTGCCACAAGGAATTGCAGTGTGCCATCCCCGCCACCTGGAGAGCGACCCACGTCCAAGCCGTCGGGTACACAAGGTGAGCAGAAACACAAGCAGTCAAGGACAACCGGAGGACCCCCTTCGTTAGTCGGCAGTCCGGGTTCCGTGATACCGCCTGATCAAGCCTCAAAAACTTTGATCAGCCGCTCCACCACATCATTTTCATCAATGTCACTTGAGATTAAGACTACATACCAGTCTTTAATTGCCTCCACCGTAGCTATACCGTACACTTTCTTCTATCCGCCCTGCATCTTCCGATGAACTTGTCTCTCACGCTTATCAAACCTCCTCGGGCATTCCATTCGGATATGACCCTTTCCACTACAGTTATGACATGTGATCGCCATCTTTTGATCTTGTACAGCGTTCATACCCGTCCTTGGCATCCTTCTGCTATTCATGTGGTCTACTTCCACTTATTCAGCCCATGCTACCAATCTTGAGCATGTAAGATATAATCCGTCCTCATCGGATCGTACCGCGTCATCATCGCGTATTTAAAACTTGGAACTGTGTACTTCAAGAGATTCTCCACTATACGCTTCTTGCTTCATACACTTTTTCGTGCTAGTGCCGATAAATACAGCAAATGTTAGTTCCACGACCTTCTTACGTCCTTTTGGGTTGCAAATAACTGCGCATCTAGCTGGTGCAAAATGATTACCCGATATGCGCGCCACATTTGGTCCAACACGTAGTTCAACGTCTGCGAAACTTGTCATCAGACGCCTATATTCTATCGAAAATACCTGGAAGCAGCTCCATCAAGGTTTTCACCTAGCTTGTTAACCTTGTATCTCTCAGTCCAGGAAAAACCAGACGAAATTTCTGCGATATCCAGCGCTTCCACGAATAATTATGCCCAATCGCGAAAACCAGGGCCAAGTTCAGGGTAAATTTCCACCCCTGAAAACATTCGTGCCACAAGCTTCCACAAGTGTCTTGTACGGGCGTGGCCGTAGGCCCGGATTCACAAAATTTCCAGCCGCTTGTCGTTCTTCCGCCATACCTGCGTGCATGCCAGGGGCTTCTCGCGGAAATCCACGCGAGGTGCACCGCTCCTCTCTATTCCTTCGTTCACAGACATGTCATTTAACGTGTTCTGATGTCCAAAAGGCGCAAATTCTTGATACTTTCCTGAAAGTGGCTATCAGGATATCTAACCAGCGAATCCCTCGTCGAACCGGAGAAACAATCCGTCCCGACCCTTGCGATCGTTCTTCCTCCATTTGTTTCAATATTTTTTTCATCTTACACACTTGTAAGGGGAGCTCCTTCAGTGCGCCCTCCTGGTTGAAGGATTCCTCTTCGTACATGAGCATTTGCGTCAAAAAATACCAGCACGACAGTAACGTAATCCAAAACTAACAAATCAACTTCACTCCACAATTCCAGGAGTCTGTTCCACGTAATCCACACGACAGAACGTGACACTTCACAAAATAAAACTTATAACTTAAACTTACGTGCCCCGTGTTCCTTGGGATCATAACCTGTAGGAAATTGACACAAGTTGGAGGCACGGCCAATATTCCGTAATGACTGTCCCGGCCGTTAGTGTCTGATAGTCTGGGGGGGGGTGACCAGAGCAAGGAGGGGGGTGACCGATTAATTTCTTGGAAAGAAGAGCGCCCTACTTGATCAGGGTGTAGTCGCACGGGAAGCAAGTAAGTGCTCTTCGTTTTAGAGTGAAAATATAGTAATTATAAATGCGTACTTAAGAACCTAACCAAAAATTCCTAATAAAAGCAAATATACAGCTAAAAATTTCAAAGTAGCTAAAAATGCGTAAATGCATAAGTGACCACTGCGTCTCGCTTTGCTTGAAGCTTGTATACAGTCTCACAACGGACTGTATTCATCACATGAAACTAACAATTAGTCCTCTTGTACATAGCTTTAATTTTAGGAAGGGTCACCCTACCCGCATCCCCCTCCACCCTAGGGGCACCCCCCACGTGACTTTCGACCAATAGAGATGAATATTGCTACTAATAGTATCCATTGGTCAAAATTGCGATTTACATATATATACCTTTATAATAGTTTTTCGTTGGGGGTTTTGATGCACATTCTTGTTTGTGGCTTCATGTGACAAATCTCAATATGAAATTTGACTGCGCAAATTTATCCTGCAGCGGCTTGTTTTTACTTGACATGTACAACTACAACACTATTCAACACGCTATCAAATAGTAAAACCAGTACATCTAGTTTCTATTGTGTATTACTCGTACAGTGCCTTTTGCTTAACTTGCTCTTTAGCCAACTTTTTCATCTGACCCTTGCTCAACGGCTCACTGGCGGCATCGTGTGTAGGCAATCTCTGACATTTTTTCATACATGAGCATAAAATCCAGTTAGACAAAAAACAACATTTGCCAATACTTGCGTTATCGTCGAACTTTGAGTACTTATACTTAATGTTCAAGAACATCTTGCTAGGACAAATGTTAGCTTTCTCAGCGAGCTAGGCCTTTTTACGGGCCTCATCTTCCAATCGTAGACGCTTCTTTCCTCTTTTCTCTTATTCTTCTGCTTCTTCTTCTCAATTTATTCGAGCAGATCGTCCATAATGGCCAGCTTCCAAACGGAAGAGCTAGCATACCGGTCCTCCAGACGCACACCAGCATACGGCAACTTTTCGTCACGTACTTAATCGCACAGACTTAGCACCACAATAGCCAAAGCCTTAAGCCTTACTATCTCCATCGTCCGCAGCAGCAGAACGAGCGGCCTCTCAGATATCGTCACGGAACTGCGCAAAGATATCTGGTACAGGCGTGAGTACAGTCTCTTGATCAGTACCACCAGTAGAATCCGAGCAGAGCGGAAACCCTATGTCTGTAGCAGAGGTGACAAGTCCAAACACAGATAAAATGCGTGTGATGTACTCTGCACTGACACGGATTAGCATAGAAACTTGCTTGTCTATGTCTACCGCCATGTAACGGTTTACTTGGCCAATTGCCGAAGATGCAACAGCGCTAACGGGGTGTTGATGTAGTCGCTCAAAGAGCGAAACACTTTGTCCTTGCAGTCAAGTAGAGCGCCATGCAGCACCTTCTCCACAGGTGTCCACTTCTGCGTCTTTTCGACGCCAAGTTCACGAAGACGTGCCTTGACGTTAGCAAAAGACTCCGTAAAGAAACGGTCAACACCCACCGCATCGTCCATTGAGTTGTCATTGTAGTCCAAGAATGTGCATCAAAACCCCTCAACGGAAAACTATTATAAAGGTAGATAGATAAAAAGCACTATTTTAACCAATAGATACTATTAGTAGCAATATTCATCTCTATTGGTCGAAAGTCACGTGGGGGGATGCCCCTAGGGTGGAGGGGGGTGCGGGTAGGGCGACCCTTTAGGAATTGCTATTGCCACCCCAACTGCCTGCAACCCCAACCACCACAATCACTGCCACCACACCTCAAGTGCCGGTCAACGCATATATATGCGCAAGATATACGTGAAAAAGGCGCATAAGGGACATATATCTTACGAATCGTTCGGGATTGCAATAAAAGTTGTGCTATTTATTTCTTTAGCGCACGATAGAACTTTACGATGTGCCTTGGTGGTAGAATGTGAAGCTCGATGTAAGTTTAAAAGTTATAGTTAGGTCCTTAGTTCGCTATCTGTGCTACTTCTAAGCCTATCTTTCTAGAACATTCTCCGTACGACGTCATGACGTACTCTATAACGTACGACGTCATGGCGTACTCTATAACTTACGACGTCATGGCTCACTCTATAACGTACGACGTCATGACTTAGACATGTAATATAATATATGTATGTTCTAATCTATTAGGTACGTGATATATCACGTACCCCACGATATGACATCCCCCCCTGACTTGACTTCGCGTTGGATGTCTCGAAGTCCTTTACTAGTTTCTGCCAATGCGAAACGTGGCGGATATATTTCTCGCGCTCCCAAGTACTTTCACACTCTGGGAGTCCATGCCATTTCACTAGCCATTCGATTTGGCGGCTGCGCTGACGATTACGAAGTAATTTTTTCACGATGTTCAACTCGTCTCCAGTATCTGACTCTAGGATAACCGGAGATGCTTTCGGAATCGGTCGTCCAGCGAACTCAGAGCAATTTGGTTTATATGGCGAGAGTAGGTCAACGTTGAATGATGAGTGTAACCTCCTCATATTTCGCGGTAGCTTCAACTTCATGTAAGTTCTTCGAACTCCGGGATGTGCTGCTGTGGCTGCATCGTGAAACTCGTACAGTATCTTCGTCTTTATCTGGTATGTCCGTAATGCATATTTGCTGCATTGCTTCATCTTGCCTCAGATATATGAGTCCTTTGTCGAAGATGAAGTTTCCATTCGACTTCTTTGTTTTTTAAATATCCTTGAATAACTTGTCCTTATTATAACCTTGCTGAATCGCTTTTCGCACTTTGTCACTGATATGTGCGCGTACCACGTAAAATTCGGTGTTGTGGATTTGCTCCTGTGCGACTCCTATAGGACGACTCTCCCCCCGCAACTCTACTACGTCGAGTAAGAGTTGGAAAACATCCAGCGGAATGTTCTTAATGAGGGTGGAGTGAACCATGTGTCTTTCCAAAAGTTTGGAATGCTGAGCACAGTCTTCGGTACAGTCATGTACGACGTACGACATATCCGGAACATTGGGCGGATTCACAGCAATTTCTGCTGAATCTTCCCCAGACACAGCTGAGCGCGATAATGCGTCAGCTACGACATTCGAACTTCCTTGACATGATGTAAGACAAAGTCGAACTGGGAAAAGAACGTCAACATGCGTGTCAATTTTGGTGACACTTTCGGATGATGAAGCATCCACTTGCATGCTGAATTGTCGGTATAGACTGAAAAATGTCTTCCATGGAGATATGGATGCCATTTCTCCAGAGCGGTCTTGATGGCTAAAATCTACTCCTCATGTGCAGGCCTTTTTAATTCATGGGGACCCAAATGCTTTGAGTAAAACGCGATGGCGTGGTCTTTTCCGTTTATGCCTTGTGACAGAACTCCACCGATGCAAAATCCAGATGCATCTGTTGTCACAATAAACGGGCGACTAAAAGTCCTGTAACTTCAGAGTAGGCGACTGCTGAAGTGCGACTTTCAATGCTGCAAATGCTCTTTGCTGATGTACATAAACAACAATAAAAAAGAGGCACCATTTGCATGAATATATCGAATTAACCACCATAATTTACATCTCTCATAATATGTTCAATACTATTAAAAGCTAAATATATATGTGGTGTATAATTAATTGCTAAAAAAATACCAGTTATAACTTGTACAACTAACATAATACCTGCTAATGAACCAAATCCATAAAAATAATTTAAATTAATTGGTGTTGGACCCCAATTCCATTGGGCACCTTGCTTGGTTAAATCTCGAAGGGGACGCGAGATCATTGCAAAATTGCAGATAAATTTACGGTAATATCCAGCTAATCCCAGAAAGCTGAGCAAATCTTTGCGACATTTTTGTGCTTGGAACGTTGCGATAGCATCTGTTTTCTTTGGGTCGACCCGTAGACCGTCTTCGGAAACCATGTGTCCTAAGAACGCGATTTCTTTACGCACAAATGCACATTTGGAGAGCCGAGCATATAGTTTCTCCTTGCGCAACACTTCGCATACTACGCGAAAGTGTTTAACGTGATCTTCCATTGTACGCGAGAAGATGCATATATCGTCGAGATACATGACAACAAACTCTTCCAACTTATCGAACAATGTTCGCATAAGACGTGACCACACTCCAGGCATTCCAGATAATCCCATCGGTGCAACACACAACTGATATGTTTCTTTTTGGGTTCTGAAAGCCGTATACGGTCGACTTGATGGCAACACTACCATTTGATGGTATCCCTGTGCGAGATCAAGCAACGTAAAATACTTGCATCCAACCATACAATCGAACAAGTCTTCGATCAATGACACGGGAATTTTTGCCACGACTGACATGCTATTCACATAGCGATAGTCAATCACACAACGAATGGGGATCTTCAAATTTTCACTGCGAAATCATTCTGCGCGTTTTGGGAACCTTCCTGTTGCAGGATCTTTCTTGGGAATCCAAAAATATCGGAGACCCATGGAGAGTTTGACACTTCTATCCATCGTTTACGAATGTTCTCTTCCACGAATTGCTGCAACTCTTCCTGTTCTACCTTTTAGAGACGGAAAGGAGCACGAGAACTCGGTACTGCGTCAGGCTTCATGTGCAACTCGAAATTAACAGCTCTCTTCGGCGGAATTTCATTTGGGAGATGTTCTGGGAATACGTCCTAGAATTCTTCAAGAACTGGTTTTAACTCCTGCGGCACTTCTGACGGTTCGACGTTGGATATCTTGAAATGGTACACCTCATCGTAGGCTCCACTTTTCATCTTTTCTTGGAAGGTTGGACCATCTATGTTCTCGAAGCTCGTGAGAGCTGCAAATTTAATCTGTTGCGTACGCCAATCTATCTGTGGATTGTACTTGGTGAACCACGGTTGACCAAATATCACGTCATGTGTTTCCGGCAGTTCCCATTCAGTAAACTGCATCTTTGGAAACTCCATACCATCTACAGGAATGGTATCTTCCACTTTCTTCGTGGGCTGACTTGATGTCCATGTTCCATCAAAACGACGTGCATCTACCTCTTGTGTGTTTAATATCTTCGAGGCCAAGCCTCGTTTGATAAGGTTTGTTGACGCACCAGAGTCGATTAAAATGTTAACTGATTTATTGCCAATGATTCCATTACGCACTAGCAATCGACCCTGTGATTGTGTGACCGATTCAGAGTTGTTTGTCTCTAAGACAACAGGCTGAACCTTGGTCCTTTTTTGTACATTTGCGGCATTAACTGTGACGCGATCGTACACGGTTGTGTCTTGCTTGTCTTCACGGCTGTCCATATTGTTGACATGCTGACTATTCACATGATGTTGATTGCTCCGGCCTGAACGATTATTTCCTCTATCGTTGCGCGTTCGGCGTTGATTACATTGAGCAGATCGGTGATTCGGATTTCCACGCTTAAAGCATAAATTTCTTCGGCGGCATTCCTCACGAGACGGAATCTGAACGTTATTTATGTCCATCGGTTCTGGACCATTGTTTGAGCGACTTCGCCGACTTTTGTCATACGATCTGTACCTCGGTCTGTCGTGCGAATTTCCTCTCGAAAATCTCTGAGGATTAGAGCGGTCAAAGTCCAACGTAACGGTAAATGCTTCGGACAATGTTGCACAGCGACGATACTGAACCTGTTCCTTCGTACGACTGGAAAGTCCACGTAGGAAGTACATGATCTGGTCCAGCGCGCTCATGTCTCGGACTTGGGTGGCTAGTTGTCGAAATTTGCTTACATAATCTGTCAAATCCTTGCAGTCGCGCTCTCTGGTATTATTCATATCTTCGCAAAAACGCTCTTGCAAATCATCAGGCACGAATTCTCGTTCGACATTGCTGAAAAAGTCATCTACTGTTGTGATGTACTGCTTTTGCATCACATACCACTGAGCGGCTCCTTGCTTCAATGTTCCTCCCATAACGGCAAGAATTCTCTGTGCGATCTCTTTGATCTTCCAGTCCACTCCTCTAGCGAAGAAGTATTGCTCCACTTGCTCTTTATAGAGCTGGAACGATTCGTCCAATCCCCCTCCATATGTCGGAAGCTTTACACCTTTAAGCTTGATTTCCGATAACTGTTTTGACTTTTGCATCTGTGGTGGAGTCAAGTTCGAAATCGAAAACATTAGCATCGATAACCTGACTACCACCATCGCGCCCAGCCTTCCAACTTTCGGAGGGGGTAC
>CM047582.1:25489352-25520711 GCA_026184515.1 Peronosclerospora sorghi | reverse complement strand
CCCAAAGTCGGGTGACTCACCAAAACTTGCGTTCTTGACACTTCTTGGGTCTGATAGGCTGAAAAGCCCCCCTTGTTTAAACCAATCCGAAATTAAACCAAATGCCTTGACAAAACTTGACCAGAAGTGTGCCAAATTTTGGGCACGCTTCTCCACAATTCTGTTCCAGTAGCTTTGCTTGTTTTTCCATGGTCGCAACCCTACTAAACAGCAATTGGGCATGCTGATCGGAATTCATTGGAGAAGACATAATTTATCTAATATCAGTTATAGATTGATATTAACTACTTAATTACTTCTCTTGACAACTTTTGGTCCAGGTTTTAAGGACTTCTTCGACTTGGCGACTGGGGTGTTTTCGGCCTTGTGCTTAGCAATCTCGCGAGAGATTCGTAATCTTACAGTGCTCTCGAAGCTGATCAGGTCACTGGCGTGCGCTAGTAGGCGAGCCTTAATGTTCTTGCGAGTCGGTGCGCTGAGCCGTATCCAAGTGTTTCTCGAACCGGCAGAGAATGCGGCTGGTTAGACGGATCGATTCGATATGGTCGGCGCGACACTTATCAGCGTCGTATGGCTTCTGCACGGACAGAAGGGCAAGCGAGTCGGCGGTGTTTGTCTTCGCGGGTTTCTTGTGCGAGTGGCGGGTCATGAACCGAAGCGCAGACCTTTCCGTTAACCCAACTGACTTATTACCGAAACAAGACGATTTATAGTCTAAAGACAACGTCTCGATAACGGCGGCAGTATCAATGGCCCCGAAGGATTTACAGCCAATGAAATGGAGTCCTTGCCCTAAAAAAGATCGGGACTGACGTGGACACTCCAAGTCACTGCTCTTGAGCGGCTAGCTCGGCGGTGCTGCGGGGAAGGTGGTTCTGCAGGGACGGCAAGTACGTCAGAGACAGCGGTGCTGCGGGGACGGCGAGCACGGCAATCACGGCGGAAACGGCGGTGCTTTCGGCGGCGGTGCTGCAGGACGGCTAGCACGGCGGCATGGCGGCAGGTCGGCGGCGGCGGGAGGGCGGCGAGGAAGCGGTGAAGACCAACAAGTGCTACCAGATGTGAAGCTCGTTGTAAATTTAAAAGTGGGAGTTAGGTCCTTAGTTCGCTATCTGTGCTACTTCTAAGCCTATCGTTCTAGAACATTCTCCGTACGACGTCATGACGTACTCTATAACGTACGACGTCATGGCGTACTCTATAACGTACGACGTCATGGCGTACTCTATAACGTACGACGTCATGGTTCACTCTATAACGTACGACGTCATGACTTAGACATGTAATATAATATATGTATGTTCTAATCTATTAGGTACGTGATATATCACGTACCCCACGATATGACATAGAACCTATCACACCGTCTTGTTTTGCTTTTGACGAACACATTGGGATTCTTGTTTGGTGCCTTTGGTGCTGCTTATTTGAGTAGATTAAACAGATTGCATTCCTATTGTAACTGATGTGACCATTTAATGTGACTTTGGACTCAGCAGTGCATAAGGCGGAATATATATAATACTGTCGACAACTTGAATGAGAACGGGACTTGGTCCAAGTGGAGCCATTAACGTTTTTTTCCGCCAACTTTAATCAGCTGTTAATTTGACTTGTAGAATCGAAATTCTACCTGTCAAATTTGACTAAAACAACGCTCGCTTCTAATTTTGCATCAAAATGACATTTATATTTGCCGGTTAGCTCTAATCCGAGCCAAACAACTCGAGCAGTTGATAAATTGGGTCGCATAAACATGAGCACATAGGTCAAGCAAGAATCAGGCCTTAAAAGGAAGGGTTGTGCATTTATTATGCACGCGTCGCAATCCACAGCAATTACTGCCAACGGAACTTTTTATTTGTATTTTGAGAGGAGATATGACCATTTCGATGGCATCAACTTTTTACTCGAATGCAACTTCAGGACGGCAGTTACTCTACCAGAGACGGCGACGTGCGTAGCTCATAGTCGACGGCGTTGATGCCCATGGACTTGTATAGGTACTGGCGTAAACCCATCCATGTTCATCTCCCTTCTTCCTTGAATAAGTCCATCCAGCACCTTCTAGTCCTTCAGGAGCTTCCGGTGCCACGTGATCAAAATTGGCAGAAGATATTTGCAGGTCATAAGTGCTCCAATGACGACATTCTTTGTTATGCGAGGCTACCCAGCTGCCATCTATATAATCTTCATTTTCTCATACACAGAGTGTCTTCTGTCCATCAGTCTCGACACGTCTAACTGGATAGTCGTTTTCTTGTCCGACGACTTGCAGGCTTGTTTTAATAACTCTGGAACTTAGTTGGGGTAGCAGATGGGGTGGCAATAGCAAAAACAGGGGTGGCAATAGCAATTCCCTTAATTTTTCAATCGTTAACTTAGAACGATAAGAAATTATAAACTTCAACCGAATATCCATATGCTTCATTTTTGGGCTGCTTTCATTGCCCTGATAAACTTTAATTGCTGGTTGGTAGCCCATGAACAGAGTCACCGGACGCTCCACATTCATTATGACTTCTTGCAATAGTTCTCTAAACCCATCATTTTCACATCAACATTTGAAGCTGCGTAAAATTTAGCTTCCATGGTGGACAAAAAGACACCGCCTTGTTTTCTCATATTCAACCTAATATGATGCCATCCCTCATTATCACACCACCTGTTGTTGATTTACAGTCTTCCTCAGCGCTAGCGTACTCAAAGTTGCTAAATCTATTCATAACACACCTGATTTCTCTCGAAATCTACTGCTCATGGGTGTTTGGTACCTTTCTAATATTCTTGTCCAAATCCCATTCGATAACTTTGGGAGAATACTTTACTTGAGGTCTCGTGGACCTAGAAACCTATGTCAAGCAGTGTACTACCACTTAAAAAAAGAATATTATCCAAGTTAAAGTCTTCATATCTGAGCAATTGGCATTTTTATGGGGTTTCTCCCTGCCAGGAAAAGTCACATAAAGAATTGTTGATCGTTACTTCTTGATCCATGTGTACCCGTGACTTTGGTCATATTAGAAGAAATTTTGGAACTTCTCCGAAGCTTTCTGCAGTCGAAAATATCTTATAACAGGTCAGCTATGATTCCAGTCAAAAGTTTCGTCCGCGTAAACACCCACAATTGTTATGTAACTATGAGATGGCCTTAACGTATCTTCACATGTCTGAAATTGACTGCGTAAAATTTAAGTTAACTTCCCATGCAAAAAGTTTGTTCCATAGACACCCCGATTATCTTAATCCATAGCTATTTTAGAACGTAAACGGCTTCCAAACTTGCAATGCATTTTGTCTTGTATCCTCTTTTAAATCCATGCCTTGCGGTATGTTAAGGTATATATGATGCTCATCTTTGAGCCCCTATACTTACGCGTTTGGTATATCACCATTCTTTACACACACATCACAGTTTCAAAAAACGGTTTAACTGTACCAATTCCATTACTACAGGAACATGAAGGTTTAGAGGTCTTCAAACCCCTGTTCATTTAACATGCCACTCATATGGCTTTATAACGCTGATTGTGTCCATTTTCGTCAACTTTGTATTGTCCAATTGGTGTGCAGTAGGCGAAAATATTCAGGTCTTTTGATGATTTCCACTCGTTATTTGCTTCAAGAGCCGAGAGCGCTTAATGAATCGCTATTATCCACCTCACTTTGTTGGAAGTCTCCATTGGTGACCGTACTCAATCCAATTTAAATTTAGTGCTCCGTTTGTTTTTCTTGATCTTCATTTCTTGCAGCACTTTCGTTAGTCTTCTTCTTGATAAGCTTATGTTTAGTCTCGTTCTCGTTACCAAGTCTTCATTTTCTTTGCGACCTATCGCTTTTCTTGTTTTCTTCCATATCGTTATTCAAAACTCATTCTGAATCTTTATTATTCAGGAAATCGCGTCAAAATTGTTCTACTTGCGTTTTGTCAAAGGTTTCAAAAAAAATTAATATGATGGGTTGCCACCACCTTATGCTCGTCTTTGAGATAAACTTTACACACTTCTTTGCTTTCCAAACTATCAACCCAATATGCGCTCTGTGCATGCAAAAATTTTCTTACCTAGAATCCAGTAGACAGAACACGGAGATCCGAAAACAATAGTATCTCCTAAGATGGCTTTTTGCCCGTCAAAAATCCCAATGGCTAAAGCCGTTTTGTTTTTTTAGTGGGTTTCTGTGACGATGTAGGAGGGCATCAACCCAGAACGCTAGAGTAGACGGCATGAGAAAAACATGCAGCAAAACATGCTTATCTCATTATGATTCTATGCATCTTTTCAGCCTTTCTTTGCTAGACGGATTGTTTTTCTTCGCTAGTTTGACGAGAAACAATTGGCGAGATACTTGTAATCGCCTCCCCCATCCGTTTGTAGGAAATGAACTTAACATTCAGACTCGTTCGAAAAACGACAGTAATGTTCAAACCATTTCGTGACTTTGTCCTTAGATTTTGCCAAAAATATTCAACTGTAATTTGAATTGAAGTTGAAAAATTTATCAGGTACCTGTTCCTTGGAGTGTTAGACCCGTTCAGGTCTGGCTAATTACACCACGAATTCTATCTGTTGCTGTATTCTTTTACACCAATAACCTTTTCGATCTTGAATTTTGCTTGCTTTCCATTAGCGGAGGTCAGACAGTTCACGCATTTATGGTCCTCAAGGTGAATTCCAATACTTGCGTCCTTGGCTATCATTTCAATAGGATCTTAATTGAGATGTCCGAGGCTCGTTTTAAAATGCATCATAGATTCCTTTTGGACATCCGAACGAGTTTCTA
Organism: Peronosclerospora sorghi; assembly: GCA_026184515.1. Taxonomy (NCBI): domain Eukaryota; phylum Oomycota; class Peronosporomycetes; order Peronosporales; family Peronosporaceae; genus Peronosclerospora; species Peronosclerospora sorghi. The sequence goes on along the minus strand of CM047582.1, from coordinate 25,515,929 downwards.
CCTCCCTTTCACTGCCCGTAAAGGGCTTATAGACACTGAAGCTTACTCCAAGACATATGGCTTCACTACCTGAACTTTAGGGTCAACATTTTATTTATTTATTCGATGTTGAGCGTACTCCCACTTATTTATCATACGCTTCTCTTTTCTTCGAACAATACATATTTTCTCCTAGATTCTTAACGAAATAAACGTTTTTGATCCGAAGTGTGTGTTTAGCGTTGCTTGCATTCAGTTGGACTTCCACCCATACCTTTTTCGATTTGCTTTTGTTGAACTTTGCGCTCTATAACGCCCTTATCACTCATGTTTACTGCCTTGTACTGCCTGCACTTGATTCCACTTGCTAATGCGGTTCCAATGCGTGCGAAAATATGCGTGACGAAACTTGTACTAACTCCACGTAATAAGTAGCCACTTAAATCCACGCGAAATGTTCCAAACGTAATATAATCGAAAGCACTTAAAGTCAGGTATCAATCGTACTAAAAGATAATCGCCTCCACGTTCCTGCTGACCGCTGGTTCCTGTATGTGCCTTGCCGGCACTAACGTACTAAAGTCGGTTGGCGTACTTGTTGGTCGACGATGCTACAGCCGGAGAAATTCTGAAGTAAGTATATTAGAATTAAGTAAAAACCTAATCTAATAAATGTATATGCATGTTTGAGTAAAACCCCACAAATAGAGTATGTACCCAAAACTATTCACTGAAAGTCGTAACTGCCCGAATACGCGCGACGCACGGCGCGGCCAAATTTCGGGCCAATTTTAACACTCCTTCTCGACTTTCACGTGAGCCAAAGTCACTCACACGTGTTCGCCCTCAGGCCCAGCCCTTGTTGCATGAACATTAGCCTTGGAAAACTCAATCCTTTCGTGAACACGTCTGCAAGCATACTCTGACTTGGCTCGTAACACACATTGATAACAACTTCGCGTCCCTTGGCAGCCATAAACTTCACGCGAACGTCTATGTGCTTGGTCCTGGACGTGACGCAATCACCATTCAATACCTTGATTGCCGCTTGGTTGTCGCATCGTAGCTGCATCGGGAGATTCACCGTCATTCCAATCTCCATCGCCATTTCACGCACTCCAAGTAACTCTCACTCCATTGCCGACGCTGCGTAAAACTCCGCTCCATAGTCGACAATGACACACTTGACTGCCGCTTGCACATCCACTGCGTAACCTTGCCATCAACTATCGTGACTCCACCACTAACGGATTTCCGATCCGTTTTCGCACCTGCAAAATCTGCATCACTATATCCATCAATCGTGAGTTCGTTCAATTTGCTTGTCTTGTATTTTGTGTCGATTACCATCTGCAGCTTCATATCCGCGCTCCCCTTCAAAAACGCAATATTTTCTTCGCTAAGTTCCAATCGAGAACACTTGGTGCATGTGCTTTCCTCGTCGCCTTGTGCACCGCATACACTATATCAGGCCTAGTGCAGCGGGCTATCCACAATAGACTCCCTGTAAGCGACTGAAAATCCTTCACACTCGGCTTCCCGTCCTTTCCACTAGTACTTAATAGCGTTTGCTCCTTTAAAATCTCATTTTCGTAATCATCTGTAATCGGCACCTTCACTGTGCTTGCATCTTCAAGTTTATAAGTCGCTAGTAAATCTTTAATCATCATTTCTTGATCCAAGAAATATCCATCGTTATCATTGTAAGTCACTCGCATTCCCAAAAATTTTGACACCTTGCCAAGGTTCTTGATTTCCAGTACTTTCATATTTTCGAAAAACTTTTCCACACACGTCACATTGGTTCCAGTAACAAGTAAATCATCGACATACACGCCGACCACCAGTATCTCGTCATCACATCTCTTGTAATACAAGCAGATATCCGTACTGCTCTGTGTATATCCGTAGTGTACTAGCTTTCCATGAAGCAGGCTGTTACACAGTCTGCCCGCCTGTTTTAATCCATATAGTGTCTTCCGTAGTCGTAACACCAACTTCTTCACATCTTCGACTTTAAGTCCATCCAGCTTCTCTTGCTTGATCTTCATTCCATTCGGCACATACAGGAAAATCTCGTGTTCGTCTTCTAACGCCTTTACAGAAGCGTTCGGTATATCCCCATGTAACGCACGCACATTCCACTTCCTTGCGAGACTTAAAATAAATTTGACCGTAGACATTTCCATAACAGCCGCAAAAGTTAACTCGTAATCCACTCCATATCTCTGTTCGCTGCCACACGACACTAATCTCGCTTTAAATCTCTAGAGATTCCCATCTGCATCGGTCTTCGTCTTGAAAACCCATTTTGTGTGCAACGGCCTTACATCTTCAGGCCTGCAAATCACCTCCCAAACTTGGTTATCTTCAAGCGCATCAATTTCCGTCTTGATCGCTTCCAACCACTTGTCCTTATTCGCACTGCTTACTGCTTCCTTGTAATTCTTCGGGTCATTCTCCATTATTAAATTTACTTCTTGTCTTAGATTTTCTTTGTCTTCAACTTAATTCTTGTTTCTGCGGCCTTTTTTGCCGCGTACTTCCGCGTAACGTGTCGTTCACGCGTCCACCGGGCCTTTTTCTTGCCCTTTACTTTTTCGGTGTGCTTCACGCCAGTTCTTCCGCCTTCCTGCGTACTTACAACTGCGTCTCCACCCGCTCGTGATTCGTTAGCTCCTTCTAACGATCCATCACTACCTTCACTCGAAATTCAATTTACATCCTCTTGAAAGAAATTTCTTAATTGCTCGTTTTGGGTATCGTTTAACGTCTCAATGTTCCGCACGTGCTGCGTTACTGTCACCTTGTTATCCTTCTTCAAGTACACTTTGTAACCTTTAGTTTCTTCACTCTTTCCGATTATAATCCCCACTTGCGCCCTGTGCACTAGGGCGTTCGTCCCCGGGTTCCTGTACATCGTACACGGATAACCGAACGTCACAATTTCGCCTAAATTCGTCTTTTCACCCGTCAACAATTCTAATGGTGATAATCTTCTTGCATTAGCACTGGTAGGCGTTCTGTTCAGAACATACGCCGCGTACTCAGCCGCGTCTCCCCAAAACGATAGATTCAATCCACTTGCAAACAACATGCGTCGGGCCATATTCATGACGGTCCGATGCATGCGTTACGACTTTCCGTTGCTAGCTTGATTTCAGGCCTCACTGACTTGTCTAGAGATTCCCGTGCTTCTACAGAAGTAGTCCAACACTTTATATTCTGCACCACCGTCTGTTCGTAGAACATGGATCTTGAAGTTGAATCTCCTCTCAAAAAACGCCAAGAAATGCTCAAACTTCTTTGCAGCTAAGTCCTTGGTCTTGGCCAGGAAAATTCTCACGTAGTTCGTCTTATAATCGATGAATTTACTAGGTACCTGTTACCCATCCTGTCCCGCGGAGTGATAGGTCCCTTAAGGTCTGAGCACACTACGCCACCGATTCTGTCAATCGGTGCGTGCTCTCCTGTGTCCTTCTTAGATTGTCGATTCTTGCTTTGATTCCCTTGAGCGCAAGTCACACAATTTCCACGCGTGTAGTCCGTTATTTTAATCCCGTACTTGGGATCCTTTGCAAGTGTAATGATGGAGTCATAATTTAAATGACCCATTCTTGAGTGTAAATGCATCAACGTTACTTCTTGAACGTCTTTGTCAGCGGCATAACTTCGGTCATTTTCACTCATCACTGCCATCACTAGACTTCCAAAATTGGACCTTCCCCTGTCAATTCTTCCTTCGATGCTAATCACGTTGTTAGACATCTTCACACTCGCCATCGCTCGTCCAGTATTTCTGCACACCATGGTCCTTTTACCATCGACATAAGACACCGTACAGCCCTTTTTCTCCAGTACTCCATACGATAAAATGTTCCTCGTAAGGCTTTCCACAAAAAAACGTTTGTTACCTTGAGAAGGGTCTCCTTCTGTCCGCACATCACGTATATGTACACCGAACCCTTCTTGTTGATCTGCAGCTGCTGACCGTCGGCTTGATAGCATACCCCAGTAACAGTCTCCACATCCGTGAGACAACTTAGATCATGCGTCAAATGCATGATGGCTCCACTATCTAATATCCATGTGTCCTTTTTTGAAACAACAATCGAACTTTCAACAGTCAATGCGAAATCTTGTTTCTTGGTCTTCTTTTTCGGGCAATTTTCTCTAATGTGCCCCTCTTCTCCACATTTGTAACATGTTCTCTTGGTCGGCGACTTTCTGCCCTTGTTTGATATCACATGTACCGCGCCACCTTGATACGTTCTCGGTATCCTTTCGCTAAACTCCACTGCTTGAGCAAACTGGCAGAGCTCCTCTTCCTGGTGCAAGCAATCTGGCCACGTATGATCGTACTTGGAGATGAGGATCTGCCTCAGCTCCGGCGCTGCATGGTAAATAACGTTATTGAGTACTAAAGACTCGCAATTTGAACCAACAGCGTCAGCTATCGCAGTCAGATACAAGAAATGATCTGACCACGACCTTCCGACCAACTTCCGCGCCATAAAGAGCTTCATGACCTGTGCCGGTGTTAGCTGTACATTAAAAACAGACATAATCTTTTCCATTATATACCATAGGGCGGGTGTCTCACACCACCACCCTTGCACTTGACGGTTGTAATAGGCTTCTCTGGGCCCGCCAAGTAATGACCCAGCAGATCCACTTTTACATCCTCTGGCCATTGGTAGCCACATGCGGCTTTGTCAAGGCTCACTTGCCTTAAAAACTTCCGTCCCCATGCCTGGAAGCCCGAGCCAAGCCCTTTGTAGATTTCCGCGCCGTCAAAAGGTCTGATCTGTAAGAGCTTTTCCTTTGGTGAAGGGGTCCTTACCGCCCCAAAACACCTGCACCGCACCATTACCTTGCCCCGCGTGCGTATTGGGGGGGTAATTGCCGTTTCCATGTTGATTGTACTGTACTCCAGCATCTGGTCTTCTGCCTCTTAAAAACGCGTCTTTGCCCGCGTGGCAAATGTCTTCAAAACTTTGTTTACCTTGTAAACCAGTCATGTAACCCCTTCTGTCGTCTTCGCTTCCACCCAACGACGCTATACTCATCTTGGTATCCGCCCTGGGCGCGTGCACAACATTCTCGACTGAGACTGCTCCCCCATGCTTACTTCCATCTTATCAAGTCTATCCACAATAGTAGCAAGCATCTTCATAATCATTGGGTCAATATCTTTTGTGCTTGCCTCTGTTTTTTCTTCCATATCGGCCTGACCCTTCTTTGGGCTCATAACCTGTTGAACTTTGCGCTCTATAACGTCATTATCACTCATGTTTACTGCCTTGTACTGCCTGCACTTGCTTCCACTTGCTAATGCGGTTCCAATGCGTGCGAAAATATGCGTGAAGAAACTTGTACTAACTCCACGTAATAAGTAGCCACTTAAATCCACGCGAAATGTTCCAAACGTATTATAATCGAAAGCAATTAAAGTCAGGTATCAATCGTACTAAAAGATAATCGCCTCCACGTTCCTGCTGACCGCTGGTTCCTGTATGTGCCTTGCCGGCACTAACGTACTAAAGTCGGTTGGCGTACTTGTTGGTCGACGATGCTACAGCCGGAGAAATTCTGAAGTAAGTATATTAGAATTAAGTAAAAAACCTAATCTAATAAAATGTATATGCATGTTTGAGTAAAACCCCACAAATAGATTATGTACCCAAAACTCTTCACTGAAAGTCGTAACTGCCCGAATACGCGCGACGCACGGCGCAGCCAAATTTCGGGCCAATTTAACAGCTTTGTTAGAAGAGCGCGCAATTCCTGCAGTGCCCGGCGTCGCCGGAAACGTTTATTTGTTTTACGACTTTTCGATAAAAACTGTTTTACGACTTTTCGATAAAAACCTAGCAAATTACATACATGAATATTATTAGTTTAAGTACTTAGCACTAATAAAATCACTTTGGATTTTGATTTGTTTCGCGAAGTGTGGTTGTGTGGAGATTAGTACGCCGGATTACGTGTGGAAGTTTCTCGACATTAATTACGTGGATTGTGGAACAAGTTACGGTTGTCTCGTTTCGTGTGTCATAGTGGATTTACAAGTTTGCCGTGAATAAAAGAAGTTTATTTTACGTTTTATTTGTTGGCATTACGTTACTTCCTCTGTTGCTCGCTAGTGGAACGACGCGCCAGTACACACTGCTTCTGTTGTAACGCGCGCCCGCAAGTACACGTGTGAAATATGAGCGACTCTGAACATGCTTAAGGTCTGTTCGTCTGCTTGGTAGTAGGTTCCACTTATTCCTCGATATCTTGAAGGAAATCACTAGGTGTGAACTAGCTGACACTGTGCAAACTTAATTAGAATCATCAAATTTATCCTGTTCTTGAGTGATGGTTACGTAAAATCCACTTTTTTGTCGTTTGATATAGGCATTTGACACGAATGTACCCGATGTATGTTAAAAGTACTCGTAAAACCGTTTTTTATTAAAGCAAGGTAAGTTTGGTACTTTTACTAGTAGTAGCAATATTCATATCGTACTTATTAGTAAAAAGCTCTATGTGTTTGTACTTGAGTACATGTGGTTTTGATACTACAAGTAATGTAGAGCACAACAGATGGAAGTTTACCATAAATTCAACATCTGGTACATATTTCATGATAGGCTAGCTTAACACTTCTCAATACAAATTCCATTGATAAAGTCCCTGGTTTGCTTACTTTCTATGCTTACTGCGAACTGTCTACGGATTTTTTTTCACGGTCAACAGATTTTTGGTTGCAGTGATATTGACTTCAGACAATTTCGGTATATTGGAGTTATAAAAAATTGACACCTACGACACAAGTTTTCGACTATCTACGCAAGTATGAACTGTGGCCAAGTAGAATTTTGGTTTCAATTTAATTCTTGCTTGCAGCGTGTAGAAGATGACCAGCGGTCATTATCTGTGTGCGACTATTTTTCTTCATTGGCTTTATTTTCCTGGTGACAGTCGGGTCGCTACTCAAATTACCGCGACGATACATTCTTCACGTCAAGACCTTAAGTACTAGCGTAATGTTGTGTTTTGAAGGTGGTGAGTTCCTCGCATGCGTGTCCGAGAGCGTTTCACGTGTCCATCAGGGAAGGCATCGGTGACTATCTTCCTCTTCACTTGCTTAAGTGAACCTTTCTCCAAGTGCTGGCGCGACGTTGTGTTTGAAGCTGCCACGTTGTAATCCGTTGTCATGATCACATGCAACTTGATGTGATCCAAAGCAAAAAGACCAAACCCGTGGCCTATGCTACGAGTTCGCCACAGCCTTCCACTCAAGCGTGCTCCAGTATATTATAGCTTGGACGACCCGGACGTAGCACTCCTCCCCGTCCATATGATGTCCTCGATTGATCTTAAGTTGTTAAGTATTGGAATTGTGGGTGAAATTATTCGACCAATCAGAGGAGACCTTTGGAGGCCATCTCGCGCCGGCCGTCTCGCGACTGATTAAAGTATGGAGAGGATAAGCGTGATTGGTATGAGTTTGGAGTATTGGATTAAAATTTTCAACCAATAAGAGGTGACCTTGGGCGGCCGTCTCGCGACCAATCGGATTTCGGAGGGTCTCAGAAGTAACTGTCAAGTATTGGAGTCAGCGCTGAAGTAACCAAGAAGTAGTAAGTAAAAGAAGTCTTTTACTTAGATATAGGATTTGGTAATACTTAATCGATTCGAATTTTCCTTGAACCCCAACAGTCTCTGGCGACCTTCTAGCAATCCTTCTTCACTGTCCCTATACAAAAACCAAGTCTAATACAAGAAGGTTGTTGAGTGAGCATCCAAGCAAGAGACAACAGCTTTCTCAAACTAGCAAGTGTGGCGAAGCGGACCCAAGAATTTTGGTCGTTTTGCGTCAGCAGCACACCGATCGGCTTATCGGCGATCGGATTGGTGGAAATACAGGAGGCTTTTAAGCCTATCATGTGCAAGAGGTGTCAAGAACACGGATTTTGGTAAGTCACATGAGATTGCGTGTACCTACATATTTTCATGTTTGTACATATTGGGGACTATAGGGGGTAGGGAGTTTAGTGTTGATTTTGGCCTTGGGTGTTGTCTTTGGTTTCGCCTGCTAAGAGCGTTTTTGGTTTTACGTCTTAATTGTTGGGCCTTTAACTCAACCGGAGGTCGTTTCGCCTTGTACATCAGTCGCCTCTGCACGTCGCAGAGTGTTTGGGAGCGGAGGGTCGAATAATCCCCTCCAGATCATTATACCCGGCCGGGACGCGTTACAGACGCACTCGGCGCGCCGAAAGTCCCTCGACGGGAGTACACTCTGGTCGGCTTCTCAAGTTCAAGTTACGCACGTTTGGAACGTGTTATTAAGTTTCTTTTGGATTGTTACGTGGAGATATCGTTCGTGGAGTGTATCACGTTCTCATTTGGATCTCCCTATTGGACTATTAGAGTTTTATTCTCATATTGGTTGGGCCCTACAATCGGTTGAGCGATCTGCCCTTTGGAGTATACTCACTCCAACTCTAACTGGTCTGCCCGCACCCATGGTGAAGAGTTCCGCCCAGGGTACACCACCCAGCACGGTCTCCCACATTTAGACCACAAGTCGATTCCCAGCACCGATCCACCGAGTGTGTTACGAGCCCATTCCATCGGGTACACCAGGTGAGATGAAGAACAAATCGGACCAGGCGTCCTGTGTTGATGTTCGGTCTTCTGCCAGCAGCGTACGATCGGATCGGATCGAAGGCGAAGGTTCGCGGGGTACCCCTCCCCCGTAAGTTGGACGGCCGGGCACAATGGTGGTCAGGTTCGCGACACTACGGTGTTCGATTTTGAACTTGACTCCAGCACAAGGGTGTGCGTGCCCGGATCACTTGGTGATCGTGGATATTACCGCGATGATATCTCGCGAAGAATTGATTACAATGAATTAAATGTGGAATCGTTCTGGAGAGGACATAAGGAACGGCTATCACCTTATGTTCTCGTTGTCGATAAAGATGGCGATGTCCGATCTGGCCGGGTGGAGGACCAGATCGGGATTAGTAAGTTTTTTCCTCCCCATAAGGCTCCCACCGGAGCCGATCGGGACTATAGCAAGTCTTGCTATTGTTCCGGAAAGGATCAGGATTTTTGTCCTGATCCTATGCATTTGAATGGATGTTTTGATCAAAGAAAATTAAAGATGAAAACGACTTGGAGGCAGATTGGAACGATCCAATCCACCCTCCTAAGGTCCCCAAGCAGAAGCTCAGAATGCCATCCGACGAAGACGACTTGGAAGAAAAGTCACAGTTCGGAGACGGGGTTATCAAGGAAGAAGACATGACCAGGATGTATTACATCCACGCGTTAAAGCGATTTATTCGGTAAGACCAGGTCATGCGAATTATAGACCCTCAGATCCCCGATCGACTTCTCGGACCCACCACCGATCCGATCCAAAGCGATCGGCCGTTGCTACTGATGAAGAACCTGCTTGCGATGTTGGCTGAGGTCGGCATGAAAGTGCGAAACCTAGCCAGCGTACAGAAACTGTTCGATCTGGATACTTGAAGACTGGAGATGTCGCTGTCGACCCTCCATGACCATTTGGTGCCGTTGATGGGGGCGGTTGGCCACCCAACTCCCACCGTGGCATTGAAGGCTGCCGAAGTCACGGCAGCCTACGAGGATGTGTGCTCCGACGATAAGTCGTTGTATCAGTCTCCACTGCCTCTAATAGCTCATCGGAGTTGGAGGTCGGTGTTGAGCGGATGACCATGGGGGCGGACCATACCCCCATGGGAGCATAAAAAGGACGTGCGGCAGCAAGGGGATGCATGCGAGTAGGGGCCCCAGGAGCCCCCACAGGCTTTAGTACCTCCAAAGGAGGATACCAACACGTTGCCCATGACCCAAGCTAACGTCTAAGCCATGATTGAAGCAATGATGGAGCGTTTCATGGGAGACCGATGCCGATCGCCTCCGCGCCCGCATGCCCAGGACCGATCTGCCCGGCAAATGTCAATATTTGCCGGGATGTCGATATGGAGTCAGTGGCATCAACGGACAAGACTATCCGAGGTGGCAAACCAGTTGGCAGAGGAAGACGCAAGCCGCAGTAAGCCCGACCGCGCCGATCAAGCAAGAATAGCGATTTCGACATGAAGTCGATCGGCGATCCAGATGACCACTATGGGTCAGACGGTGAAGGGGCGGGCAGAACGCGCAAGGCTAACCTAGCCTCTAAACCGCTTTTGATTGTGGATCAACCGCGATCCCACGCAGTCTCATGGCTGCGACCACGGATCTCAAGGACTTTACTGGCAAGGACGCCGACGAGGAGCAATCCAGATCGTGGTTTGGTCGGGTCAAGTCTGATTTCTTACGGGATCAGACACCAAAAAACGAACGGTGTCTGATCTTCAGGGATATGCTGAAAGGACCGGCTGCGAAATGGATCCAACAGTTGGGTCGGGATGTCCGATCTGACTGGGATCTGCTATGTTCAGAATTTGAGGGGAAGTACTGCAACTCTGGATTCATTCTCTACCGCCCGCAAATATCACCATATGCAGAAGCGTGGTAATGAGACGACGATCGAGTACTTGCACCGCTTGAACGTAGCTGCAATTCGCGCAGTAATAGTGATCAAGGAAGGCAACCCGCCGACCGGTGCCGCTATGGAGCACGTGGGTCACTACATCAGTACCCTTGATGACCAAGAGCTGGCAGATCAGCTCACTCTGCTGCGCTAAAAGATGTGGGGGAAGTGGAGCAGACGTTGCGGACGCTGCAACACTCACGCAGCATGAGGGCGAAGGTCGCCGTTGGATCGGGTAGCTACAGATCTAAGACCCAGACCGACCCCGTGAAGAGGCCCCTAACCAGATCGGCCCGTGCTGTTAAGGCGATCGTGAATGAATACAGCACTGGATCGGAAGGAGAAAGTAGCGGATATCCAGTCGGGAGTCAGACGAAGACCAGTATCGCCACGTTTTCGTCACGGAACCTGCCTCAAGAACCAGATCGACGCCTAACCAGTCAGATCGGAAGGGCAGGAGTGGGAACAAGTCCGACCCGGACCGACCTCGCAAGAAGTGTTCTCACTGCGGGTCAAGCAAGCATGATGGTTGGGACTGCTGGAAGAAGTTAATATGCAAGAAGTGCGAAAGACGCGTCCACCCCACCGATCACTGCCTCTTCGTGTGCAAGTCATGTGGAGAGATCCACGAGGTCGGCCAGTACAAGATCGAAGAGTTCTTCAATCTGATGCGCAAGTGGTATGTTCTGGGTAAGCACGCGGGGATGCTCCCACCGGACGTGGAAAAGATATTAAACTAGAACGCTCGCCAGGTTGGAATCTGGATCGAGCCGAGCGATCTACGTTTGGCATCTATGCATATGTAGGCAAGGAGAATAAAACCGACAATACATGTTCTGTTCTCAATTGCGTCGATCGGGATCATCCGGTATACAATCTCACGACCGATGAATATTCCCGATCGAAGGTGGTCATGCAGTTGGATCTGCTGCCAGGGGAGTCTCGCGGATACTGGAAGTATCATGCTCACGACAAATGGTTCAAGCAGGCAAAAGCCTGTGGTAAGATTAACAACCAGAAGGCAACGATGTTGTTCGACTCTGGGGCCGAAGTTTCAATTATCGACTCCGCCTTTGCTCGTAACGTCGGATGTCGTATAGACTATACCCAGATACAAGAATGCGTTGGAATCGGTGAAAATTCTTACATGACCGAAGGAAGGACGCGCGTGAAGATCACCCTATCGGGTTCGTTGGTCTACTTCTTCAGCGCTTGGGTCGGCAAGCTGGCCGGTAAGGATGCCCTGTTAGGCATGGATTTCATGTTGCCGGCGGGTATTCGCCTAGATCTGTCTCATGGAGTGCTTACGCTCCCGAATGAGTTCCAGATCCAGTTAGCTGGTCGGCAGCCCTTATACGGATCGCACACCGATCTGGTCAGGTGGTATCAAGATGTCACCATTCCAGTCGGCCAATCCGCTGATACCCCGGTCGATAAAGGTTTTCGATCAAGGAAGTTATGGGTGACCAGGGGCGATAGGTGGGTGCCGACCTTTGTGAAGAGCGCCGGCCGATTTGATTTTGGCCGAGTCACTAATATCGGTGACAAGCCGATTACGCTCGACAACAATATTTTGTTGGCATGTGGCTAGCGGAAGGGAAGGTGCCAAGAAAGGCGGTGTTCGTCTCGACCGGATCGAGACGGTATGTCGAGTGGAAGAACTTGGCATACCAAGCGACCACCGATCTGATCAGCGATGACAGATCGGTGGAAGAAGATACCTCACCTATGGTGGAACGACCCATCTATGTAACCCCTAGGAAGATGCTAGTTCGAAGAAAAGCACCGCAGGCGCCGGATACGGTAGACCATCAAGTAGATGAGCCAAAGTTCTTTAACGTGGTGGCGACACAAGAACAGGCGACAGCGGAGCCGCAAATAGAAAAAGGGAAGCATGGCGAGACTGGGGCGGACCATGATGGCACGCTTGAGCAGGTCGATGTCGGTGAAGGTCAGCCCGCCGATCGGGAACAGCAGTGGTCAACCCATCAGGACGCTTTGGGTGATACTGCCCCGGAAGACGATCAAGTTTGTATCCATGAGGGCGGGGATCAGTACATTCAGGAGATGGAGAGCCAGATGGCAGTCCTCCCTGAAGTGTCTGCCGATCCGCCCGAAGTCACCTTGGACGATCTACAAGTGGGTGATCGAGATGTCAACATTCCCGACCAGATCGATCAGCTTAATAAGATCATATGGAAGAAGAAACATCTGCTGATCGGGAAAGGCAATGCCTTGCCCCCTGCTGCTCGCGGATCGATCTGTGACATCGATGTTGGTGATGCCAAGCCGATCGCTTAGCGATGCCGACGTGTGGCGCCACAGTACCGTGAAAAATTGTCTGATCTTATTAAAGGACTGTTGGCCACCAAGATCATTAAGCCGTCGACCTCGCCGTGGGCCTCGCCGATCGTGATTGTGATCAAGAAGAACGGCGTCGACATCAGGTTGTGTATCGACTATCGGTTGGTAAATCGGTTGACAAAGCTTATGGTGTACTCGATGCCGCTGATCAGGGATCTGTTAGAAGATCTTGACAAGACCCTATGGTATTGCTCGCTGGATATGGCAAGTGGATTTTGGGTGGTTTCGATGACTGATCGGGCTCGCGAGATTTCCGCATTTGTAACGCCGTTCGTTCTGTTTGAGTGGAACCGTATGCCGTTCGGTTTGAAGAACGCGCCCAAGATCTACCAGAGGATGATCGACAACGCACTGTATGGATACTTCAAGATCAGTACCGATCGGTACCACACCGAAAACCATGATGTATTTACAGAGGGTGAACCCGATCGGGAAAGGAGACCGTCCGTTCTGGGGAGGCGATCGTACATCGACGACATTCTGATCCCTGCTTCGTCATGGAGCGATCTGTGCGAGAAGGTAGAACGGTTGTTGTAGACATTCTATCGCTGGAACATGTCGATCAGTGCTGTGAAGAGTTTTTGGGGCATGTCCAAGGTCGCCTATTTGGGTCATATGGTGTCAATCAGTGGGACGGAGGCCAATACTAAGGATCTGGAGTCACTGAGCAACCTCCCGTTTCCTAGATCACTGAAGGCAATGAAGTCCTTCCTAGGGAGCCTAAATTACTACAGCCGCTTCATTGAAGACTTCGAGATTTACGCGGCCGTGCTGTACGATCTACGAGAAGTCGACTATCATATGTTGCTCGAAGGAGATGGGGAAACTTTACGAGAGGGCTGCGACTATGATCTGACTGCAGATTTTCCGCAGGTGGAGGCAGAGGATCATATGAAGCGTGCACAGGTTGCTTTCGGTATGCTGAAGGCCAAGATGGCGACGGCACCGATTCTCAGACACTTCGATCCGGAAAAAATGCCGATTGTCATTGTTTATGCTAGTAAGTGGGTCATTTCAGCCACTCTAGTGCAAGAACATGATGGAGTGTACCACCCGATCAATTTTACGAGCCGGACGTTTAAGCCGAACGAAGTCAACTATGGGATCGTCGAAAAGGAAGTTCTGGCTTTACTACGGATTTTGGATGTGTGCTATAACCTGCAGGTCGGCCGACCAGTAAAAGTCCTTTCGAGGAAGTCGACATTGGCCTGGCTATTATCGGCCAATGGGATGGACGGTCGGCTCGGCAGATGGTAAGCGATCTTGTCGCAGTGATATCTAGAGGTCGTCAAGTGCACCAAGGGAGAGGAAGAGATATTGGGCACATTAGCTGCCAGTATCACCCCCGGGCTGAAGTGGATGAAGCTCTGATGGCGATTGCCCCGAGGAAGCAACCTCGACAGTCAATCAAGATGACGCCACCGATCGTCGATCGGGATGAGGAACTCCTGGTCTTGAGTTTTGACGGATCGGCTAGCGTGAAGAAGAAGGTAGACTCCTATAGTGCCATACTGTGGAAGTTACCACAATGTTCTATAGTAGCCGCCGCCGCTGATTTCACGCCCGACATAACGGTTAACGAGGCGGAATATCGGGGGCTCCTTCTATGTCTTGATCTGCTGTCATCACAAAAGAAAGGTCGGATCATCATATGTGGTGACTCCAACCTAGTGATAAGGCATATCACCTGGGAGATCGACTGTAAGGCACCGCGGCTGAATTTGCTGAATGGTCGGGTGATGAAGGCACTGAAAGGCTACCCCAACCACGAGCTGTTGCACGTGAAACAGGATTGGAACAGAAGCGCCGACCACCTCACGACCCAAGCCATGCGGGACCAGATCGGGGCACCGATCACCGAGTAGGCCGTTCTACTTGAACTTATGGATATAAACAGGCTCCCGGAGTTGATCAAGCCCAAGGACAGCCCCGATCAGGTACATGTGATGGCGGAGACTAAAACGCGAACTCAGAAGTCTCGCCGATCGTTCCCAAAGGAAAGGCTGAGTGAGTGCGTTGTACAACAGCTAAGGGCGGAACGGATCCTCAAGGCGCAGGACGAAGAAGAGTGGATCGTCAACTTGAAAGCCTATCTGCGCGGTGAGCTGTCCAAGTTAATGAATGATCAAGCAAAAGAGTGTACCAAGATCGCGGACAGTTACGATGTGGATGACAATGGATTGCTATATTACTGCCGTGACGTTGACCAAGACAGTGCCGATCGAGATCGACTGGCAAAACTGGTGATCACTGAATTGCTACAGCCGGATGTCCTTCATCACTACCATGTGAGTCTAGAAGGGAGACATCAAGGCATAGGCAGGACATACCACAAGATCAGGGCCCACTTCCACTGGAGAGGACTTTTTCGGAGCGTGCAGAAATATGTGGGCTGTTGCACAGATTGCGAGACCGGAAAGGGCAGACCTATAATCAAGGGGCGATCGCCCGGAAATATCGAGACTACTTACCCTTTCCAGGTGATAGCAATAGATCACATACCGTCGCTGCCCATATCGACACGCGGCAACACTGAACTGCTGATCTGGATCGACCTGTTCACTGATCTGGTGATCGCAAAGGCTAGTGCATCCCGATCTGCGGAGCAGATCGCCAAGAGTTACGAGTAATGCGTGTTCAGAAGGTTCGGTGCCAGCGAGGTTATCAGACACGATCGGGAACCCGGTTTTATGGCTGAGGTGTTCCGATCGTTCAATAACATTCTAGGCCAGAAGCAGAGAGAGACGATGGCATATCTTACGCAAGCGAACGGATCGGATAAACGCATGGTGCAGACAATCACAAGGGCGATCAATATGTATGTGGCCGATCTGAACCAACGTGACTGGGACGAGTATGCAGAGATACTGGTATTCGTACTCAACTCTTCAACCGATCGGGTCCGAGGAGAAACGCCTTTCTATCTGGCGTATGGATGGGACCCTCAATCGACATTTGAAGCGGCGATACCGATCGGCTGCACTCGGACCAGCGATCGCGATGCCCGTCGTTTGCGCATGCAGGTCCAGAAGCATTATCAGCATGCGAAAGAATTCGTCAATGAAAAGTTGCGTCAGGCCACGCAAGATCGAGCATATCGGAATAACGATCAGGTCCGCCCTCATGGTATTGAACCAGGGGCGAGGGTATGGTTATACCTCGCTCGGGTCAAGGAAGGCTATGCGAAGAAGTTAGATCACATGTGGTACGGTCCTTTCCGTGTAGCAAAGCTGATCTGTGAGCATGCTGCCCGTCTGATCACGATAGGCACGGATTACAAAGTTTTTCCGATCGCGCACGTGTCCAAGCTGAAGCTGGTCAGAGAATTCCCCGATCGGCCTAAAATGCCCTGTCTGGTGGACGAAGCGGAGAGATTCGATTTCGATGAGGCTCTGCTGCCGGAGGACAGTTGGGAAAGGCCCTTGGAAGAGGACGAATTCGAGGTGGAAAAGGTGCAAGATGTACGATCGGTCAAGAAGACACGTTTCTGTCGCACCCACCGAAAAAATATCTGGTCCGCTGGAAGGTTCATGACGAAGCAACTTGGATCGACGAGCTTGATATAAATTGTGGAGCACTGCTACGAGATTTCGAGCGAGAACGAGTCAGTCGGAATCGCTTCGCAGTGATGCAGACTCATGAAGACGAATATCGAGACACACAGTAGCACCGATCAGTATATTGATCGGTGTGAATATGTGTAAGGTCTGAATTATTGTGATTTTTGTGATGAACTGGAGTAGTGGAATGACGAACGTGGTGATGATTTTCGCGATGTGGATGGAAACTGTATATGATAAAGTGTTGGTGCACGTTTCGAGAAAGTGGTGAAATTTGGTCAAGTGATTGGATGATCAGGAATTTGAAAAGAATGATGAAATGTATTATGGATTATCTGGTCAGCTAACTGCTGCATCAAGAATTGCAATCACCCCACAGACGGTCGATAGTCAGCGCCGGATGATCACCGATCTGGTTATGGTGCTGATTGCGCCAGGGCTCTTTCCGATCGATCTGGATCAAGGCGTCCTTCAGGTCTGTGAGCGGCTCGTCACGATGAAGACCGGGATACCAGAAAGCTAATACCCCGGCTTTCTCAACCCGACGCTTGGCCATATGAAGAACTACAGGATATAGAAAGATGTCGATGCCGCACTCTCGGGATAGAATCCCTCCCAGAAAAAACTGGCATAGGGTCTGCAAGGCCTCGCCCGCCCGACCCCGGCGCTTTTTCCGGTTTTTCTGGAATGATATCAGGCCTTGATCATGTTGCGCTCGATTAGGAGGAAGCACTAGATAGTGCGTAGACTACCAGATCGCTTGGCTATAGGTTTCATTGAAAGCCTTCACTCGACCTAAGAACGAGTCGATCCACGCAGTCGACGCAAACATGGACCCCAGCATGGGGAGGACGAACACTTTCCTTGAAATCCTACCGTAGGGGAGTCTCGAACTCCCACGAACTCTGTGAGTGTGGATAACCTTTCCACTTCACCAGATACTGGGTTTGACCCCGATGATGGCGTCGCGCCATCAGCCGCTCCACATGAAAGTGCGGAGTACCCTCCGCATCAAGCATTGGATAAGGAGGTCGCGCAATTGCGACGTGAGATTCGCGAGCGCTGTGATCGACACAGCCATCGCATCATGATCTCCACGAGGGGCTCCGCGATGAGCGGGATGCCACTGATCGCTTCGAGAGGCGGCTTGCCTTTCTCGAGACGACCGTCGCGGAGCTTCGTGGTCGCATTTTAGCCCTTTCGGGCCTCCTTCGCCCTGCCGTGCCTTACGGCTCTTACGGGTATCCGACTTTCCACCCCCCTCCAGGAGGGGGCCCGCCTCCGGGTCCTGGTATGGCTTAAGCTTACCGACATAGAAGGTTGGATGCGTACGCATTGCCTTCGGGATGTCTAAGGGGTACGATAAGCCCTTTCGGGCTAGTACGTTACAGAGCCCCACAAACCTGGGGCGCAGTTTATTGCGCAACACATTTGAAACTGCATGTGTAGGAAGATTTTTAGCGCTTAACAAAACACTTTCTCCTACTTTGTCTACTTTTTCGTTACGCCGCCCCTTGCGGTAAGCTTGCTCCTTCTGCTTGTCTTGGCTTTCCGCAATGGCATCGCAGACGTGTCGTAAGACACTAAGGCGCGTCGATAAGAACTTATCGATGTGTTTTCGCACAGATACAGGGCTGACATCAGGAAATACTCCCCCCTCAAGTCCTGGGACACACACACGTGGCTTCAACGGAATCCTTGGATTCACTAATCCGTTCACGTATAACGGGGTAAACCCCTTAGATGCATGGAGCGAATTGTTGATAGCAAATTCGACCATTGGAAGCATCTCACTCCAACTCTTTGGAGAATCCGGACATAAACTACGGAGAATATCCTAAACAACGCGATTAACGCGTTCCGTCTGACCGTCCGTATGCGGATGATCCGCAGTGGACATGAGGAGCTTGGTGCCTAGCACCTTAAACAACGCTCCCCAGAATTGTCCCGTAAAACGGGGATCCCGATCCGACACAACGGAATCGGGTGGACTATTATGTCGAACGACACAGTATAGGAACACTTTTGCTGTTCCTTGTCCATCTATGGACTCTGGCACCGCCTCCAGGTGAGCCATCTTGCTCAAACGGTCTACAAAGACCAATATGCCGGTGTTTCCGGCCTTATCCTTCGGAAAACCGAAGATAAAATCCATACTCATGGATTTTCAACACTCCGTAGGAGCGGGTAAGCTCGCCAAAGGCAACAGAATCAGCAAAGTATTTGACCCTCTGACACGTCTCACAGGTGCTAATATACGCACCGACCCACTTATACATTTTGGGCCACTAATAAAAAGCGCCTAAAGCGCTGTAGGTATTATCCCGACCTAAATGACCCCCGGTAGGGGCGTCATGTGCCTCAAAGAGGACTCTATACTTCCGTTCCTCATCATGAGGAACAACCACCCGTGGAGTGTCCTCCGCGCTCGTGCTATAATATAGCAAACCGTCACAGTACCTGTAACGGTGTAAACGAGCTTTATCTCGACTTGACAGGGTTGGCTCAGACGAGCCAAGACCCTTTTCACCTAACGCGCTGATAAGCGCCGTACACTGTGGGTCTTTCTCATACGCCTGGCGTAAGAGATCCACCACAGATGTGGTGACGAATGTCGCGTGAGCGAGCTCGTAATCGGGACGACGCGACGACGCGTCTGCAAGCATGTTCTGCTTGCCAGGTTTATACTTAACCTCAAAGTTGTACTCCGAAAAGAAGGAGAGACAACGAGCCATCCGTTCCGAGAGATGAGGCGACTTTGTCGCTGTCCGTAAGGACGCGTGGTCAGTATAAACCACGAACGGCTTTGAGCCGAGTAGGTTAACCCTAAATTTGACAAGAGCATAGTTCATTGCAAGTAGCCCCTTGTCATGAACGGGATAATTCCGTTCCGCAGCTTTAAGCTGCCTCGACTCAAACGCAATTACGCGTTCCCTTCCTGCATCGTCTGCTTGTAACAGAGCACATACGATTGCAAAATTGGAGGCGTCGCAGGCGACACTAAATGGTTTCCCAGAATCTGGGAGAGCAAGAACGGGAGCTTTTAACAAGCTCCCCTTAACCGCTTCAAAAGCGTTTTGGTGTTCAGTTTCCCAACACCAATCAACATCCTTCCTAAGAAGGTCGGTCAATGGCTTTGCCATTTCAGCGTAGTTCTCGCTGTACTTGTGGAGATAATTGGCTAATCCAAGCCACTTCCGTAAATCTCTAAGATTTACAGGCAAAGGCCACTCCACAATGGCTTTCACCTTCGCGGGATCCGCCCGAACCCCATCCTTACCGATGAAGCATCCGAGGAAAGGAATTTACTCATCACCAAAAATACATTTGGATGCGTTCGCATATAGCTTATGCTCTCGCATACATTCGAGCACAGCTCCAGGGTGTATAAGGTGAGTCTAAACATCAGAAGAGTCGCCTTCCGCACGACTATGAACGAATATATCGTCGAAGTACATCTGAGCGTACTTTCTATGAGGGCGTAAGAGTTGAGTCGCCTTCCGCACGACTATGAACGAATATATCGTCGAAGTACATCTGAGCGTACTTTCTATGAGGGCGTAAGAGTTGAGTCACCAAGCGATTGAAAGTCGCTGGTGCATTTTAAAGCCCTTGTGGCATAACAAGCCACTCCCACAGCATGCCGCTAGACGTGCTGACCGCTGTAAGCGGAATATCGGACGCTTGCATGAGCACCTGATAATACCCGTCCACCAGATCAAAGGCACTGTATACAGTACAGCCCACCATATTGTTCTGGAGGACATCATCCCGAGGAATCGGAGTCTGCATGGGTACAGTAGCTGCATTCAGCTTGTTGTACGCATGCACAATGCGCCACTTTCCGTTCGGTTTACGAACACAAAAAGTGGGAGATGAGTGGGGAGACTTGCTCTCCCGCACCATCCCTGCCTCTTCTTTCCCCTTGAAGAATGCGTCGATGATGTCGCATTGCTCCTTGGGGAGAGGCCACTGCCTAGTGACGCAGTATTTGGTTCCAGTAACCAAATCAATTTCATGTCGGACTCCCCGATCCGGTGGTAACCCCATCGGCGAGTTGTCACTAATGACATCTCCAAATTCCTTCAATAAGGAATGGTAAGGGTCCTCAGGACCCGCAAGGATCTTGAGGCCGCTTCGGGCATTCAATGCTTGTTTGGTTTGCACCAAAAACGGACTCGTCCATCGTGGATGAGGAGTTCAACTCCTCTTCCGGACGCAACACGACGACCTCGTCGATTTCTCCTGCTCTCAAGCAGTTCCAAATTCGTAAAAGGACATCTCCTACAACGACAACAGTTCGCCTACCCCAGGCAACCGTTCCAGGCCTACGCCTTCTGTGACAATACCTTTCACACTATTCAGCATCCGATAGGACTGTTGACCACTGGCCTCGGGACTCATCCCGAGACCCAGATGGGGGGAGTCAATTGCCCCATCTATTGGAAGCGCCAGCGCGCCTATCCACAGAGGTATCTACCTCTACTACCGGTGACTCGCCGGTCTCACCTATAACGGCGTAGTCGGAATCATTTCCGACGTGCGAAAGAGACGAACTTCGGGTCTCTTCGCTTGGAAGCGCCTCGCGCTTAACCACAGGGGTCTCTACCCCTACCACTGGAGTCGTCTCAGAGGAATCCACCTCTGTCAATGGCGACTCGCCAGTCTCGCCTATAACGGCGTGGTTGGAATCATTTCCGACGTGCAAAAGAGACGAACTACGGGTCTCTTTGCTTGGAAGCTCCTCGCACTTAACCACAGGGGTCTCTACCCCTACCACTGGAGTCGCCTCAGAGAAATCCACCTCTGCCACTGGCAACTCACCAGTCTCGCCGTTCACGGCGTGGGGATTAACCGCCGAATCCCCCTCGTTAAGGAACACTTCCTTAACGCCATTGGGAATGATCATTTCAGACATCCAAATATCTGGCATCTCACGCCAGAATCGCTTTTGCGTTCGAGCAAAGGTGGGTTCATGAGTCTCCAATGCTTCACCCGACCGCGGGTGCGTTGAGCCAATGGACTTAGTCTTACAGTCTATCCATAGCAGTTGGCGTTCCAGCCACTTCATGCCCATAATGAGGTCATACCACGAGTCCAAATCCAGGACTAGGCAACGTTCTGAAGTATTGAAGTCTGCAAACTTCAGCTTAAGGTCAATCGAGACCTTGGGTACAGAAACATGTACGCCCGTCGCAAGACCGACCGTGACAACGTCACGAGAACGTGCCTCTAGGGCCTCGGTATACAGCCGACTCTTCTCTACAGAAGCCCGTCTGACATAATTGTCAGACGCTCCAGAGTCTATCAAGACTCTCCAAGGCTTATCAAAGACTTCAAGTCCGCAAGGACTACCAGAAAACCTGGCTGGTACACCAACTCGGTGCTAGAAAGCACCGTTTCCCTCGGGGATTTGTGCTGTCGTACCCTACCCTGGGGCTTAACAGCACTGAGGGGCCCCCCAGTAGGGTGCCCCGCACCTACTGGGAGCCGTCGTTTCCGGACAGCTTGGGCCAGGGGTTCTTCCCAACCCTTGGCCCTTTTAAGCGAGTATCTCGCTGTGGGTTCCGCGGACATTTTTTCCGCAGATTATCCGTGCTCCCACATTGGAAGCATCTCAGCGGTCCATGCCGCTGCAACATTGCAAGGAGCTCTGCTCCGAAGCCCTGCGGAAAGGAGTCAGAGTGACTCTTAGCGGGAGGTTTCTCCTCCGCTTCGACCTGACTCAGGTCCATGGGTTCAGGACCCACCTTAGAGGAACGAAAGTTCCTCTCGGCGTTGAAAGCCATCTTAAACGCCTCCCCCAGGGATTGGGGTCGGCATCGGAAGAGCTCCGAACGTGCTGTCTCTTCTCTCAGGCCTCCCATGAAGACGGGGATGGACTCATCGTCCGAATACGCTTTCGCGTACATCCCTACCAACAGGGTCTTACGTTCTTGGATATATGTTTCTAAGTCCCTAGTGCCCTGACGGCACCTCAGAAACGCCAGCTGATTCTGGAAAACCATATCAGGCGTTGCGTACATGTCCATAAGCTTCTGGTTAAGGACCTCCCAGGTAGGGAACACGTTCGTGACCGAATCCGAACACGTAAAAGCCCATGCACGGGCTTTACCCGTAAGATGGGTCAGCGCAAGTCCCACTTGAAAGTGATCAGTTATCACATTCGCTGTGGCGAAGGCCGTTTCGACCTCTCGTAACCACACATAAAGGTTATCACCTTTTTACCCAGAGAATTCCTTTATCTTAAAGGACAATGGGGGACGCACCCCCGTGGAACGATCTCCACCTAAACTCGCTTCATGAGCGATGAGGGCATTTACCCTTGCCTTTACGGCCTCAGGGCCCTTTCCCACTTGGAGCTGCATACCCTCGTCACCCAGTAAGGGTAACAGCCTTTTAAAGGCTTCCTGCTGGACGAGGGTCAAACTATCCCAATCGTCCTGATATACCCCTTGCAGAGGATGCCTTAGTCTACCAACACAGGTGTTGGATTGACTACTAGTGCTACCAGATGTAGCCGGTGCGTATACGCACTGTACGGCTAGCGCACAGAGGAAGACTTTTCCTTAAAGCGTCGTCTGCCGCTACTTATCCGATACGCCCTTATAAAGGGCTTAGTAGGAGAGAGATATCCTACTCGGGGCCAAGTTTCCCGGGTTGGTTTACTTCTTATCATTAACGGCTGTGTTCCCTTACTAAGGGTGTAGGTAAGGGAGGGATTTCTTGACACTACGGCACTCACTACACGCGCGACCGGTCGAGGTCACGCGTCTGTACGATAGAGTGAAATGTAAACTGAATATATATTTAATATGTAATTAGTCTAAATTAAATTTAAACTAATGTAAATTATATGTAATACTAATTAGAACATACCAAATTCGTACCTAGCTAAAATGTAGTGTACACACAGTGTACCGTACCTAGCTAAAATGTAGTGTACACACCTGTGTACCGACACGTGGATGGCTGACGCGCCACCACCCAAGGGCCCCTGCCCTGATTGTTTAAAATAACCAATGGTTCAAAACCTTTCAAACCGGTCAATACTGATCTCAACCGTAGTGTACTCATGTACACCGACACTAAATGTAACTCGAATGTAACCCCTTTACACGAAGGAGACAGAGTAGATTGATGGGTGCAGATTGCACTACCGATGACGTCATGATTGATGGATATCGACCATGATAGAGGCCATCATGACTAATAGTTAGTAACGTGGCAACGATATGATAGACCCCCGCCCCAACCGCTGTCCGGCTGGGACGGGGTTCAGGGGCGGCTGTGGTAAAGCGTACCGCAAAATTGGTACGTAATTAGGGGCATAATTATAGGCACCCCTATAGGCGTAGATGTGGTAGAGGGTACCACAAATTTTGTCGGTACAATAGTCGGTACAAAAGGTGGTACGAGTAGTGGGCACCACAGTCGGTACCACAGTTGGTACCCAGACGGTACAACTGTTGAAACAACGGTGGCGGACAGGGACGAGGCGTGGATAGGACGTCTCAGACGATGCGACAACTGGCAAGGTTACCTGACGGTAACGCGAATGTAAGCGGGTGAATGGTCGACAAAATGAGTAGGAATGGGTAGTACTGATTGGTTGATATTAGTTTTTTTTTGGTAGATATTAGGATATAAGCAATAATACAGTTCTCCTTTTGCGTACGATCGCGCCGATCGATTACAGGGACGGCAACTTAGGGCCTCCCTTCTTCTACCAAATACCTCTACGTCCCGGGCGGGAGCACTTAGTGCATTTTTGGCCCACCGGTAGGCGTAGAGCGTGAGAACTCACCTGGAACTCCGCCCGCTGTGTCAGCAGCTCTTCTTCTAAAGGTTTTTGGTCTCGGGAACGTGATCGAGCAGTGCGATCTCACATCTTCCCCTATTGGTCCACGTTTTGGCCCCTAGTGTTCGGCTGCTTTAAGCGCCCCACGGGAACACTAGGCGGATTTTTAGTGGTAATCGTCGATCAGCCCGTCGAACGCGCTGATCGACCGTCCCTTTAAGGCTTAAGTCTAGAATACAAGGTATGTTTGGGTATTCTATTGACGGATTAATCTTAAGGAGGCTCTGTGATAGGGCAGTGAAGATTTCCGCTGCCTGATCGAGTACCCCTTCGCCGATCAACACCTGATGGACACACTGCGACTCGCGACCCGCACTCAGCTGCTCACAACTCGCATCAACTAGCTGATCAGCGACTTTTAACACCTGATCGAGTCTGATCACCGCTGATCGACGACTCTTAGTGCCTGCCCAAGCCTGATCACTGTTTATCACACCTGATCGCACGTAGTTAAAGCTTGATTGCGCCTGATGATTGCCTGATCGCATCAGTCGACTCATCACAAGTCAACTCAGTCTTGCCACAAGGAATTGTAGTGTGCCATACCCGCCACCTGGAGAGCAACCCACGCCTAAGCCATCGGGTACACAAGGTGAGCAGAAACACAAAGTCAAGGACAACCGGAGGACCTCCTTAGTCAGTCGGCAGTCCGGGCGCCGTGGTACCGCCTGATCAAGCCTCAAAAACTTTAATCAGCCGCTCCACCACAAAAGCCCATGTACGGGCTCTGCCCGTAAGATGGGTTAATGCAAGTCCCACTTGAAAGTTATCCTCGATCACATTCGATGTGGCGAAAGCTTTTTTGACCTCGCGAATCCACACATAAAGGTTATCACCTTTTTCACCGGAGAATTCCTTTATCTTATAGGACAACGGGGGACGCACCCCCGTGGAAGTGGAATGACTTCCACTACAACTCGCCTCATGGGCTATAAGGGCATTGAACCTTGCCTTTACAGCCTCAAGGCCCTGCTGCACTAGGAGCTGCATGCCTTCGTCACCCAGTAAGGATAACAGCCTGTTAAAGGCTTCCTGCTGGACGAGGGTTAACCTTTCCCAATCGTCCTGATTCATCCTTTGCAGAGGATGCCGTAGCCTACCAACACAGGTGTTGGATTGACTACAAGTGCCACGAGATGTAGCCGGTGCGTACACGCACGGTGCGGCTAGCGCACAGAGGAAGACTTTCCTCAAGCGGCGATGTGCCGCTACTTAGCCTATACGCCCTTGTAAAAGGTCTTAGTAAGAGAGAACTCTCTTACTCGGGGCCAAGATTCCACTCTGGTTTACCAGTTAGCACAAGCTAACGCCTTAACACAAGGCTCCCTTAATAAGGGGGTAGATAAGGGAAGAACTTCCCTTACGCTACTACACTCACTGCGCGCGCGACTTGTCGAGGTCGTGAGTCCTGCAGTCTTTTGAGTGAAATGTAAACTGAATGTATATTTAATATGTAATTAGCCTAAATTAATTTAAACTAATGTAAACTATATGTAATACTAAGTAGAACTTACTAAATTCGTACCTAGCCAAAATGTAGTGTACACCACCTGTGTACTAACACGTGGCTGGCTGCCACGCCTCCACCAAGGGCCCCTGCCCTGATTGGTTAAAATAACCAATAGGTCCAAACCTTTCGGACCGGTCAATACTGACCCCAACTGTAGTGTACTCACGTACACCACATAACTGAATGTAACCAGAATGTAACCCCGTTATATTTTTTCTGTCCGAACGAAGCACCTGGGTTGTACGAATTTTGGTTAAATTGGAAATTCATTATCTTTAAGTTGTACGAATGCTGGGAGACGAGTTTAAAAAGTTGTACGAACAGTATGAAAAAGGTGAACAGTCGCGCAGGACCCTGAAATCCCAGCAACTCTGGGCTTTTTAAAAACGAGTAACCCCGCTAGTGCTTGCAGCTCGACGAGGTCACCTTGCTGTCGTGCTTCTGGAGCGGTGCGAAACTGGAGGCGGCGACGACGACTACGGCTACACAGCGTTGCACTACTCCGTGAAGCATGGACACCTCACTGTGGTCAATAGTCTACTTCTGAACGGTGCAAATGTGGACGCTATCTGCACACAACGCCATTCATCACCGCTTCATTTGGCAGCTAAATCAGGTCACGGAGACGTAGTGCGTTGTCTTCTATCCTTTGACGCTCACGATGATGCAGAAAATCGTCCAGGTACTTGGACGGCGCTGCACATCGTAGCCGAGCGTGGCCATGTGGAGGTAGCTTGAGAAC
>CM047582.1:25447733-25489342 GCA_026184515.1 Peronosclerospora sorghi | reverse complement strand
GCTGCACATCGTAGCCGAGCGTGGCCATGTGGAGGTAGCTTGAGAACTTTTATCTCATGGCATGCAAATTGAGCACAGGCACAAAACGTTCTGCGGGCCCTATACATTGCCGCATACTGTGGCTACAAGAGCGTCGTCAAACTTTTGCTGGATCACGGAGCGGAACTGGAAGCGACGTCGGTCTCCAACAAGACCACACCCCTGCGTGGAGCCGTGTCCAAAGGTCGGACTAACGTCGTCGAGATACTGCTGACGCATGGTTCCGACACCAATGCGGTGCTTCCCACAGATGGCACCACGGCGTTGCACAGCGCGCTGCCAATGGATTTGTCGACATTTTGAAAATTCTCATTGCGACTAGGGCTGAACCCGACCGCGTGAATCGTGATGGACGGACTCCGATGGACTATACTGCTTCGGACTCGATTCGCTTGCAGCTACGTCTTGCATTAATAATTTTGCACTGGGAAAATAAAATAATATAATATAAACTGTCTTTCTTTGTGGTTTCAAAGTAAACGATGTTATACTGTATTTTCCGTGAAATTTCAATGACAGTTCGTAGAAAGGACGGGTACTATCCCCTAGTCTATATAATAACAGAATTCATGTCGTTTGTCTGTCTGTCTGTTGCGATCCCGCACCAAAGCGAATATCTTGATCTAAGTATATAATTCAATTAAGTACGCGATCCCGAACCTAAGCGAAGTCGAACTGTACTATAAGTCGTCTTACAAATAGCGTTTAAAAAATTATTATCTGTTCGTACGGGCTTTTGGCGAGTATAGATTGAACAAAACCCGACCATCGACCACATTTGCTCCCCCCTAATGCCAACGCAATACGAGAGTCCGCGTTCACGGAGAAACCGACTGGCTCGGGAGCGGCGTGCTCGACAACACACTGTTGAGACGCAAGAACAATCCCCAATGCCACCGCAACCAGAGAGTCTGCGTTCACGGCGAAACCGACCATATCGGGAGCGGTATGCTCGACAACGAGCTACCGAGACGCCAGAAGAACATTTACAGCGAAACCGGCTGGACCGGGAGCGGCATGCTCGACAAGGAGCTGCCGAGACGCCAGAAGAACATTTACGGAGAAACCAGCTGACCGGGAGCAGCATGCTAGACAACGAGCTGCCGAGACGCCAGAAGAACATTTACGGCGAAACCGGCTGGACCATGAGCGGCGTGCTCAAGAACGTACTCTTGAGACACAAGAAGAAGAATAAGAACGACGCCAAGCTCAGGCAGCGGCAAGACGTGCTCAGCGTGCGCGGCACCTCTTGCAAGAAAGATTGCGCGCCGCTGAAATGGAGTTCCCCCTCGCACGTCAAGAGATCCCAGCAAATTCCGCCTCGCTGCGCTTTGTGCTGAACCGGGCTAACGTCTGCTGACACCAATGTGGGGCGCTCCATTGGATTGAGGAGCGCGTGAAGGGTCCTGGATCAACCCTTGCAGGCCTACTTTTCACCACGTGCTGCGAACGAGGCAAAGTGTCCAACGTCACACCGTTGGCGCAACCACCAGAGCCGTTACGGAGTCTGCTACGTGATCGAACGCCTATTCTCCGGGAGTTCCGCACTAACATCAGGGCGTACAACAGCGCGCTGTCGTTCACGTCCCTGTGTGCGAAGCTGGACGAACGCTTCCTTCAGGGAGGGGTGTACGCTTTCCGACTCCAAGGTTCACTGTACCACCGAATGGGATCGCTGTTACTGGAGCCCGGTCAACCAAGGAAGTTCTCTCAGTTATAGATCCCTGACAGCAGCATGGCGCCTGGTGGCCGCATGAATGTCTTTCCGCAATTGAATCGGCGCATCATGGGGGAACTTCAAGCCATGATCGAAAAGCACAACCCTTACGTGCAGTTGTAGGAGCAGGTGTGGCAGCGAATGGAGGAGGATCAGGTGGTGGATCTGGAACTCCGTCTGCTTTGCCTTCAATCGAACGATCAAAGAAGGTACAACACCCCAACTGCCAACGAGGTGGGCGCCATCATGGTGGGAGATGGTTACGACGGCAGTATCTCCGATCGCGACATTATTCTGAAGTGTCACGATGGACGCCTCCAGCGAATTTCAGCATTGTACTCTGCCTATACCCCGCTTCACTATGTGCTTCTTTTTTCTGATGATCGACAAGGGTGGACTCCCACTATACCGATTAGGGGATTTGAGTACGACGCTGGGGAGGGAGGATTTATTGACAACGAGGATGCTATCCGTGGGAGAGGCGGAACAAGTCGTGTCTCGCAGATGCAGTATTATTCGTACATGCTGCACCCTCGTGCATCTGGCAACCATCTCTTTCTGTCTGGACGCCTGTATCAGCAATATATCGTGGACGCGTGGGTATGCGTGGAGCAGAATTGCCTGCAGTATATTGCCGACCACCAAGTCGATCTGCGGTGTGAGTTGTACTCCGGAGTCATGGACGCGATAAACGCCACTGACCACGACGCAGCGCAAGTTGGTCGCAAAATGATTTTTTCGTCCACATTTCTGGAACCGATCGACAGATGAGCCAGCTCTATCAGGATGCCATGGAAATTGTGCGCAAGCGTGGGCGCCCAGACCTCTTTGTCACCTTCACGTTCAATCCAAAGTGGCCCGAGATCACGGCGGAGCTTGAACCGGGACAGACCGCGCAGGACCAACCGGATTTGGTTGCGCGGGTATTCAACATTAAATTCCAAGAGCTCATGCGTGACCTCACTGACCGGAAGCTTTTTGGGACTGTGGTCGCCAGAGTCTGGGTGATAGAATTTAAAAGCGTGGCCTCCCACATGGGCACGTCCTCCTCATCGTGGAAGAGTATTTTAAGCTTCGCACCCCTGAAGACATTGACTCGGCGGTGTCCACGGAGATTCCTGATCCAGAGACACATGCAGATGCTTATGAGACCGTGACCCGCTGCTTGGTGCACGGACCTTGCGGTGTGGAAAATACAAACGCGCCCTGCATGGAGGGTCGCAAACGTACCAAGAGCTATCCGAGGGCATTTGCCAACCAGACATCTGCCGAGGTGGACGGTTACCCGGTGTACCGACGGCGGGATGACGGACGTTCGTTTGTGGATGCAAAAGGTCGCCATGTGGACAACCGCTGGATCTTGTCGCATATTGTGTTCCTCGCTTTCAAGTACGATGCGCACATCAATGTTGAGGTGAGTCTGACGTAAATATGGCATTTATATTGGTTGACAAAGAAATGTTGACTACTGCAGGTGTGTTCCTCCATCACCGCTGTCAAATATTTGTTTAAGTACGTCTACAAGGGGCACGACCGTACTACCGCGGTGCTTGAAGACGGAAACAAGATTAAACAGTACATTGACGCTCGCTACGTATCTGCCACAGAAGGCTGCTGGCGACTTATGGGCTTCAAGATGCACGACCACTGGCCGTCGGTGCAGCGTTTTCTGGTCCACCTGCCAGATCAACAGCAAATAGTGTTCAACACCGATGGGAACTTGGACGATGTGGTAAACGCTGACCGGGCACGTAAAACAACTCTCACTTAATGGTTCAACGCCAATTGAATGAGTGAGGTTGCTCGCAACATAACCTATCTGGACTTCCCATCGTTTTTTGTGTGGATTGACAGCCTCAAGAAGGGGACGGTCCGGAAACCAGGCGTGTGCATCGGCCGACTCAACTTTGTGAGCCCCA
Organism: Peronosclerospora sorghi; assembly: GCA_026184515.1. Taxonomy (NCBI): domain Eukaryota; phylum Oomycota; class Peronosporomycetes; order Peronosporales; family Peronosporaceae; genus Peronosclerospora; species Peronosclerospora sorghi. The sequence continues at coordinate 25,485,667 of CM047582.1, read as the reverse complement.
ACGCTGGAGAAAGATATTTTCTGCGAACTTTGCTGACAACCGTCAAAGCGGTGACATCATTTGCCGAATTGCGGACGAATGATGGTTTTGCACGCACGAAACGTTCAAGGCGGCATGCGTGGCCCTCGGATTATACGAGAATGACGAAGAGTGGCGGTAACGCCTTCGTGAAGCCTCCGCAATACAGAGAGGGACACAACTACGATCTTTGTTCGTCACCATTCTCATACATGGGCCACCCGCAGAGCCACTCAGTTGTGGGGAGAGTTTGCACCGCACCTGTCAGACGACTGCTTACACGGGCTGCGCCAACAGGAAAATGCAGAGCCCTCAGAGGAGAAGATCAAAAGTCTTGCGCTGAAGTATATTTCTCAGCTCCTTCTTCTGTTTGAAAAGACGCTAGCAGAGTTCAACCTTCCGGAGCCTGCGTTTGGGATGGATGAGCTCCAATGAAACCGCTTCATTGCGGAGCAGCTTGCGTTTGATGCCAACGAGTTGAAACAACAGAGCGATCAAGAGGTTCACATGCTGAACGCAGAGCAGCTCACCGTCTAACACGAGGTGATGCAGCTTGACGGCCGCGTCATCTTCATTGACGGACCAGGGGGGACGCGGAAAACATTCCTTGAGAACCTCATACTCAAGTCCGTGCGAGGCCAGGGGAAGATTGCACTTGCGGTCGCATCGTCCGGAATTTCAGCATTGCTTCTAAATGGGGGCCGCACAGCCCATTCAAGGTTCAAGATTCCCATTGACTTGAAGCCCTTGGCAGTGTGTTCAATCAGCAAGCAGAGCGACCTTGCTGATATGATTCGCCGGACAGCGCTTATTCTCTGGGTTGAAACCCCTATGATAAGTAAGGTCGCTCTTGAGGCCTTTGAACGCACACTCCGAGACATCATGGATCAATCCGATGCTCCTTTTGGCGGAATCACGGTCGCGTTATCGGGAGACTTCCGCCAGGTTCTGCCTGTTGTCCCAAAGGGCCTGCGTCCTGATATTGTGGCGGCATCTATCAAGGGGTCCTACCTGTGGATGTTCTTGCACGTGTATCGCTTACGGCAAAAACATGCGTGCTGTGAACGCCCAGCCAATTGCGGACCTTGGTAACCGCAACTTTGCGGATTGGCTGCTTGCACTTGGAGAAGACCGGCTAAAAAAATCGACGCAGATCGGATTTGTTGTCCGGAGTTGATGGTGATCAACAACCAGACATTGAATGGACTGATCACCAAGATTTATTATGTCATTGCTGATGCCACAAGGAACGCGCGTGCCTATTTTGGCCACCGTGCAATCCTTGCCGCCCGCAATGACAATGTGGCCGAGATCAACACAGCCGTCCTCACCATGGTTCCGGGGGAAGATCAGGAATTTCTCAGCGTCGACAAAATTGACGACGAGGAGGGTGCAAACGCAGTTCCGCCAGAGTTCTTGAACCGGCTCGAAGTGAATGGATGGCCGCCGCATCGACTGGCGCTGAAGGTTGGATCACCAATCATGCTCCTGCGGAATCTGGATCCATCCAACGGTCTTTGCAACGGGACGCGCCTCATTGTCCGCATATATTATGATACTAGATTTACTATATGGTCCTAATAATGTCTTCCACATAAAAAGTGCCAATCCCATTTTCTTTTTGTTTCAAAGTAAATGTATATACTATATTTTCAATGAAATTTTAATGAAACAATTCGTCGGAACGACGGGTACTATCCACTATCTTCTATATATATTATATCAGAATTCATGTCGTCATCCGTCGGAATCTGAATCCATCCAACGGCCTTTGCAACGGGACGCGCCTCATCGTCCTAAAAATTCGCATATGATAAGATTGACATGCCCTATTATGTAGATAATAGGCAACGCTGTTGAAAAAGTACTGGAAAGAATACAGAGCAACGTATGCCTATAACAGCAAAAAAGTATTTTCTTTTTGTTTAAAGATAAATGTAGATATACTGTACTTTCAGTGAAATTTCAATGACAGTTCGTCGGTACGACGGGTACCATCCCCTAGTCTATATAATAGCAGAATTCATGTCGTTTGTTTGTCTGTCGCGCTCCCGCACCTAAGCGAGTTACCTTGATCTATGTATGAATTCGATTAAGTACGCGATCCAAAATCTAAGCGAAGTCGAACTGTACTATCGATTTCTTTTTATTCGTTAAAAGACTGTATTAATCTTTATAAAGCGACGGCGAACGCGTGGCAGTGGCGGTATCGGTGGTGGAGCTGCAGGTGGAGCTGCGGGTGGAGCTGCGGGTGGCCTCTGTGGTGTTGCAAGCGGTGGCGTTGGCGGCACTGTAGGCGGCGGTGATGCGGACGTAGCTCATGGAGTAATTGGTGGCGTTATGGTGGTGAAGCTGCTGGTGGTGCAAGTGGTGGGATTGGCAGCTCAGTAGGCGGCGGTTGCTGATTTTATAGACGATTTTTACGCTTACTTTTCGTTGTAACGCAGATATTTATTAAAATATACCAGGAGGTGGGTGGACGAGGTTTGTACTCCGGTATGCGAGCGCGAATGCACGATCAGCGCGCGCTATTGGATTTAAAGGAGATAAATTATGTTTGTTGCTGATTTTATAGACGATTATTACTTTGGTGAAGTGCAAGTGGAAAATGTTGACCGGTTTGTACCAGTGTACCAGTTTTCAAGGCAGACCGATCTGGTTGGCTGAAATGACTGAGTATTTTTGTCCAATCGTGTGCTTGGAGTGTTTTGTACGCGGATTTGAGGTAAGGCACACGGTTTACATATTGGATTTTTATTGGATATTAAATACAGTGTTCGTATTACATTGGGTTGCGTAAGACGCCAATGGCTCCGATCTGAGTCATTGGGAGCGGGAGGCTGATGGATTCCCCTCACGCTTATAAGCCCGGTCAGGACAGAGCTCCACCGGAATCCCCACGACAGGAATCACTCGTTACGTTCACTCACCACTCAAGTTCGGCCCCGCTCAAGGGAGGCGGGTAATTTTTTGGCTGGGTTACTCATCGCGATCTGCTGCGATCAAGTCCCAAGAATGGATTGATTACTCATCGCGGTCTGCGATCAAGTCCCAAGAATGGATTGATTACTCATCGCGGTCTGCTATCAATTGCCAGAAACATTTATTGGCTGTATTACTCATTGCTCTGCAATCAAGTGGCAGGATTTACTATTGTCTGGATTACTCACTGCATCGGGCGGTCAAGTGCCAGATTTAATAGCATTCGGAGTGAAGATTTCCGCTTCGTTTGCATATCGGCTAGTTCGCATTATCTTTCGTTGGAATTTTGGATCAGTACCCCAGAAGTGGTACATCCATATTCATCTTCTCTAAAGTCTCCACCAATCAGCGGTCCACCAAGTGTGTAACTATTCCATTCCATCGGGTACACAAGGGAAGATGGAGATGCAAAAAATCGGACCAGGCGTCCTATGCTGATGATCGATCATCTGCTAGCAGCGGACGATCAGATCGGATCGTAGGCGAAGGTTCTCGGGGTCCCCCCCCGTAAGTTGGAAGGCTGGGCACGATGGTGGTCAGGTTCTCGACACTACGGTGTTCGATTTTGAACTTGGCTCCAGCACAATGGTGCGCGTGCTCGGATCATTTGGTGACCGTGGATATCACCGCGATATCCAGAAAAGTGGGGATTTCACGAATTTTAATATGGATAATCTCTGGGGAGCACGCAAGGAACGCATATCGCCTTGTGTACTAATTGTTGGAAAGGATGGCGATGTTCTATCTGATCAAGGGGAGGATCAGATCGAAATGAATGAATTTACAACTCCGCATACCGCTCCTGGCGGAGCAGATCGGCACGAGGAACGCTTATCGCCTCGTTTTGTGGTCGCGGAAAAGGATGGCGATGATCTATCTGGACGGTTGGAGGACCAGATCGAGACTAAACAAGTTTATTCGTCCCCTCAAAGCTCCGATCGGAGCCGATCGGGACTAGAGCAAGTTTTGCTGTAGTCCCAGTAGGGATCAGGACCCTGTTCCCGATCCCATGCATATCGAGAAAAAATTTCATGTGAAGAACACTATGGGGGCGGATCACTCCGATCTGCCCAAATTACCAATTAAAAAGACCAAGAAGAGGCTCGCAAAGCTTTCGGACGACGACGACTTGGAGGAAAAGTCTTCGATCGATGATATGACTGTGGATGACGAGGAGGTGACCAAGATGTACTACATGTACGAACTGAAGAGATTCGTTCGCGAAAACGAGGTCATCCGAGTTATCAAGCCCCTAATTCCGGATCGTCCACACGGATCGACTACCGAACCGATCGACTCCGATCGGCCACTGCAACTGGTCAAGAATATTTTCGCGATGCTATCCGAGGTTGGGATAAAGGTCAAGAATGCTAATGATGTTGGAAAGCTATTCGAAATCGATACGTGGAAGTTGAAACAAGCGATGTCAATGCTACATGACCATCTAACGCCATTAGTGGGGGTAGTGCGTCGCCCAACTCCCACAATCGCGTTGGAAGCCCCAAACCTCGTGAGATCACTTGTCTAAAAGTCATTCTCCGATAATAGCTCGCTATGTGTGTCGCCACCTTCCTCCAAGTGCTCGTCCGAGTTGGAGTTCGGCGTGGATCGGATGACCATGGATCGCTGTATTCTTCACGGTACCAGTCTCACGGAACAAAAAAGGGACGTGCGGCAACGAGGGGCGGAATGCCAGTAGGGGCCCCAGGGGCGCCCACAGGTATCGGCACCCCTCAAGACCAATCCAGTCACCTCGCCCTCGATCGAAGCAAGCATGCAAGCCATGTTTAAGGCTATGATGAAGCGTTACGCCGCTGAACGAGGCAGATCACCTCTGCGCCCTCGTGCACCAAGCCGATCTGCCCAGGAAAACCAGGCAATATGTGTGGACGTCGAAATTCAGTCAATAACATCAACAGAAACGCTGTCCGAAGGTGCTAATCCTGTTTTCAAGACAAAACGCAGGTCACGCCGAATCCGCCCCCGCCGATCGGCAAGTATCAGCGACTTCGACATGGAGTAGATCATCGAAATTGACGATGAATACGGTGGTACGGGCATAGTTGGGACAATTATGGCGAGCTTAGCCTCGACGATGGCGTTTGATTTCAATTTGACGGTGATCACAAGGATCCGCATGGCCGCAAGCACCGAGTTGAAAGACTTTACGGGCAAGGATGCTGATGAGTTTCAAGCCCGATCATGGTTCAGCCGAACGAAGTCCGCCTTCCTCCGGAATCAGACGCCGAACAAGAACGGTGTCTGATCTTCCGAGATCTGATGAAGGAACCGGCTTCGAACTGGATCCAGCAGTTAAGTCGGGATATCCGATCTGACGGGAGTTTGCTATGCATGGAGTTTGAAAAGCAGTACTGTCACTCCGGCTTTTCTACTGCGCGAAGGTACCACCACATGACGGAGAGGGGCGATAAAACGCCGATCGAGTACCTTCACCGGATAAATGTGGCTGCGATGCGTGCGGGGATCCCGATCAAGGAGACCTATCCGCAGATCGGCGCTGCCCAAGAGCACGTGGTCCACTTTATCAGTACGCTGGACGATCAGGAGTTGGCCGATAAGCTGACCTTATTGCGCCTCAGGGACGTGGAAGAAGTTGAACAGACGTTACGTATGCTGCGCCACTCCCACAGTATGAAGACGAAGGTTGCTGTAGGATCGAACCGATCCCGATCGAAAGGGCAGGATGATCATGTGAAGAGACCTGTGACCAGACTGACCAGAGCGATCAGAGCGATCGTGTCTGATATGATCTCCGGATCAGAAAGGGAGCTCTTCTTCTTCAGCGCCTGGGTTGGTAAGCTGGTCGGCCAAGACGCATTAATTGGTATGGGTTTTATGGCGCCGGTAGGCATATGCCTCGATCTGTCGCATGGAATGCTTACGCTTCCAGAAGAAGTCCAGATCCAACTGGCTGGTCGACGCCCCCTATACGAATTATGTACTGATCTGGTTAGGTGGGACTAAGATATCACCATTCCGGTAGGTCGATCAGCAGATATCTCGGTGGGAAAGGATTATCGGACGAAGAAGTTGTGGGTGACCAGGGGCGATCACTAGGTACCGACGTTTGTGGACGGTGGAGATCGAAGCGATCGCGTACGAGTCACTAACATCGGTAATAAACCGCTGGTGTTAGGCGACGGTACGATCGTCGGTATGTGGCTGGCTGAAGGAAAGGTTCCATGGAGGATTTGATTCATTTCGATCGAATCAAGTTGTTATATGCAGTGGCAAAGCTTTGCGCGGAAGGCCACCACCGATCGGATCGGCGACGACAAGTCAGCAGAAGAGGACCTCCCACCTCGGACGGAATGGCCAGATCACGTAGCGATTAAGATGTGCCAGAGGTCGCCCGCACAGTCACCCGATACAGTGGACTTGAAGGCAAATGTGCCGAGAGTTGTTAACGCATTTGTATCGCAAGATCGGGTGACAGTGGAATCGACGGCAGATGGGGACGATCGCGATATCGCTGGAGACGAGTATAGTGACATATCCACTCAAGTCGGTACTATAGGAGGACAGCCCGTCGACTAGGATCAGCATTGCCCGTTTGACAGGGGCGGACCAAGTGAAGTCACCTCACCGGATGACCTGGTGTGTATGCACAGGGTCGGGGAGAAGTGTATTGATAGATCGGCGAGCCCGATCTGGAATGTGGCTACCCCACCTGAAGTGCTAGCCGATCCGCTCGAGGCGACTATGGATTATCCGCAAGTTGCCAACACCTCCGATCGAACCGATCAGCCCAAGGAATTAAGATGGGAGAAGAAATACTGTCTGATCGAGAAGGGCGCTGCTAATTTCGACAGTGATGATGCCATTTCGACCGCCCATTTGGGTGACAGATAGACCCAGAAGAATTGTTGCGACCAAACGCATCGAGAACACCCGATCCACTTGGACGATCACAAGGAAACAACTGGGATCGGTGAATACGATCTTGATTATTGCGATCTGACTAAGAATTCCGAACGAAATCGACCGAATCAGAATTTTTATGGGGCGATACGGACTTACGAAGTGGGAAGACAATATTTGCAATAGTGTGGATCGGGTGACACCGATCGGCTACAGTTCGGCAATACCGACCGGTGTGCATTTTGTGATGTTTATTGTGATTAGGACTACAGGTGTGTGGCGAACTGTGATGAACTAGTGATATTTCGATGATGACAAAGTGGATTAAGGATGAGGATCACTTTTTGGTGGCAACGATAACGACTCTTTTGATGAGGATACAGTTGGATGTGGTAAGGGTGGACCGTGTATAATGTGGATAAAGGCTATGACAAATAGGAAGATCGGATGACCTGAAATGGAGTCTATTATTAATGAAATATGAAAGACGATTATCTGATCAGCTCCTTCGATTTGCCCCGGAGTCCAAGGGTCGGCAGCAGCCAGATCTGAGGGAGGGAGAGGCACGTCAACCTTCAATGCCTCCAACGAAGCATAGCGATATATACCAGAAGTGCCGGGAAGAATAGTTGGTTTGAGCGCCTCGACAGCCGGTTTCGACGATTCTTTAGCGCTGTCGCCCTCCGGGTGCACCACTTGGTCTGCTCCTGACATCGGCTCTTCAACTGTGGCAGCTGATCGACGACGCTGGGTGGATCGGGATTGAGATAAAGCGAGAAGTAGCTCATCGGAACCCACCGATCCATCCTCCAAATCCGCCCCAGGCGAGGCCAATGCTGACTTGGACCGAAAAGTGTGGCGGGTCGAGGGCGCGCGAATTTTCGAAGCCTTCCTCTCCATAACTGGACCCTCCGCCGTACTTGGAAGTTGCGCCCGTGTCTTGGCTTGCGTTTGCACTGCCTCCAGCTTCTTTTCAAGCTCCAGGTTGCACGCTATGTCCGGCGCCCTAGAGCCTCTCCACGCGTCTTCGCGCTTCCGATTTTGTTTGCAAATTCTGTGGGGCGGATTTTTAGCCAATGAGCGGCACGATAATCCATCCGATCCCGGTTGAGCGGCGTAACGGCTCGCTAGCGCGGGATTTTTTGAAGCCTTCCTCTCCATAACTGGATTCTCCGCCGCACTTCGAAGTTGCTCCCGTGTCTTGGCTAGCAATGGCACCGCTTCCAGCTTCTTTTCACGCTCCAGGTCAGCCGCTAGCTCCCGCGCCCTCGCTCCTCTTGATGTACCCTTGCGCTTCTTGTTGTGTGCGCAAATTTTGGGGGCGGAATTTCATCCAATGAACGGATAGAATTTCCGCCCGAATTTTGTTGGGAAAAACGCACCTCTTGATGAGCCTGTGGGTCCGCGAGGGCGCTCAATGTTACTCCGATAGGAATGAGATCGGCGACCAGCGACTTGGATAGGCACGTAGCCAACTCATCACGGCACCCGCAGACGATCCCCCAGAGTCGATTAGACTCTTGGGTCCAAATGCGGAGCTGATCTTGGGAGACACTAATTCTTCCGGAATAGTCGTCGATCGTGAGCTTTAGCTCAGCGATCTGCCGATCTATCTCGAGTCGTTGGGAGTATATGACCGACCGATCACCCTGAGGCTCTGAGCATTGTCAAACGACCACTGCGTGCAGCTCCTGAAGACGCGATAGGTTGATCTCGAGACGACGCAAGTCGTGAAGAGTGCCAATAAGCCCTTCCAACCCTTTTTGGAGCAGATCGAAGTGACCGTACACCTGTCGAACGGTGTCGACAAGTGTCTGCACAGTCGGGAAGACATCGATCACCAGTGGATCTACATACAGCAAGAAGTGAGGATCGATCTAACGTGGAGTCATCAGTGGAATGGCGTACCTGATCTGTTCTGTTGAGGGACAATGCCTTGAGACGCTTATTCTCGTCCATCAAGTCTGAACAATCCGTTTGTATAGCGTCGATCAGCTTGGAAAGTCGTTTGGAGTCTCGGCGCATTCTTGGAACGCGACGTCGGTCACGGCCTGCTTTTCGAGCGCAACTCTCAACTCCTCCCGGAGCGCGTTAATGGTTTGTTGGGACCGATCGACCTCGACTCGGGACTCATCTTGTTCTGTAACGATCTGAGTGTCACCCGAGTCGTCCGAATGGTCCGATCGGTCAGGAGTTTGAAGATGCGGGGAGTGCGAGTGCCGATCGCCTATGAAGATAAATGTTAGTGGAAAATGTGGCGGTCGGAAGTTAACTGGACTTACCTGGTACACTGGATTCGAAAGATTGCATGGAATAGGAGACTGTTTGTGAGATCGGACGGCTACCAATGTGCGGCTGCGACCAGACTCAGGGGCGGCTGTGGTGAAGTGCAAGTAAAAATTGTTGACCAGTTTGTACCAGTGTTCCAGTTTTCAAGGAAAATCGATCTGGTTGGCTGGAATGACGGATTATCTTAGGCCAATCGTGTGCTTGGAGTGTTATGTACGCGGATTTAAGGTAAGGCACACGGTTTACAAATTGGATTTTTATTGGATATTAAATACAGTGTTCGTATTACATTGGGTTGCGTAAGTCGCCAATGGCTCCGATCTGAGTCATTCGGAGCGGGAGGCTGATAGAGTCCCCTCACGCTTATAAGCCCGATCAGGACAGAGCTCCACCGGAAGCCCACGACAGGGAGCACTCGTTACGTTCACTCACCACTCAAGTTAGGCCCCGCTAAAGGGAGGCGTGTTATTTTTTATGTGGGTTACTCATCGCGATCTGCTGCGATCAAGTCCCAGGAATGGCTGGATTACTCACTGCCTCCGGCGGTCAAGTTCCAGATTTAATCGCATTCGGAGTGAAGATTTCCGCTTTGTTTGCAGATAGGCTAGTTCGCATTATCTTTCGTTAGAATTTTGGATCAGTATCCCAGAAGTTGTACATTCATATTCATCTTCTCTAAAGTCTCCAACAAGCAGCGGTCCACCAAGTGTGTAACTGTGGCGAAGCGGACCCAAGCATTTTGGTCGTTTCCGGTCAGCAGCACACCGATCGGCCTATCGGCGATCGGATTGGTGGAAATCTAGGAGGCTTTTAAGACTATCATGTGCAAGAGGTGTCAAGAACACGGATTTTGGTAAGTCACATGAGATTGCGTGTACTTACATATTTTCATGTGTGTACATATTGGGAACCGTAGGTAGGTTAGTTTTGGTTTTACCGTTTAGGCCTCACTTAAACTCAACGAGAAGTCGCTAGCTTTTTCGCTTCGTACATCAGTCGCCTCTGCACGCCGCAGAGTGTTTGGGAGCGGAGGGTCGAATAATCCCCTCCAGCTCATTATACCCGGCCGGGACGCGTTACGGACGCACTTGGCCCGCCGGAAGTCCCTCGACGGGAGGACACTTTGGTCGGATTCTCAAGTTCAAGTTACGCACGTTTGGAAAGTGTCATTAAGTCTTTTGGATTGTTACGTGGAGATATCGTTCGTGGAGTATATCACGTTCTCATTTGGATCTCCCTATTGGATTATTGGAGTTTTATTCTCATATTGGTTGGGCTCTACGATCGGTTCAGCGATCTGCCCTTTGGAGTATACTGACTCCAAGTATAACTGGTCTGCCCGTACCCAGGGTGAAGCGTTCCACCCAGGGTACACTACCCAGCACGGTCTCCCACATTTAGACCACAAGTCAATTCCCAGCACCGATCCACCGAGTGTGTTACGAGCCCATTCCATCGGGTACACAAGGTGAAATGACAAACAAATCGGACCAGGCGTCCTGTGTTGATGATCGGTCGTCTGCCAGCAGCGGACGATCCGATCGGATCGAAGGCCAAGGTTCGCGGGGAACCCCCCCCCGTAAGTTGGAAGGCCGGGCACGATGGTGGTCAGGTTCTCGACACTACGGTGTTCGATTTTGAACTTGACTCCACCACATAATCAGCCCATTCCATCAGGTACACAAGGTGAGATGGAGATGCAAAAAATCGTACGAGGCATCCTATGCTGATGATCTATCGTTTGCTAGAAGCGGACGATCAGATCGGATCGTAGGCGAAGGTTCGCGGGGTACCCCCCCCCGTCAGTTGGAAGGCTGGGCACGATGGTGGTCAGGTTCTCGACACTACGGTGTTCGATTTAGAACTTGACTCCACCAAATTACGCTTACTTTTTGTTGTAACGCAGTAAATTTGCTTTTTTCATTGGTTACGACATGTAGATAGTGGTAGACAGTGGTTGTAATGGGGTGCCATTACATAATTCATATTCAAGTTAGAATATCACAGTTTAATTTCAGACGCGTTGTCTGAATTTAAATAAGAGATTATAAGTTATTATAATCTAAGAAGAAAAAGTCGATTCGGTATAAATACCGAATCTTGCAGGTTAACTAATAGTACAGTTAGTTAAAGACTTGATATTATTATATTAATTAGTTAGTTACTATACTATTAGCCTCTAAACCACCCATTAAATAAACACTCTTAATTTTTCGTTCTAACAGATAAGTAAATATTAATATATTTACTTTTATTATAGGATTAGTTGTTACCAACTAATCCTGCCCTAATTGTATTGCGCGCTTCCTCGCCAAATACAGTGTAAGCCAGTAACAGAATCAGTCCTGTTACACCTGGTAGCACTTTGTGGTCCGTCTTAACGACCACCGTTCCGTTCTGCTAGTTAACTAGCGGAGCAAAGATTAAGAGCCGCTCGGCATCATATCGCGTGACATGTCGGCTTCCGAGGGAGAAAGAACGCTGGAAGAGGTGAATAAACACCCCTCACTTCTCGTCGCGTAGTAAAGACGCGACGGTGGAAATGATTCGGTTATGGGGACCGACATCATTACCTTCCTCAAGAGTAAGTCACCGGAGAAAGTGGTACAGGCGGTGAACCGCTTTAGGCTAAACCACCTAGAAAATCCAGTACGGCCCGCGCCAGCGACAGCGCGGACCGCGACTGCACCTGCAACGCATAGCGTTGAAGTAGTAAAGGCGCTAGTACCGCCCTTTACCGGCGAAGGGGGCGAGCCCCTTCGTAGATGGTTCGCAGAGGTGGAAGATGCCATCTATGCGCAAAATATTGTTGACGCACGTCAACAGGCGTACTTCGCCACAACATGTCTAGGCGGCAGAGACAGGGCATGGGCGATGAGTCGCAGAGCCACTGATGACTCTGCGTTCCTTACTTATCAGGAATTTAAAGCTGAGCTAAAGCTTAACTTTGAAGCTCCAGAAATGGAGCTAAGTAGTCGGCAGGAGTTTATGGAACTCCGGCAAGGTAAGCTTGATCTTCAAGCTTACGCTCAGAAGACGCAATATTTGCTGTCAAATATTGTGTATGAGCCGGTGCCCCCTGCTATTCAGGTCACTGGCTTCATGAAGGGACTCAATGATGGTAGCGTTAAACAGAGTCTCTATCGGCACCCGCCAGATACTCTGAAGGATGCCATTGATATGATCATCCGTGAAGACTTCAGCATGCGATCAGCGTCATCGCATGCTGGGTACAGCCGAAGGGATCAACAGCCCTTCGCTTTTGACATGCCGCAACGGAATGTCAACAATCAGCAGTCAGGCAGACGAATCTCACACTTTGTCTCAAGAAACAGCCACCCGCGTCAGAGCATGGGCGGTGGAGGTCCAGAGCCGATGGACCTATCGGTTGCGGTTGCTTCGAACTCGAAGCAACCAAAATTTAAGAAGAATATTCGCTGCAATAGATGCGCGAAAATGGGGCATTTTGCCCATGAGTGTATGGCACCGCGTCCGGTGCCACGCAGTCAGCGGACGGAATCGTCCGCTGCACGGCGACACCAACAGGGAAATCACCCTGTTGGTGCAAAAAACGAGAATCGCCAGTAGGGGCGGGGCGCCCTACTGGGAATGTTATCCCACATGCCGACATGGGGCATGTGAGGGTAATAGCCCCAGACGGGACTATGTCCTGTCAAAAGGTGAAGGGTGATGGGAAGCCTCTTATCACCCTGGAGATTAAGCCGCACGGGAGAGATGTCCCCATGCGAGCTTTGTTTGACACAGGAGCGTCAAACAATTTCGTTAGAACTCAGAGTCTAACTCTGTTGAGCTTCGTGGAGGTAGAGACCCCACGAAGTATGTTGTCAGTCCGGTTAGCAACAGGTGCAACCGTGACTATTCCAAAGCGTGTGATTAAAACACGCTTCGAGTTGAATGAACTGTCATTCGAGGATGAATTCATCGTCCTCGATTTAGATGACAAGTTCGATGTGATACTTGGAATGCCATGGATGTTCAAGTTTAAACCTTCGATCGACTGGGTTAACCTATCGATCGACTACGGCGGACGCACAGGATCTGATTACCCTGTGTGTAATCCAGCTGTATCAGAGGATACAACCGCAGCGTCGGACGGACAGTCTGGTGTATAGCGATGGCACCACCAGGTCTGTTCTGACAGGATCAGCGGAAGGTACCTCCGCTGGTGAGAGTCCAGAGGGACTACCACACGCAACAGAAGAGTCGTTGCGTGTTGGAGAGAAACATTCCACGGGTGATAAAGACCACCGTGAGAATGAAGTGATATCCACGGTGGTAAACACCCACCGTGAGACCGAAAATGTATCCACAGTGGGAAACACCCACTGTGCGACCGAAGGTTCCAACACGACGAATGAATTCCGTGTTGATGAGAGTGAACTCACGATCGAGTGCAATCGTGAGCACAACTCCGTGGTGGCCAGTGCCCACCACGTTGCGTTAGCCATGCACACGGGTGATAAAGACCACCGTGTCGCAGAAAAGGCGACCGATAAGACGAGCACATCTGATCACCAAAACTCCATGGTAGGCAGTGGCCACCATGATGATGAATATTCGCACACGGTGAATCGTAACCACCGTGTAGCAGTCAATCAGACGAGTGCGTCTGATTGCATGGGCAGTTCCGTCGAGACGATCAACGTCTTGACGCAAACGGAGACCGGATTATCTACCCAGTCTCTGTGGTGAAGTGTACCACAAATTTGGTCACTTTTGGTCAAGGCAGTTGGTCGAGTTTCCGATTGGTCTAAACAAGGGGGCTTTTTAGCCTATCAGATTCAAGTAGTATCAAGAACGCAGGTCTTGGGTGAGTCACCTGACATTGGGTATTTTACATAATTTTGTGTGGGTACATTAGGGACCATAGGGAGGTAGTATTATTGGTTAGTTTTGGATTTCCCTAAAAAAGTAGAAGTCTTTTGGTTGCAGGATTTTTCTAAGTAGAAGTCCTTTGGTCTTGGTCTACACCGCAGCAAGGGGTCGCCGTTTTTCTTTGCACGTTCACTAGTCGCCTCCGCCCGCCGCGGAGTGTTTGGGGGCAGAGGGTTGAATTATCCCCTCTTGCCTATTATACCGGGTCTGGACGCGCCGCACGCGCACTTTGGCCACCGGAAGTCCTTCGACGGGAGTAAGATTTGGCGATCTCGACACTTTGACTCAAGTACGTTTGGAACGTGTTATTCACTGGATTGGTCTTTACGTGGAGATATCGTTTGTGGAGTTTCACGGGCATATTGGGTCTTTACGTGGACATATTGGCTCATTGTAACATTGGTTGGAGTTTAGATCGGTTTTGGTCTTCTCTCATATTGGTCAGGGGCTAGACCGGTTGATTGGTCTACCCTCTATTATTTCGTATTGGTCAGGTCTAGATCGTTTGGACGATCGACCTATTGGAATTTATCTTTTGGAAGTGTTTCTGGTCTGTACGCACCTGGGGTGAAGAGTCCGCCCCAGGTACACCTATCCAGCACGGTCTCATATTCAAGACCGAATCAGATCGATCTGCGATCCCGATCCATCGGTGTGTAACTAGCCCATTCCATCGGGTACACAAGGTGAGATGAACTTAAGTGAATCGGACCAAGTGTCTTTGGATGATGACCGGTCTTCTGCCAGCAGCGGACGATCGGACCAGATTTCGAATGGAGGTCCGCGGGGTACCCCCCCCCGTAAGTTGGAAGGCTGGTTACGATGGTGGTGGTCAGGTTGTCGATACAAATGTATTCGATTTCGAACTTGACTCCGCCATAATGGTGCGCGTGCCCGGATCACTTGGTGATCATGGATATCACCTCGAGGTGTCATCAAAGATTGAATTTGAAGATTTGAATTCGGAATCGTTCTGGAGAGGGCGTAAGGAAAAGCTATCACCTTACGTCTTCGTTCTCGATAAAGATGGCGATGTCCGGTCTGGCCTGGAGGAGGGCCAGATCGGGATTAATAATTTTTTTCCTCCCCAAAAGGCTCCCACCGGAGCCGATCGGGACTATAGAAAGTCATGCTATAGTCCCGGAAAGGATCAGGACCTTGGTCCTGATCCTATGTATGCGCATAAAAAGTTAATGGAAAATCAAAAGACGAAAAATACTTGGAAGCTGATCAGAACGATCAGACCAACCTCCCCAAGGTCCCCAAGCTACCCAAGATTCCCAAGAAAGGGTTGGGAATGCCGGCCGACGAAGACGACCTCGAAGAAAAGTCGCAGGTCGGAGATTGTGGCATCACTGAAGAAGACCTAAACAAGATGTACTACATTTTTGAGCTGAAACGATTTGTTCGTTTTGACGTGGTCTTTCGGGTGTTGAACCTACAGATCCCCGACCGTCTTCTCGGTCCCACTACCGAGCCGGTCCAGAGTGATCGCTCATTACTGTTGGTGAAAAACTTGGTGGTGATGTTGGCGGAGGTTGGCATTAAAATGCATAACCCCGCTGATGTCCAAAAACTAATTGAATTTGATACTTGGAGGCTCAAATCGTCGATGTCGACCTTCCACGACCATTTGGTCCCACTGGTGGGGGCGGTTCGCCGCCCAACTCCCACCGCAGCAGTGAAGGTCGCTGAAGCCTCCACAGCGCTTGTCGACATTGGTTCTGATGACGAATCGGTTTATCAATCTCCACCGGCCTCGAACAGCTCATCAGAGTTGGAGAACGGTGTCGAGCGGATGACCATGGGGGTGGACCATGCCCAGCCGGAACAAAAAAAGGACGTGCGGCAGCAAAGGGCTGCGTGCCAGTCGGGGCTCCAGAGACCCCCACAGGTCTTAGTTCCGCAAAAGGAGGGTATCAACATGTTGCCCATGACTCCAGCTAACGTCCAAGCCATGTTTGAGACGATGATGGAGCGTTTCATGGAAGACCGGGTTAGACCACCTTTGCGCCCACATGTCCAAGACCGGTCTAACTAGCAAAGTGCCAATGTTTGCCGAGATGTGGATATGGAATCGGTAACATCTGTGGACAATCCCACTCGAAGTGATAAGCAAGTCGGCAAAGGGAAGCGCAAGCCGCAACCGGCCAGACCGCGTAGACCAAGCAAGACAAGTGACTGTGACATGGAGTCGGTCGGCGGTCTTGACGACCACTGTGGGTCAGACGGTACGGGCGCTGGCAAGCCACGCAAGGCTAACCTAGCCTCCACTATTGCTTACGACTTTGGAGCGGCTGCGATTCCGCGCATCCGTATGGCCGCGACAACCGAACTCAAGGACTTCACTGGCAAGGATGCTGATGAAGACCAGGCCCGGTCTTGGTTCGGTCGGGTCAATTCTGCATTCCTGCGAGACCAGACCCCGAAAGGTTAAAAGTGTCTGATATTCCGGGATTTGTTGAAAGAACCGGCTGCCAACTGTATCCAACAGTTAGGTCGGGATGTCCGGTCTGACTGGGACCGGCTATGTGCAGAGTTTGAAGGGCAATATTGTAGCTCCGGATTTTCGAGTGCCCGCAAGTATCACCATATGCAGAAGCGGAGCGACGAGACACCGATCGAGTATTTGCATCGGTTGAACGTGGCTGCACTTCGTGCCGGCATAACGATTAAAGAGAATAACCCGCCGAACGGTGCTGCTCTGGAACATGTGGGTCACTACATTAGTACCCTGGACGATCAAGAACTGGCGGACCAGCTTACTCTGCTGCGTCTTAGGGACGCGGGCGAAGTCGAACAGACACTACGGACGCTACAGCAGTCGCGTAGCATGATGACGAATAATGCTGGTGGATCAGGTCGCTACCGATCCAAGACACAAACTCAGACCGATCCGGTCAAGAGACCCTGGACCAGACCGACCCGAGCGGTCAAGGCGATCGTAGACGAAGACAGCACGGGATCGGAAGGGAAAAGTGGAAGTCAATCCATCCAGGAGTCATCGGATGAAGACCAGTATCGTTACGTCTATGTTGCGGGATCTGCCCCGAAGACCAGGTCGAAGTCCGACCAGGTGGACCGGAAGGGAAGGAACGGAAGCAAGTCCGATCCGGACCGACCTCGTCAGAAGTGCTCCTTCTGTGGGTCTAGCAAACATGATGGTCCAAACTTCTGGAAGAAGATGGTGTGCAAGAAGTACGAGAGACGCGGCCACCCGACTGACCACTGCCTCTTCGTATGCAAGACATGTGGAGAGATCCACGAGGCCGGCCACTGCAAGTTTAAAGTTTTTTTTTAACATTATTCGCAAGTGATACGTGCCGGACATGAACGCGGGGATGCTGCTGCCGGACGCAGAAAAGATGTTAAACTAGAACGCTCGCCAGGTTGGAACCTGGATCGAGCCGAGCGTTCTACGGTTCATCTATGCATATGTCGACAAGGATGATAAGACCGACAATACGCGTTCTATTCCAAATTTCGTCGACCGAGACCATCCGGTCTACAGTCTGAAGACCGATGAGTACTCCCGGACTAAGGTGGTTATGCAGTTGGACTTGCTGCCTGGAGAATCCCGCGGGTACTGGAAGTATCACGCACCTGATAAATGGTTCAAGCAGGCGAAAGCCTGTGGCAATATTAATAACCAGAAAGCGACGATGTTGTTCGACTTTGGAGCTGAAGTATCGATAATCGACTCCGCCGTTGCTCGTAAGGTAGAATGTCGTATAGACGATACCCAGAGACAAGAATGCGTCGGGATCGGTGAAAACTCTTATATGACCGAAGGAAGAACGCGTGTGAAAATTACTTTGTCGGGATCGCTGGTCTACCTTTTCAGCGCTTGGGCTGGCAAGTTGGCTGGTCAAGACGCTTCACTAGGAATGGATTTCATGGTCCCAGCTGGTACTCTCCTAGACCTGTCACATGGAGTGCTTACACTCCCGGATGAGGTCCAGGTCCAGTTGGCTGGTCGAAGACCTCTGTATGGTTCCTATACCGATCTGGTCCGGTGGGACCAAGACCTCACTATCCCAGTTGGTCGGTCTGCCGATACCCCGGTTGAGAAAGGTTTTCGTTCGAGGAAGTTGTGGTTGACCAGGGGCGATCGGTGGGTCTCGACCTTCGTAAAGGGTGCTGGTCGACGTGATTTTGTCCGTGTTACCAATATCGGTGACAAGCCGCTGACACTGGACAATAACACTATTGTCGGCATGTGGTTAGCAGAAGGGAAGGTACCAAGGAAGATGGGGTTCGTCTCGATTGGGTCGAGGCGGCATGTCGAGTGGCAAAACCTGGCGTACCAATCGACCACCGATCTTATCAGCGATGATGGGTCGGTGGAAGAGGATACCTCACCTTTAGTTGAAAGACCAAGTTATGTCACCCCAAAAAGATGTTGGTCCGAAGAAAGGCGCCGCAGTCACCAGGAACGGTGGACCATCAATTAGACGAGCCGAGGTTAGTCAACGTGGTGTCAGCACAAGACCAGGCGACAGCGGAGCAAGAAACGGAAGAAGGGGAACATGAAATTGCTAGGTCGGACCATGAAGGTATTCCTAATCATACCGATATCAGTGAAGGACAGCCCGTCGATCAAGACCAGGGTCGTTCAGCCGGTCCAGATGGTCTAGGTGATATCGCCCCAGAAGATGAACAAGTCTGTATACATGAAGGCGGGGATCAGTACATTCAGGAGCTGGAAAGCCAAATGGCAGTCCTCCCTGAAGTGTCTGCCGACTCGCCCGAAGTTACAAAGGATGATTTACAAGTGGGTGATCAAGACCTTAACAGTCCAGACCAGATCGAGCAGTTGAAGAATATAATATGAAAGAAAAGACATCTGCTGATCGGAAAGGGTAACGCATTACCACCTGCAGCCCGTGGTGCGATGTGCGATATTGACGTTGGAGATGCCAAGCCGATTGCCCAGCGATGTCGACACGTGGGGCCACAGTACCTGAAAAGCTTTCTGATCTCATTAAAGGACTGTTTTTCACCAAGATTATTAGCCCGTCGACCTCGCCATGGGCCTCGCCGATCGTAATTGTTATCAAGAAGAACGGCGTTGACATTAGACTTTGCATCGACTATCGGCTGGTAAATCGGTTGACTAAACTCATGGTGTACCCGATGCCGCTGATTAATGATCTGTTGGAAGACCTCGACAAGATCTTGTGGTATTGTTCCCTAGATATGGCAAGTGGATTTTGGGTGGTCTCGATGACTGATCGAGCCCGTGAGATTTCCGCATTTGTGGCACCGTTTGGTCTTTTCGAGTGGAATCGTATGCCGTTCGATCTGAAGAACGCACCCCAGATCTATCAAAGGCTGATAGACAACGCATTGTAAGGACACCTTAAGATCAAGACCTATCGGGATCCTGTTGAAAATTGTGATGTGTTTAGAGAGGGTGAACCCGATCGGTAAAGAGGACCGTCCGTTATAGGAAGGCGGTCGTACATCGACGACATTCTGATACCTGCCTCGTCATGGAAAGATCTGTGCGAGAAGGTTGAACGATTGTTAGAGACATGCGACCGCTGGAACCTGTCTATCAGTGCCGTGAAAAGTTTTCGGGGTATGTCCAAGGTCGCATATTTAGGTCATATGGTCTCGAACAATGGTCTAGAGGCTAATCCCAAGGACCTGGATTCGCTGAGTAACCTCCCGTTCCCCAGATCGCTGAAGGCAATGCAGTCCTCCCTGGGAAGCTTGAATTATCATAGCCGATTCATTGAAGACTTTGCTGTCTACGCGGCTGTGCTGTACGAGCTCCGGGAAGCTGACTATTATATGTTGCGCGAAGAAGACCGGGCAACTTTACAGGAGGGCGCCGACTCTGGTCTTGCTGCAGTTTTTCCGGAAGTGGAGGACGAAGATCATATGAAGCGTGCACAGTTTGCCTTTGGTATGTTGAAGGTTAAGATGACGACGGCACCGATTCTCAAGCATTTTGCTCCCGAAAAAGTGCCGATCATTATTGTATATGTCAGTAAGTGGGCTATCTCGGACACTTTAGTGCAAGATCACGATGGTGTGTATCATCCAGTCACGTTTACGAGCCGGACGCTGAAACCAAATGAAGTGAACTATGGAATTGTCGAGAAAGAAGTTCTGGCGTTGCTACGAATTCTGGATGTGTGTTACAACCTGCTGGTCGGCCGACCTATAAAGGTTCTTTCAAGACGGTCTACTTTAGCCTGGCTATTATCAGCCAATGGGATGGACGGACGTCTAGGCAGATGGTCGGCGGTCTTGTCGCAGTGGACCCTCGAGTCGTTTAGTGCACCAGGGGCGAGGAAGATATATTGGGCACATTAGCTGCCAGTATCACCCCTCGGTCTGAAGTGGACGAGGCATTGATAGCGATTGCCCCGAGGAAGCAACCTCGGCAGTCAGTTTCGAGACCGCCACCGACCGTCGACCATGATGAAGAGATCTTGGTCTTAAGTTTTGACGGATCGGCAAGCGTGAAGAAGAAGGTCGGCGCCTATAGTGCCATATTGTGGAAGTTGCCACAATGGTCTATAGTTGCAGCCGCTGCCGATTTCACGCCGTATATTACTGTTAACGAGGCGGAGTACCGAGGTCTACTTATATGTCTGGACCTGCTGTCGTCGCAAGAGAAGGGGCGAGTCATCATATGTGGTGACTCCAACCTAGTGATCAGGCAGATCACTGGAGAGATCGACTGCAAGCCTCCACGAATAAGGACGCTAAATGATCGAGTAATGAAGGCATTGAAGGACCACCCCAACCACGAGCTATTGCACGTGAAAGGGAACTGGAACAGAAGCGCCGACTACCTCGCGACCAAGGCCATGCAAGACCAGACCGGGGCAACGATCACCGAGAAGGCCGTTCTGGATGAATTGGTAAATATAAACAGGCTCCCAGAGGTGATCGGACCCAAGAACGCCCCAGTACAGGTGCATGTGATGGTCGCGACTAGATCGAAAGCTCAGAAGTCTCGCCGATCGTTCGCGAAGGAAAGTTTGAACGAATATGCAGTGCAACAGTTAAGGATGGAACGGATCCTCAAGGCGCAGGACGAAGAAAAATGGATTATGAACCTGAAGACCTACCTGCGTTGTGAACTGTCCAAGTTGACGAACGATCAAGCGAAAGAGTGCATCAAGATCGCGGATAGATACGAAGTGGATGATAATGGATTATTGTATTACTGCCGCGATGCCGACCAAGACGTTGCAGACCGGGAACGACTGGCGAAATTAGTGATCCCCGAGTTGCTGCAGCCGGATGTCCTTCATCACTATCACGTGAGTCTAGAAGGGGTACATCAGGGCATAGGCAGGACCTATCACAAGATCAGGTCCCACTTCCACTGGAGAGGTCTTTTCCGCAGTGTACAGAAATATGTGGGCTGTTGCACGGATTGCGAGACCGGAAAGGGTAGACCGGTAATCAAGGGGCAATCGCCCGGAAATATCGAAGCTACCTACCCTTTCCAGGTCATAGCGATGGACCACATACCGTCACTACCTAGATCGAAGCGCGGCAACACTGATCTGCTGATCTGGGTAGACCTGTTCACTGGTCTAGTTATTGCGAAGGAAAGTGCATCTCGGTCTGCGGAGCAGATCGCCCAGAGCTACGAAGAATGTGTATTCCGAAGATTCGACGCCAGCGAGGTCATCAGGCACGATCGGGAACCCGGTTTTATGGCCGAGGTGTTCCGGTCGTTCAATAATATGCTGGGCCAGAAACAGAGTGCGACGATGGCATATCGTCCGCAAGCAAATGGATCGGCGGAACGCATGGTGCAGACCATAACGAGGGCGATCAAGATGTACGTTGCTGATCCAGATCAGCGAGATTGGGACGAGTATGCAGAAAGGCTGGTGTTTTCACTCAACTCCTCGACCGATCGGGTCCGAGGAGAAACGCCTTTTTATCTGGCATATGGATGGGACCTTCGGTCGACATTGGAAGCTGCGATACCTATCGGTTGCACCCGGACCCGTGATCGTGATGCTCGACGCTGGCGCATGCAGGTCCAGAAACACTACCATCATGCAAAAGAAGTCGTCAACGAAAAGCTGCGTCAGGCCACACAAGACCGGGCAGTCCGGACCAATGACCAGGTCCGACCCCACGGTATAGAACCAGGGGCGAGGGTATGGCTATACCTAGACCGAGTGAAAGAGGGCTATGCGAAGAATCTGGCTCACATGTGGCACGGCCCTTTCCGTGTTGCCGAGCTGATCGTTGAGCACGCTGCCCGTCTATTAACAACTGGTACATATTACAAGGTCTTCCCGATTGTGCATGTGTCCAAGTTGAAGCTGGTCCGAGAATTTCCGGATCGACCCAAAACTCCCTGTCTGGTAGACGAAGAAAAAAAGATTTGATTTAGATGAAGCGTTACTGCCGGAGTACAGTTGGGAACGACCATTAGAGGAAGAAGAGTTTGAAGTGGAGAAGGTCTTGGATGTTCGGTCGACCAAGAAGACCAGGTTCGGTCGGACCCACCAAGAGTACCTGGTCCTATGGAAGGACCATGATGAATCAACTTGGATCGACGAGTTCGACTTGAATTGTGGGGCTCTTCTACGAGAGTTCGAACGAGAACGAGTCAGTCGTAATCGCTTCGCAGTGATGCAGACTCATGAAGACCAAGACCAAGACACGCAGTAGCATCGGTCGGTCTAGACCGGTGTGAAGATGTGGAAGGTCCGGAGTTGATGTGAAATTGTGATGAACTGTGACGAATTGGAGTAGCGGAATGACGAATGTGATGACTATTTTCGTGATGGAGGTGGAACTGTTTACGATAACGTGTTCGGTGCAACTATGGAGAGAGTGGTAAAATTAGCTCAAGTGATTTGACGATTGGACATATGAAAAAGAAATGATGACATGTATTGCGAGTTATCTGGTCGCCTACCTGCGACTCACTTGCTATCGCCCCACAGACGGCCGATGACCATCGACGGATAAATTTTCACTTGATCCTGAAACTGGTTACGCCAGGGGTCCTTCCGGTCAAGCTGGACCAAAGCATCCTTGAGGCCCGCGACCGGCTCAGCGCAATCAAGACCGGGGTACCATGTGCCGTCGTCGGCCAGCAGTCTGGTCTTCTCAACGCGACAACTTGGTATGTGCAGGAACACCGGGTACAAGAACACGTCGACGTCACACTCGCGAGCTCGCATCCCGTCCAAAATGTACTGGCACAGGGATTGCCAAGCCTCGCCCGCTCGAATCCGACGTCGCTTGCGCTTGCTCTGGAACGTCGCCAGGCCCGGATCTTGTCGCACCCGGTCGGGAGGAAGCACCATGTAGTGGGACGCTTCCCAAATTGCTTGGCCGTGGATCCTGTTGAAATTCTTCACCCGGCCTAGCAAAGTGCCGATCCATGGAGTCAAGTGGAACACAAGTCCTATCTTGGAGTGTTCGAAGATTTTCCATGGTTAATCGCCGTACAGGCGGGAGATCTGCGCCGACGTAATCAGGTCCGCCCTACATGCAGACGCGGCAGGGGTTTTCTTGGCCGGTGGAAAAAAAGCCAGGAATCCGGACGAGAGAAAGAACGGTCCAGGAGCTGCTTGGTAAGGGTAGTCCGGCGTAAACAGCCGATTCGCTCCGACGACCACGGCCAAGTGACTTCAAACGTCCGCGGCGGAAGGGAGCTGGTATCAACCGCCATGTTCTTTAATAGGGCGTACTTGTGAAGTCCGTATTTCCCGGGGAGAACCGAAGGCGCCGGCGTCTCGGATGTAGATACTGGTGCAGCGCCACTTGGTAGACCGGTCTTCTGCTCTGACCCCACTGTCGACGCCACTTGGACGAAACTGCCACGCAAATTCGTTCGTGACTTGGACTGGATGGGGATCATGATCCCAGAATCTCCGTACCCTTCGCTGGAGTCCTCCTCAGACGATACCCCTGTGTGCTGGATGCGACTTGCAGTACGGCGCGAGGGCGCTCGACTTTCCGAGGGTCTGTATATGTCGTCCATGTCCGAGTCCGAGTCCATGAGAAGCGCCTGTGTCTTGGCTCGCTTATGGGACACTGCACGCTTCCCCCCTGATTCCGGGTCCGCGCGCAGTGCCCCGCGCCCTTGAGCTACTCGGCGCGTCCGCGCGCTTCTTTGACTTTTTTGTAATTTCAGACTGCTGAATATCAGCCAATGAACGAAGCCGGTCTTGGTCCTGCTTCAAGCGGTTTTGGTCTTGGTCCTGCTTCAAGCGGTCTTGGTCTTGCCCCGAGGCGACTAAGGTTGCCGATGCGAACCAATCTACGCTGGAGGAAGAAGTCGAACACGGAGGTAGCAAGTTCATCAAGCTCTGGCGGCAATGGTATAGTGCCACCTGACGACGACCCGACACTTGCGTCCAAGCGTCGGACCTGTCTTGACAGGACCGGACCTTCCCGGTCTGGTCTTGAATCGCAATTTGAAACTCGGCAATGCGTCGCGCGAGGTTGTCGCCTTGCATGCACAGTGAATTCGCGTCAAACTGTCCGTCCAGCTGCTGCCGACGAACAAGTGCAAGTTGATCCCGGAGATGGGACGGGTAAGCCTCCAGACGGGACAGCTCATGGCGCACGCTTATCAGCTCCTCTAAAATGTGTCGGAGCTGGCCAACATGATCGTTGGACTGCCTATCGGCATCAACCAAGTCACCTATTGCCTGGACTACGCTGGGAGGGATGAAAGATGAAGACAAACGAGGGTCAAGAAGAGTACAAGATAAAGACCAAAGATGCGCACCTCGTGTTGCCTGGTGGTCCACCTGGGTCGTGATACGCATGTTTTCTGCGTGCATATCTTGCATCCGCGTGTCGGCTTCAGTCTGACACCCTTCCGATGTTTGAAGTGCAGGAGAGTTCCATTGGCTGTCAGACCGAGCCGACCGGACAGGCGAAGCAAGGTGGGGCGACTCGGCGAATAGAGTTTCTGCAAGAACAACAAGAAAAAGCGTCAAAGGGAAGCATAAGAAGATCAAGTGCAGTAAAGGCAGTACCTGACGCAGGTGTCGAAGATGTTTGGTCCATGTTGAAGACGTGTGAGTGACCAAGGTCCAGTTGGTCAATTGATGGGTGAGTCAGACCGTTATCTTTGTGCGACACGGTCGGACCAGGGGCGGCTGTGGTGAAGTGTACCACAAATTTGGTCACTTTTGGTCAAGGCAGTTGGTCGAGTTTCCGATTGGTCTAAACAAGGGGGATTTTTAGCCTATCAGATTCAAGGAGTATCAAGAACGCTGGTCTTGGGTGAGTCACCTGACTTTGGGTATTTTACATAATTTTGTGTGGGTACATTAGGGACCATAGGGAGGTAGTATTATTGGTTAGTTGCGGATTTTCCAAGTAAAAGTCTTTTGGTCTAGGAATAAGTGGCAGAAACCTCTTCTGTTCTTGGTCTACACGCAGCAAGGGGTCGCCGTTATTCTTTTCACGTACACTAGTCGCCTCCTCCCGCCGCGGAGTGTTTGGGGGAAGAGGGTTGAATTATCCCCTCTTGCCTATTATACCCGGTCTGGACGCGCCGCACGCGCACTTTGTCCACCAGAAGTCTCTCGACGGGAGTACGATTTGGCGATCTCGACAATTTGATTCAAGTACGTTTGGAACGTGCTATTCACTGGATTGGTCTTTACGTGGAGATGTCGTTTGTGGAGTTTCACGGACATATTTGGTCTTTACGTGGACATATTGGCTCATTGTAACATTGGTTGGAGTTTAGACCGATTTTGGTCTTCTCTCATATTGGTCAGGGGCTAGACCGGTTGATTGGTCTACCCTCTATTATTTCGTATTGGTCAGGTCTAGATCGTTTGGACGATCGACCTATTGGAATTTATCTTTTGGAAGTGTTTCTGGTCTGTACGTACCTGGGGTGAAGAGTTCCGCCCCAGGTACACCTAGCCAGCACGGTCTCATATTCAAGACCGAATCAGATCGATCTGCTATCCCGATCCACCGAGTGTGTAACTAGCCCATTCCATCGGGTACACAAGGTGAGATGAACTTAAGTGAATCGGACCAAGTGTCTTTGGATGATGACCGGTCGTCTGCCAGCAGCGGACGATCGGACCAGATTTCGAATGGAGGTCCGCGGGGTACCCCCCCCCCCGTAAGTTGGAAGGCTGGTTACGATGGTGGTGGTCAGGTTGTCGATACAAATGTATTCTATTTCGAACTTGACTCCACCACATCTCTGTTGATGGAACACCCTCCGAAAGAAGGTTCGGATGTGATGGATCTTCCAGCGCTAAGCTGGAAGAAGTTTATGAGAAACTTGCACGATGATCAGATCGAACAGATCTGTATTATCGTAGCAACTGATGATGTAGTGGATATTCGCGAACGAATATCCACATTACAAGTGGAAAACATTGGGAAAGAGGTTCCCAATGATCAAACCAAAGTTCAGCGCTTTGAATCGCAGATCTGGGAGTCGCTTAAAGCGAACTCCCCATTTTATGAGGTACTTCGGGAATACGCTGACGTATTCCCAGAAGAAGTACCTAGCGATCTCCCTAAGGATAAGGGAACTTGTCATGAGATTGACCTCGTGCCAGGCACGAAGTATTGTGTTACGCGGCAATGGCCGTTGCCGCGTGATCAAGTAAAAGCGATCGACGAGTTTTTCGAAGCTCGTCGTAAATCAGGCCAAGTGCGGGAGTCTACCTCACCGCACTCTACCCCCACCTTTTGTGTGAAGAAGTCCACAGGTGGGTGGAGAATCGTTCACGCTTACAACAAGCTGAACGCAGCGACGGTACCGGCACAGACACCGATACCGCGGAAGGATGTCATCATATATGGCATGTGCGGGATCACCATCTTTAGTGCTCTTGATCTAAGAGATGGATTTTATCAAATCCTAATGCGTGAGAAGGATATCCTCTCACGGCGGTAATCACGCCAAGCGGCATCCTTTGGGAGTGGCTTGTTATGCCGCAGGGGCTTCGAAATGCCCCTGCTACGTTTAACAGATGCGTAACGCATCTATTACGCCCGGTGCGAGAATTCGCACCGAGTTATTTCGATGACGTGTTCATCCATAGTAAGGGTGAACACGATAAAATCGATGTAGATGTCCATAGGAAGCATCTACGTCGAGTGTTAGAGATTATGCGTAAGCATAAGCTCTATGCAAATCTGAAGAAGTGCACCTTTGGTGCACCTGAGATACCCGTTCTTGGATGCTTTGTGGACAAGAACGGGGTGCGTCCTGATCCAGAAAAGAGCAGGGTGATCGTTGAATGGCCTACGCCAAATAACGTTAAGGAACTTCGAAAGTTCCTTGGGTTGGCAGCATATTTGCACAAGTATTCGTGTAACTATGCTGGGTTGATACGACCTCTTTCTCAATTACTTAAGAAAGATGTCTAATGGCATTGGGATACCCAATGCCAAGATGATTTTGATTTATTCAAGCAAAGATTGACTGAAGCGCCTGTCTTGGCTATAGCCGATAACGAGCGTCCGTTCCACGTCGTTTGCGACGCGAGCGATTTCGCTATCGGCTGTGCTTTGATGCAGCGTGATCACGATGATCGTGATCGCGTAATCTGCTATCAATCGCGTCAGTTGCGCCCATCCGAGCGCAACTATCCAGTGCATGACAAGGAACTCCTTGCCATGAAGTACGCACTGGCTAAGTATCGGATCTATCTATTGTGATATAGACCGTTTGTGGTTTACACGGACCATGCGTCGCTACGCACGGCCGTGAATTCACCACACATTTCTCAAAGAATGGCTCGATGGCTGTCATTCTTTGCTGAATACAACTTTACGGTTGAATACAAACCCGTAAAGTTGAACGTGATAGCGGATGCGCTATCACGAAGGCCCGATTACGAGACGAAACCGTCCGTAACCGAAGGGGCCAGTTCAAACGCGATCTGTTGCACTGCTTTATCGTCGTCAATTATACGACAAGTGCGCGAGGCGTACAAAACAGACGAGGAGACACGTCTGTTGATTGATTACTTACGTAATCAACCAAGTAAGAAGCGCGACGAATTCCCAGAGTTCCTCCGCGCTTGCGTGCATCGATATCGACTGCACGATGGTCTGCTGCTTTACAGCACAGACCAAAAATATGAAAGCCGCATCGTCGTTCCAAACTACGATGATCTCAAACATCAAATTATGTTTGAGTATCATGATGCACCGATTTCTGGGCATCAAGGTCGAGAGAAGACATACGCTTCTCTCGCACGTGACTTTTACTCGCGAAACCAGTACAAGTGGGTACGAAAATACGTACGCGCTTTCGAGATTTGCCAGCGCGTTAAGCCTGCGAAGTCTGCACAGGCTCCGCAGCAATCTCTGCCGGTTCCGACAGAGTGTTGGAAGTCCATTTCAATGGACTTCGTATTTGGTCTTCCACCCGACAATAGTCGGAAGACCGGAATAGCTGTCTTGTAGACCGTTTCAGTTAGATGGTACATCTTACTGCAGTACCAGCGAACGTAACCGCCGCTCAAACAGCGCGGATATTCGTTGATAACGGTATTCCGTTTGCACGGAATGCCGGAAGACATTGTCTCGGATAGAGATCCGAAATTTACAGGACGTTTCTGGCAAGAAACGTTCTCATTGTTGGGAACCCAGTTGAAGATGTCAACTGCAGACCATCCGGAAACGGATGGGCAGACGGAACCGGTTAACCGCGTACTCGGACACATGTTGCGATCATACGCACATGCCTTTGAACAGTGGAGTGACTACCTGTCACTCACTGAATTTACGATTAACAATTCGGTGCATGCTTCAACTAAGCATACACCGTTCTACGTGAATGCCTTAAGGCATCCACGAACCCCAGCTTTACTTGGCGGTACGCCAAATCTAAGTGGGGGAGGTACCCGCTCAAATTTTGAGCGAGTCAACGCGCAAGTTGCAACTGCAATTTGTGAACAAAATGATGGCCCTTCTACTGAAAGTACAGTAGAAGCGGAAGCAGCTTCAATTGTAACTGAAGCTGCATACGATAAATATGTGTCTGCAACAATGGCTGCAGACAATGAGGACAACCCACCTACTGCTGATAAAGCAGTAGATGAATTCGTATTCCAGCGACAAGCTGTAATACGCTATGTAAAAGATGCACTTGCCTCTGCTTTTGATAAGCAGAAGAAAAATGCAGATAAACAAGGAAGGAAGAACAAAAACTCCTTTCTTAAAGGTGAATTAGTATTATTAAGTACTACTAATTTGCCTACACATGCAATAAGCAACTTCCCTACACGGAAGTTGCTTCCTAAGTACATTGGACCTTTCAAGCTCCAAGAGATTCGGGGAATGCCTATACCTTAGACATTCCCACAGCAATGCGGCTTCACCCAACATTCTATGTTGGGCGGATCAAGCCGTATCACTCGTCTTCATCTTACGACGAGACGCAGAACCACGGAAGATACCGTGCTTCTCCAAGTCTCCCAAGAGAGACTTGTAATCGGCTTCCAGCCTTTGATGAGCAGAGCGGAGAGTCATTACCTCCGCCTTCGACTGCTCAAGATCAACCTTGTGCCGATCAAGCTCTTCCTTACAGCGGGAAAGCTCGATGTACACAAAGATCATTCTTCTGCTGGAGGACAGTGTGCGCCCCGAGGATGTCGCGGACATCCTCGCGAAGAGACCGATATGTCTTCACACAGTGAGACATATCGCTGATCAAGGAGGAATAACCCTCCTCGAGCTTGCGGAGCAAAGAACCATGCTCCACAACAACAACGGCGAGGGAATTCTCAACCTCCGCCGCCCCTGATTGATAATCAGGGGAACAAGCGATATATCCTCGAGCGCTTGATCTCGCAGCGCTCGGTGCCTTTGAAGGAGGGACAGCGTACCGAGTACTTGGTACGCTGGCTGGGATATCCCCAAGAGTTCGACTCTTGGGAACCGATTGAGGTTCTGAGGGCCAACGCCCCAGACCTTTTGACTAAGTTTGAGAAGAAGTCTCAAACTCATAATGCGAAGTAGCATCAACAGTAGGTGTTGATGCATTCAGGGTATCAATTAAACCCTGAATTTCGGCGGGTACGGAAAAGCCACCGTACCCCCGCAACTCCTCCTCTGACAGACGAGGAGCGCCCTGCATACACCGCAGGAAAACGAGGCGAGAAGGGACACCACACTTTAACCTTTCTTTGATGCAAGCAAAATGGATGTATTCCATTTTGCCTGTTCGTGAGTGCTTTAAAAAGCGCTCGCGCATTACGTGAACTTTATTTACGTAATCATCTGGGCTTTTGTTGTAGTTGTCAACAAAAGCATTCCAACTCTGAGTCAGGGCGTCTTTATCGTCCCTGTTCTTCCTTGACCCTTTCCGGCTCGAATAATATCGAACCTGGAAAAAGAGGTCAAAAAATTACAGACGTCTATCGTCTGTACTTCGATCGAATCGACGTGACTGGATGTCTTCGCAGTCATCCAGCACGTTGATATCGAACAACCCATACTGTCAGTCCTGTTTACGGTGACCGCCACTGTTGGGGGCAATAGCCCAGCCAGGGGTCCAAAACCCCACTTTGTACGGAACATGTGGTTCCGTACGATGATACGCTTTAGAAGCGGCAGACGCCGCTTCTTTTCGAGATCTTTCAGGAGGCGGAGCACCGCCTGCTTCAACACCACGCGCCGGGGTTAAATCACCCCGACGTGGAGAAGTACTTGGTCCAGGTGGGGCTCTGCGTTCCCGCAACCACCTGTGATAATCATTGTCGCTGTCAGCTATGACAGCGACACCAGAGTAGTCATCGCTGTTAGGCGATGAGCACCTAGCAAGTTTCGACTCGCTAGATCCTTTAGTGGGGACAGCTGTATCCCCATCACTTTTTTCGGAGTCAGAACTCCCGAACATGGCCCTCTTGGCAACACGCCATTTGGAAGTTGCCATCATGCGAGATGTTGCATTAGCAATATCTCCCTGTTTCTTGTCAGATGCCGCCTTAGCAGCATCTGTGGTCGAAGACAGTACGTCTTCCGACCTTTGCGTAGTTGACGCTGCTAATGCAGCGTCACCGTTGTCACTCAACACCTCAGCACCTAGTGCTGAGGCGGAGGAAGAAGCTCCTTCATTGTTTTCAGCAGCGCTCTTTAGAGCGCCGCCGTGTGCTTTGACCATCGAGTCAATGGTCAATCAGTTGGTGAATGAGAAATTCAGACCAACAAGTGCCACCCATGATTGGCCAAAATAAGAATTATTATTGGCCAACCACCTTAAGTGGGGGGTGATGTAATGGGGTGCCATTACATAATTGATATTCAAGTTATAATATCACAGTTTAATTTCAGACGCGTTGTCTGAAATTTAAATAAGAGATTATAAGTTATTATAATCTAAGAAGGAAAATTCGATTCGGTATAAATACCGAATCTTGCAGGCTAACTAATAGTACAGTTAGTTAAAGACTTGATATTATTATATTAATTAGTTAGTTACTATACTATTAGCCTCTAAACCACCCATTAAATAAACACTCTTAATTTTTCGTTCTAACAGATAAGTGAATATTAATATATTTACTTTTATTATATGATTAGTTGTTACCAACTAATCCTTCCCTAATTGTATTGCGCGCTTCTTCGCAAAATACAGTGTAAGCCAGTAACAGGATCAGTCCTGTTACAGTGGTTATCTATGGCGTGACCGCAATAAATTATTTGTAGCGGGTTTACCGTTATAGGTCGACGACAAAAAAATGCGCTGTATGAAAAATTAAAGTCTTTTGGCGAAATGCACCAATTTAAGGTGGTGTACGACAAGATAGTTTGGGTATGCGCAAGTCTGTGTCTCACATTCCAAGGATATTTCCTGCACTTTTCGTTTTAATAAGCCGTCATTGCTGCCCGCTGGCGTAAACGTGTAGATTGCAAAGTTGAATGTCACCGGTATTGAGAAGTTCACTGCGCGTATGACTGATAAAAACCTCGGTGATCCGAAGGTAACGATATCATTCGAGTTGAATAGCAATGGAATCGCTCAGATAGCTAAGAAGAGGAGGTTGACGTTGAAGTGGTTGTGAAGAAGAAAAGTCGGTAGAGAAGGCTAAGAAAAAAAAAGCGATGATGGGATCGAAGATGATAGCACTGAAGCAGGCGAAAAGGACCAGAATGAGGTTGAAGAAAAGCCTGAGGTCAGATTAGAAAAGCAGACAAAGACGCATCGTGAAAAGCTGATGGTCGTGCGTGTGTACGAGACGCATATGTCAGAGCAGGAGATGAGCGTGCTGCCAATGAGTGAAACACTTAAGAAAGCCTCAATGCGTATGCTGAAGGAAATCGAGCATGCAGATAACAAGCGCCGTGCTGACTTGGAAGCCAAGAACAGCCTTGATACTTTTATCTATAAAGCCCATGACACTATGTCTGCTCAGGAGAATGAGATAAAGCTGGTGACGATTCACGAGCAGGTCGAATCGCTGCAAAGTAAGCTGGACGAAACAGAATCGTGGTTATATGACGATGGCGACAAAGTAGAAGCCGCTGAATATAATGAGAAAATGGATATGCTCAACTCGGACCTCAGTGCTATTCTCTTCCGTGGAACTGAGCTCGAGGAACTGCCAATTGCTATTGAAACCGCCAAGCACTACGTCTCGAATACGCGTGACCATATGGACCAATGGAGCACGAGCAAACTGCAGGTGACAGACGAGGAACGTGGTGACGTTACTGAAAAGCTTGACGAGGTTGAGGCGTGGCTTACTGAGTCAGAGACACGACAAAAGGCGTCTCCCAAGCACGAAAAACCTGTGCTAACGTCAACGGACGTAACCAAAAAAGTTCAGGGCATCAAGAAATTTGTTGCTTTCTTGACAAAGCGGCCGAAGCCGCAGTCGATAAAGACAGACAGCAACGACATGGAGAAAGACGGGGAAGACTCCAAGGTTGATACTTCGTCTACTCATGCCGACGATGTAAAGATTGACAAAGTAGGACAGACGGAGCTCACGGATGAGAAGGATGAACTGTAGTAAAGACAAACTATTATTGGCCTAATTTTTTTTAATTATCTATATCTATAATTGTTACAAATATTAAATAGTGACCCGTTGGTACAACGGGTCACAATGCTAGTCTATAATAACAGAATTCATGTCGTCGTGATTCCGTACCTAAGCGAATATATCTTGATCTATGTATGAATTTGAATAAGTATGCGATCCGGTTACCTAAGCGAAAAAAGTCTTAAGTATGAATTCGA
This sequence comes from Peronosclerospora sorghi, assembly GCA_026184515.1. Lineage (NCBI taxonomy): Eukaryota > Oomycota > Peronosporomycetes > Peronosporales > Peronosporaceae > Peronosclerospora > Peronosclerospora sorghi. The sequence goes on along the minus strand of CM047582.1, from coordinate 25,452,402 downwards.
TTAAGTACGCGATCCCATGTGCTGAAACGTGAATCAGCTGAGTAAATAGTCGGTGATGTCCGACCGCAACGTGAAGGTTCGGGCGTGGCATAGGTTTGCACAAAACCCGTGAGCGAGACGGCGGCCAGTTGGAGAAAATTCGCCACGGACGACAAAAGGAGAGAAAGCGAACAGCTTACGCGTTGGCGTTCGATATCAGTAAGTCGATGCTGTCTCTAGCCTTTAAAAGGCGTACATTAATGTTGATTTTTATTGGCGATGCTGCAGCAATATTTCAGCTTTACGAAAGCATTGACATTTATATTGTCAATGACGAAAGTTTGTTCCTCTTAGACGTAGGTGCTGGCTTCGGAATCAGCACATTACCAGCGCCTTCCTGGAGGTTCGACATCAAACGTGGACGGATCCCTTGCCATAGTCGGGCAAACGCTGCGTCGTCAATCTCAAACACAACGGAGCACAGATTTTCATCCCGCTTGGCCACAATGAAATCGTTAAATCGAATGCGATGTCGAGACGGCAGGAGTGGCTATACGGACAAGAAACACATCCACATTCACTGAACATTTGTGTGTTTGAATCGGAAGCAATTGGTCGACAACGTACCTCCAACGACGCCATGGCCGCTGGATTATCTTCGACAATCAACCCAAGCACTGGATCATTGACATACACAAACACGCAACAACGTGAACAAGATGCCTACAACACACACACAAGTTCCACGTACATGGTTTCCGCAGCAGCTTGGCGAGCGCCAGTTCATTTAAAAACCACTCGGATTTCGTGTAGCCGTGGCATACAATACTGCGCACGAGCGATCAATTCGTAATGCCACGCGCGATTTCTTCTCGCCACACCGCGCCACCGCCAATGCCACTGGGATCTATCGTATCCATCCAGCACGTCAATTGTTCCTGCGATTCCAAATGTTCCCGCACGCGCGCGGCAAAGTGTGGGTGCGAGTGCGTATACGAGATCATAATCTTGCGCGTCCCGGCCTCTTTCTTCAAGAGAAACTGCAATTCCGTCGACGTGGTACAATCTCCGTCCGCTCGCCCCCCTCATTCGTGACATCATACTCGATCCACATTGGATCAACGCGAGTGCTGTCTGGCGATTCTCGCTTTGGAGCGCGATATGGAGCGCCGTATTGCCGCCCGCGACTTGGGTCCGGAGCGTCGCGCCGGCGGCAACGAGATGGGAAAAGATGGGCGCGTCCACGCCTTCGGCTTCGGCTGCTAAGCACACGACGGGAGGCCTTCGTCGTCGGTCGCATTGGGCTGGGCATCGTACGCGAGAAAGAGACGCACAACGTATACGTGGTTGTTCCTTGCTACCCAATGCAATGGTGTGCGACCATCCGGTCTTTTGCGTTTGGATTCGCGCCTTTTTGCAACAAGAGCGTTGCGGCCGACCCCTTTCCCACCACTTCTGCCCAATGCAAGGCATGCGTAGATGCACGCCGTCGACGCTCTCGCCGAGCGTATCGACTGGAATCCAACGCGCCAGCAAGCGCTTGATCTGCTTGACATTGTTAGTGCCCGCCGCTTGATGGAGCGGCGTAAAGGCGACATCAGCGCCACAGCTGAGCAAATAGTCGGTTAGGTCCGAGCGCAACGTCAAGGTGCTTTGTTGCAAGGGCGTGGCATAGGTTTGCACAAATACCATGTGCGAGACGGCGGCCACTTGTAGAAAATTCGCGCCACGGGCGACAAAAGGAGATAAAGCGAACAGCTTACGCGTTGGCGTTCAATATCAGTAAGTCGATGCTGTCTCTAGCATTTAAGAGGCGTACATTAATGTTGGCTTTTATTGTGGCGTTGCTGAAGCAATTTTTTAGGTGCTGGCCCCTGAATCAGCAAATTAGAAGCGCAAAATTGACTAAAGGAGAGTAAGCGAACGGCACTGAGTACAAAATTTAGTTCTGCTTCCATATACCAAGCCGATGAGATTGAGGTCATGCAAGGTTTTCAGCATCCACTGTACGATAAGAAAAAACATTTGTACGATCTCGGACTACAGAAGCTTGAGAAACTCGCGACGCAAAAGCCCGCGACGCTCTGTGCACTAGATGGTTCGGACAATCGCGTTGGTAGAGAAGCGACGGTCCTTGGGTGAGGAATGATGGAAGATGTTTCGCTTAGTGACGTGCTCCAAGAAGTGACCGTCGCCGTCATTTCAATTGCCGAGTGCAATAAACAGTATGCGAATCGGATCACGGAAGGCATTATGTGTGCAGGAAATGGTAGTGGAAAAGATTCGTGCAATGGCTACTCGGGAGGTCCCTTGGTCACGACTGACGACATTCTGATTGGCTTCGTGAGTTGGGGCGGCAGGTGTGGGGTCAATGCGGGCGTGTACACCTGACTGACCCATGTCATGGACTATATCAACGATATCTTGAACGGAGGGGGCGGCACGACCTTTACAAATAGTTCGAGTGGACCAGCATCATCCACCAAACAAAGTGCAGACGAGTACTCGGTCGTGCAGACATCGCTTACGACAGGTGGCCGTCCGTCGGACACGCCGAGAATTGCATCTGCTGCTTCTCCAAGTCATGTTGCCGTGAACCAAGCACCTGAAATCGAAAACGAAAAAGAGCGAAGGCGATCACGAAGAAGTGAGTCGATTCCCCGCCAAGAAAGCCACAAAGCAGGTCGAACAGACTGAAGAAACGGAAGTGACCCGAGCTCCGACCAAGGCAAGCAAGAAGCTGGTAAATCAGAAAAAAACTAAAACAGAAGACATGGACCACACTTGAGTGGAGAAAAACAAGGACAAAATCTCAGCAATCGAACAAATTAACGTCGACGATGACGACGATGACGAAGGTGAAGAGGAGTAAGTAGGACGACAAGGCATTGGTCGGACAACGATTGGTCCTCCAACTGTACGAACACATTTTGAGTAAATCATGATACGTTTAATGTAGCCGGTGCGTATACGCACGGTGCGGCTAGCGCACAGAGGAATACTTTTCCTTAGAGTGGCGTTCGCCGCTACTTAGCCGATACGCCCTTATAAAAGGGCGTAGTAGGAGAGAGCTCTCCTACTCGGGGCCAAGATTCCCATGTTGGTTTACTGTAGTCTTTGCTAGTGCCTTAACGGCAAGTCTCCCTTACTAAGGGTGTAGCTAAAGGTAGGGCTCCATTTACGCTACCGCACTCACTACACGCGCGAACGGTCGAGGCCGTGCGTCTGTAAGATAGAGTGAAATGTAAACTGAATGTATATTTAATATATAATTAGCCTAAATAAATTTAAACTAATGTAAACTATATGTAATACTAAGTAGAACTCACCAAATTCGTACCTAGCTAAAATGTAGTGTACATCACCTGTGTACCGACACGTGGATGGCTGACACGCCCCCCCCCCAAGGGCTCCTGCCTGATTGGTTAAAATAACCAATGGTTCAAAACCTTTCGAAACGGTCAATACTGACCCCAACCGTAGTGTACTCACGTACACCACCTACTAAATGTGACTCGAATGTAACCCTGTTACATCCTCCCCCATCAAGACTATTGCTTACGCAATTAACAAAATTTTGTTGGAGAACTCCAACGCCAGTACCTCTGGCTATCCATGAACACCTTCCGTGGTGCTATGGAGTCTCCTCTAAAGGAGGTGGACTATTCCGAGAACTCGTAGGTGGATGTGTGGTGGAGCGGCTGATCGAAGTTTTTGAGACTTGATCAGGAGGTACCACGGCGCCCAGACTGCCGACTAACGAAGGGGGTCCTCCGGATGTCTTCGACAGCTTGTGTTCTTGCTCACCTTGTGTACCCGACGGCTAGGCGTGGGTCGCTCCTCAGGTGGCGGGGACAGCGCACAGCGAATTCTTGGTGCAAGATTGAATTAACTAACTTGTGACGATACAACCGATGCGATCAGGCGTGATCACGTGCGATCCGGTACTCAAACCACGTCAATTAGCCGCGATCAGGCTTGATCAAGTTTGGGCCGATGCTAATAACCGACGATCATCAATATTCCGTCTTGATCGCAAGTGCGATCAGGCGGCAGTCCGACGCGATCAGGCGCTGAAACGATGTAGATCAGTGGTAATCAGGCTTGATCAGGCTTTGGCTGACGTTAATAACCGTCGATCAACAATATTCTGTCTTGATCGCAGATGCGATCAGGTGTCTTGATCGCAAGTGCGATCAGGTACTGAAAGGCTCGATCAGGGGCTAAAAACTGCTGCCCAGTCGTAATATACCGTGATAAGACTTGATCAAGCACCGGAAGTCGTTCAAGTAGCAGTTGGAGCAATTTGAGATCAGCGATCAGGATCACGATTCGCAAAAAGTGTCGATCAGGTGTTGATCGGTAAGGGGGGGGTACTTGATCAGGCAGCGGAAATCTTCACTGCCTGATCGCGGAGCCTCTAAGCCGTCAAACAGCTAAGGAACGCCCAATACAATGCGCTCCTAGCCTAGACTATATGAGGAAAAGGTATTTATATTAAAATCCACCTAGAGTTCCCGTGGGGCGCTTAAAGCAGCCGAACTCTAGGGGCCAAACGTTAATTTCACGGGGAAGAGGTGAGAGCACTGCTCGATCACGTTCCCAAAACCAAAAACCTTTAAACGAAGAACCGCAGACACTGAGGGCGGAGTTACGGGGTGAGTTCTCACACTCTACGCCAACCGGTGGG
>CM047582.1:25408910-25437918 GCA_026184515.1 Peronosclerospora sorghi | reverse complement strand
TCGAAATTGCGCGACCTCCGCCTCCAATTCTCGATGCGGAGGGTACTCCACATTACCATGTGGAACGCCTTATGGCACGACGCCATCACCGGGGTGAGACCCAGTACCTCGTGAAGTGGAAAGGGTATCCACATTCCCAGATCTCGTGGGAGTACGAGACTCCCCTGCGGCAGGATTGCCGTGACGTCGTTGACGCTTTTGAGCGGGAGAATCCCACTGGGAGTCAACGACCAAAGGGGCTGAAGAAGCCCCTTCACTCCCAGTAGATGGGAGTTCGCCGGAGGCAGATGCTGTACTTGCATTGCTCTCCGGCACCACATCTAGAGCAGAGCGCGTATAATAGGAGGCAGGTAATTGTCCTTGCGCTTTGGCCTGAGCATAGGCCAAGCGTAGCGCCCTCTCTACCCGAACGTCGTGTTCGGAAAAGCTGTTGTACAGCGCATCGAAACTGGGGAGGCGTTTCTCCCCTTCCGCCCAGGCGCGGAATGCCTGTTCTGCGTCTTCGACGCTTTCGTCCCTCAAGAGAAACAAAGGGAATCTCGCGGATGATATCCACGAGGACACCGCGTGCCTGCTTCCCAAGGCGCGTCCGGTAGGACTTAACGGTATAATGTTTAGGCGTTAGGAGTCGGGCCCGGAGTTGGTTCCGACGCGCAATTTCACGCGGCAGTATAGCCGCTGGACCAGGGGTATAAGAGGCTAGACCCCTCTTGACCGCCTGCTTAGCCCTCTTTTGAGGGTCGCGAGGTCCCTTCCGTGCCCGTACGGCACGTCGGGCCTCTTGAACAAAGGACGGTTCATTGGTGGTGGTCGCCTGTGGCAACCTGGAGGTATCACCCCTAGCGGGTAACGGTGGCGCACGAGTTAGTGCGTTTTCCCCACGTGTGGGGAATGGGTTGGATGACCGACAGCGCTGTTCGGCGCTGTCAGCGTGGCCAGCCGTTGGAGAGATCTCCCCAAGGGCATCCCCTTCCGAGTTGTCGGAATAGTTTTCGTCCATAGCACCACTGAAGGTGTACAATGGATAGCCAGAGGTACTGGCGTTGGACTTCCAACAAGATTTTGATTATTGCGTAAGCAAATAGTCTTGATGGGGGAGGATGTAACAGGGTTACATTTGAGTTAGATTTAGTGTTGGTGTACATGAGTACACTACGGTTGAGGTCAGTATTGACGGGTTTGAAAGGTTTTGAACCATTGGTTATTTTAACCAATCAGGTCAGGGGCCCTTGGTGTGGTGGTGTGTCAGCCATCCACGTGTCGGTACACAGGTGTGTGCACTACATTTTAGCTAGGTGCGAATTTGGAATATTCTACTTAGTATTACATATAGTTTATATTAGTTTAAATTAATTTAGGCTAATTACATATTAAATATATTCAGTTTACATTTCACTCTAAAGTGCAAACGCGCGACCTCGACCGGTCGCGCGTGCAGTGAGTGTCGTAGGTAAGAGGGAGCGCTCCCTTTACTTACACCCCGTAAATGGAGCACAGCCGTTAAGGCTAAGTAGTAATCCAACCCGGGAATCTTGGCCCCGAGTAGGAGATCTCTCCTACTAAGCCCTTTATAAGAGCGTATCGGCTAAGTAGCAGTAGATACCGCTTTAAGGAAGAGTCTTCCTCTGTGCGCTAGCCGCACCGTGCGTATACGCACCGGCTACAGATAGAGTGAAATGTAAACTGAATATATATTTAATATATAATTAGCCTAAATAAATTTAAACTAATGTAAACTATATGTAATACTAAGTAGAACTCACCAAATTCGTACCTAGCTAAAATGTAGTGTACATCACCTGTGTACCGACACGTGGATGGCTGACACGCCACCCCCTAAGGGCTACTGCCCTGATTGGTTAAAATAACCAATGGTTCAAAACCTTTCGAACCGGTCAATACTGACCCCAACCGTAGTGTACTCACGTACACCACCTACTAAATGTGGCTCGAATGTAACCCTGTTACATTCGATGTATCATGTTTCCTGTGGTGCACAAGGTCGCAGTGGACCACATCGGACAATCTTGGAAGTAATTCTAATACACTTTTCATTTTTGCCATAAAATACTAAGGTACGGTATGGACAACTATACCCAAAAATTTAGATATATTGTAGTTTCAATGAAATTTTAATGAAACAGTTCGTCGGAACGACGGGTACCATCCCCTACTCTATATATATAAAAGAATACCATGTCGTCGTGATCTCGTACCTAAGCGAAGTCGAACTGTACTATCGATTTCTTTTAATTGGTTACAAATAGCGCTTTTACAGTTAAGTAAAGATAACTATTCGACTTTATCATTGATTAGAAATAGCAGCTTTATCTTATCTATATATATAAAAGAATACCATGTCGTCGTGATCCCGTACCTAAGCGAAGTCGAACTGTACTATCAATTTCTTTTAATTGGTTACAATAGCGCTTTTACAGTTAAGTAAAAGTAACTATTCGACTTTATCATTGGTTAGAAATAGCAGCTTTACATACCGACATTTTACAGGCGGTGAAATTGCACCGTGGCAGGGCGGCTGCGCTCATTACGCCACCACTGGAAGTTGTTAAGACGCGCACAAGGATCCCGGATTGTTGTCGGTGGTGAGCTTATACTATTTGATTTATGTTCCGTGGATTTGCTCACTTTTTGTTGCGGCAGGAAAACAGGTACAGGGGCTGCATGGAGACCTAGCGCAGGTGCATCGACTGCTCAAGACGGCTACTAATGAAGATTTAGAGGCTGTAGATAATAGTGGACGCACGCCGTTACTGCTTGCAGTAACGGCGTGCGACCCAAGGATTATGACCACATTCGTATAATGTAGAGTATTTGCTTTCGCTACCCTAACCCTGTAAATACATGGGGGGCAGGTTTTGTAGACGGACATACGGTTTTTATTCCCTGTCTCGTCGGTTCGACGGGTGCCTACACTTGAGAAGGATATGATAGTGGTCGCACGCCGTTACTTCTTGCAGTAACGGCGTGCGACCCAAGGATTGTGACCGCATTAGTATAATGTAGAGTATATGTTTTCGCTACCCTAACACTGGAAATGCATGGGGGATAAGTCTTGTAGACGTACAGACGGTTTTTATGCCCTGCCCCGTCGATACGACGTGTAACAGGGTTACATTTGGTTACGTTGGTGTACGTATGTACACAACGGTTAAGGTCAAGCATTGACCAGTCCGAAAGGTTCGGACCTGTTGGTTATTTTAACCAATCAGGGCAGGAGCCCTTGGTGGAGGCGTGGCAGCCTGTCACGTGTTGGTAGACAGGTGGTTTACATTACATTTTGGCTAGGTACGAATTGAGTAAGTTCTACTTTGTATTACATATAGTTTACATTTGTTTAATTAATTTAGGCTAATTACATATTGAATATTTGGAATTGATCGGGCCACACACCCCAAGTTTATCGGGCCACACCCCCTTCCCTTTTATGTCCAAATGCGTCAACTATGGGTAAGTTTTGGGCTTCCGAAATGAACCTTTAAATTATGCCAGCTTTATTAAGTTGACATACGCAATAATTTTGGCCCTAGACAAGAATGAGGAAAAAGGTGCTTCTAGCCGGACTTTGTCATCGGGTTAAGTATCTCGGCCGATGCCCGCAACGCGAGTTTCAATGCGCTCTATGCGTCCCAAACGGGCCTCACGCTGCCCGACCCCGTGTACTATCGCGAACCGACACAGTATAACGCCCTCCGCAACGCCTTCCACGCCTACGTCCTCACCCTCTTCCGGCTCGCGGGCTGGGACGACCGCACGGAAACAGCGCACACGTCGCGCGTCCTGCGCTTTAAAGAGACGCTCGCATCCTTCTGTCCCGAAAAAAAACGCTCCAAGATCCCGTCGCCGCGTACACGCGCGTGTAATTGCAACGGGCCGTGGCCACGTATCCCCACACGCTCGGCCACTACCTGAACAGCACGGGCCTCTTGTCGTCCATGCTCGACGACGACGACGCGTACGTCATCATTGAAACGCCCCGGTACTTTCAACAACCCGAAGGCTTTGTCACAGACGCCACCACGACGCTCGAGACGTTGCAGGCCGTTCTCACGTTTCACACGCTCAGTACGTACGCAGGGGCTCTGAGTGACGCGTTCGTCGAAGCGAATTTTGTCTTTTTTGGACGCGCGTTGTGCGGCCAAGCTGCGCGCGCGCCACGATGACAAGTCTGTGTCGACACCGTCAGTGACAAGCTGCCCACGCTGGTCGGGAAATATTATGCGCTCGTGTGCTTCGATTGCGCGAGTCACGACGTCGCGCGCGACTTGATGGCGACGATGCACCGGGCGTGGGCCACGACGCTCACCCGGATCGCGTGGCTCGATGCCGCGACGCAACAAGCGGCCACGACGAAATCAAGCGCCATGACCACGCACCTCGGGCATGCGACGCAGTCCGAGCATGTGCCGTATGAAATCTACGCGGACGTACCGTTGGCGAAGAATCTCCTCACCATCAGGGCGCATCAATTTACCTTCGCAGTCAAAAAACTAGGCCGCTCCGTCGACCGAACCGAATGGGCCATGACGAGTGCCGAAGTGAATGCCTACTACCAGCCCCGCGCGAATCAAATGGTCTTCCCAGCGGGGATGCTCCAGCCGCCGTTTTTCACCAAAGAGTACGATCCGGCGCGGAATTTCGGATCCTTTGGGAGCATCGTGGTCCATGAGCTAACGCACGGCTCCGATGCGACCGGGCGACACTATGACGCATCCGGTACGTTGCACGACTGGTGGAGTAACGAGACGGCGCACGAGCTTACCAAGCGGACACTGTCTCGTGGAGCAGTATGGGCGTTATAATGTGTCGAGCACCACGGACCCGACCCACGTCCTGGGCCACGTGAATGGACAGTATACCCTGAGTGAAAACATTTCCGACAATGGCGGGGTCAAGCTCGCGTTCCAAGCGATCAAGCGGCTCGGGTCGCGTCCAACGCGACGGGGGACAAGCTCTTTTTCCTCTCGTTTGCCCAAACATGACTGTGGATACGGAAATGCAAGACGCTTGACGAGCGATCTTCTCTTGACGAGATCTCCAGTTGACGAGCGATCTCCTCTTGACGAGCGATCTCTTCTGCTGCAGCGGCTTCTGCTCGTAGCGTAGCCACCCGAGATCTCGCAATTGAACCGCGCCAGAAGCTCTGAATCTTCTTTTCCATAGAGCCCTGTAGCTCCTCTTGACGAGCGATCTCCTCTTGACGAGCAGACTCCTTTGCTGAATCGGCTTCAGCTCGTAGCGTAGCCACCTGGAACGGGCAGTTGAACTGCGCCAAGTGCTCTGTATCTTTGTCGCCATAGATATCTGTAGCTTGTGTCGTGTTGCTTTTTGAAATTCTGCCTCGAGCATCATGCTGGATAATTCACTTTGGGCTTGATACCGACGCCAAGCACACTGAAGTAAGAGAACAGCGTCCCGTCGCGTTCGCGCTTTTGCGATTGCTGCCTGCGTCCGAAACATAGTTTGAATTGCCGTTGCTGCAGCACGTTCCTTTCGACGACAAGCGACCTCTTTTCTTGCTTTCCAACCTGATAGTCTAAGAGTCACAAACACCTGAATATCATGTGCCGCTGTCATCTGCTTTCTGTACGCTATCTGTGCTTGCCTAGAACGAACAAGAGACTGCAGTAATACCGCCGCAGTTTTTCGGACGGCAAGGGTAGTCTGATAACGATTCCACTGCACACGGCCACGCACAATCTTCTGGATGACGACAGCGCACACTTGTTCATGTTGCCGTTGCTGACGCAGCTGTTCCAGTTGTTTCTGAGCTTGAATTCGTCGGAACGCCGTTTGCATTCGAATCGCAAGGTGGTAGGCAGCTTGAAGCTTCTGACTGTAAGCCTTGCGAGCGATTGTTCCACGCACACGGGTCTGAATCCGAGTAGCCATTTTGCTTTGACGTTTCAGTTCTTTACGCTTTTGCTCCTTTGTACAAAAATCTCGTCGCCTAGTCCATACGATACGCCATTAAACGTCATGGGCTTCTTGTTCTGCTTCGCCACCTCCGCTGCAAGCAAAACAATTCAAGGTGATATTCAGCAACCGGAGAAAGACTAAAGACCAAGTACGTCAAAAATGTACCAGCTCTGCGATCCATTTCTGCGAGAAGCAGATAGTGATAGTGACAGTGATGACTCCGACATGGGAAACGCAGCCGGAGGTCGCCGAGTATTTGCTACGGCCAACGAAAAGTTCTTTTCCGACATGTAGCAGGTTGAGCTGTAAATTGATCCCCAACTACTTGTACTAGCAGCATGACATTCTTTGTCACGTATAATAGAAAAGCTTCATCTTGTTGTTCATTTTAAATTCGCCATTTTGTGAGACTTTGCGTTCTTGACATGCCACAAAACAGACGAGATGGCAACCATGAAATCTGGGACCAGGCCGAGCCGTTTAGCACTTTCTTCTGTTTCAGGCGTTGAGTTTTCAAACACTAACAAAATTATTGCGGATGTCAACTTAATAAAGCTAGTATAATTTAAAAGTCATTTCGGAAGTCCAAAACATACCCATGTTCGACGCATTTGTACATAATAGGGAGGGGTGTGTGGCCCGATCAACTTGGGGTGTGTGGCCCGATCAATTCCCTAAATATAAATCAGAATACAAAATACTCTAATACTGCTAGGCGCACGACCCAGACCGGTCGCGCGCGCAGTGAGTGTTTAATCCAAAGGGAGTACCGCCCTTAGCTTTTCCCTTGTAACAAGGCGTTAGTGTTTACTAACAAGTAAACTCAGGGAATCTTGGCCCCGAGTGAGAGAACGATCTCTCACTAAGACCTTATATAAGGGCGTATCGGCTAAGTAGCGGCGTATCGCCGCTTAAGGAAAGTCTTCCTCTGTGCGCTAGCCGCACCGTGCGTGTACGCACCGGCTACACGACGGGTCCCGTACCCTAGTTAAGATATAAAAATGAATAAAACCCGAAAAACGTCAAAACATTTTCAAAAAAGAATATTTGAGAACTTCAAGCATTCTCGTCTGTTACCACTCCTAGTGTATTTGTCACTGACCGAGAGCTTCCTTTAGTTCGTACAATTGACGTCGTTTTTCCCAAGGCACAATTTTTTTATGCATCTGGCACGTTAACATGATCGTACTGGCTCATTTTAAGAAGCAAGAATTGAACCAAGATGAGCTTGAGGGGTTCATGGTGGGTTGGAGTAATGTTTACATTAAAACTCATCATGAGTTTGAGTGCTTGCGAGGAGCATTAAGGGATAAGTGGAATTCTTCCTAGCACGCTGTTATCGATTACATTGAACGTAAACGGCTTGTCCACAAAGAGACAACCATACGCTCCTGGACTGATCTATTCCAGCATTTTGGGGTGACAGGTACATCGCGGGGTGAAGTAAACCATTTTGTTATGAAAAGATGCGTCAAGATTGTTAGCGCAGACTTGCTAATGGTGCTCAAATGTATGCGATTGTTGCTGGAGAGGAAATTCGAGGGACTGAATGTTAAAATGGAGACTGAAAAGAAAGTGACTGCACATCGCCATTCGCTTCCATTCATGAAGCCATTGTTGGGGGAAGATCTCAAAATTTGCGCTCGACAAGATGCTTGATCAGTATCGCTAACCGTTGCAAATAAATACTGATGATTAAGTACAAACAGCTTCGATTTGAGTTTCGGTATTCCGCGTAAGCACGATATCCGACGAAGGATTCAAGATGGTGGTCGGTTTCACGATTACGATTTTCACATTCAATGGCATTTAGAGCAAACTCCTTTTAATGAAGCCGCTGTTCCACCATCGCATGTTCCGCTGTCTCCTCGACAACGAGAGTTGAAGTTATTGGAAGAAAAGCTGTATACCATTGATGATGAAGCTTCAACATTGCTGGCACGGCTTAAAGGATCCAGGGAGGCTTCAGATACTATTCTATCTAATCCAGCCCCAGTGCTTAGAAAGCGGGGTCGCCCATTAGGAGCGAAGAAAAGGGCTAACCAAAGAGACAAATCTCAGTTTGAATACGCTTCAGGTTACAAAAACAAGAGCTTGGAAATTCAGGTCACAATTCCCGAACCTGTAAAAGTGCGAGGAACATCCAAGGGTAAAGCAATAATGAAAAAAAAACAATTGCTATCTATGTTATATGTTCTACCAGTTACATTCACTCATGGAAGAATTTGGGGGGCGAATAAAAATTTCCAAATTATGTTATTAAATCTAGCCTTGCAAGCTGTTTTCGCCATTTGCCTCCCGTGAACAAACCTTCTTGGGATTCGCCTATTGGCGTCCTGAGAGTTCTGGGGTTAAATTGTCACATTTAGGTTGTGTCGAGAACCGAGAAGCCACGGTTTATGCTGTACGTAACTTCAACGAAGTAGGTAAAAACAGCGGTACTAATAAATGATCTAAGAAGGATAGGATCTTATAGATACTGTTTCGAGAGTACAGGGTTGATGACAAGGATTGCATTGCCACGAGTCTAGAAAATTCGATTTGGTATATCAACCGGGACGTTAGGTAGGTCAAACTATCTACTAAAGGACAGACAGCATTTCCTTGCGCCTCTTCGGCGAAGTACCCAAAAGCGCGGTGATCTCGTTCACAGCCTTCTCGCCCAGTAGCGTCGTCATTTGGTCTCGCAGCACAAGCGCCTCCTTCCAATGTCTACCCTTCTCGCACGCTTTAAGAGCCACAGTGTACATGGTCCTTACCTTCCGAAGGGCGTGAATATCGCCACACTGGCGACGAAAATAGGCTTCTTCAAGGTTGCCCAATCCATTTGAAGCGGGAGCCACCTCTTTTAAATTGCTCTTCTCAAAAAGTCGTATGATATCCAGCGACTTAAGCGCAAGATCCAATTTCACGGCTAAATGCACCAGCTTATAGGCATCCGACAAGCTTATTTGGAACTCAGATTTTTCAATGAGTGCTACCATATTGTCCACAACACAAAACTGCTGGGTTTCCATTGCTCCCCTCAGCACTGCTAACATGGCACGGAGCGTGTATCCACGACACAAGTCTGGCATCTGCTCAACGAGCTGCTCGGCTTCTTCAATGTTACCAACTTCAACGAGCTTTTCGATCAAAATACTTACCCATCTGCTCGGCACGCCACATGTTTCCATTTTGTCCAAGGTACTTACAGCTTCATTATACAGTTCCTTCAGCTCTGCAGTAGTACCCTCCTGCGCCGTAAATGTCATAAGCGTTTCATAACACATATGAGACAAGACGTACTTGTCATTGGGGTCACGCTGGGCCTCACTAAAGGCTTCCAGCAACTGTAGGCGCTGCTGTTTATTTGCTCCCTTGTAAGCAGGGTACAAATTGCCCACAATGACTCTATTTACTTTCAGCCCACGATCTTTAAGATCCTTCAGCAAAGTTTGGACATCGAACGTAGTGTACGCTACTTGTTTCTTCTCAATACTTCTGCTCGAATCTCGCACATGTTTGCACATTGCTCTTAGAATTGTAACATAGATTTTGCTTGTAAGTTTCAAACTCCGACTTTCCAGCATGTTCAAGGCATCTAGAGCTTCTGTCATCTTTCCGTTCTCTACTAGCGTCTGCATGACTAGGTCAATCACGTTGCCAATATTAAAATTCACATAATGCAGCTTATTGGGTGCTTTCTCCACACCCTTCGCGTTTTTCACTTCCTCGCCACAATACAAATTGAGTACCTGACCGAACAGTTTTAAAGCGGCTCCAAAATCGTGAAAGCGATGAAAAAGCATAAGCGCGTCCTTTACGCGGTAAATCTGACTTCCTTGGAAAAGTATTGCTTTGCAGGCAGCATAGCTAAGCTCATCACCCGTCTTGGTCTTTTGCTTCAGGTACTGATTCACGACTTCATCCAGGGCAAATGTATATTTACCATGCAAGATGGAAAAACCCTTGACTAGAGCAGCAACCTTATTATCTTGTCCCGTCTTGATGTATGCTTGCACAACGTCCCTTGCCACATTTGGACTCACAATCAAAGCTCCCTCAGGAATTTCACCGTCAAAATTTGCTGGTAAATGTGACTTATTCAAGCCCACTACAATAGAGTCTGCCAACGCAGCAGCTTCGCTGAAACGTCCTTCAACAAGCATCTCGCGAATGCGTGGGCTAAAAGTGTAACCAGCACTCTTGTCTTTGCCAGAATCAGCAGCAATGTTTGCATCCTTTAGGAACTGTGCATTGCGTTTGATGACTATATCTGTTTTGGTATCGAACCGAACACCATTATCTATCATTTCCTTTAAAATGTCTTCAATCTCATCATTGCGTTCCAAGAACTCCAGTGTCGTTAAAATTTGATTATAACCGCGTGCGTCCAGTCGCAAGTCAAACTTCTTGCGATTTGCCAAGATATCTGACGCCTCTTGCTTACAATTGTTATTCATGCAAACACTTAGCAAAGTGATCAGCGTTCCACCGTTTAACTTCATACTTGAGTTGCTGTAAAATTCAAATGCCTTTGAAGGTTGCTTAATGATACCCATGCTGAGGATGACACGATCAATGCACGATTCGTGCCAAACGCCAATATGGGGATCCACAGACTCGTACAACTCCTGAACCTTCTCCACCTCGCCCTTTCGAGCATAAGCTAGCATAAATCGCGAAGTGATTTCGTTAGTAGTTTCATGGCCACTATCAAGCATTTCCTGCCAAATCTTCTCTGCAGTTTCTGAATCGTTCTTTTGTAAATATCCCACGATTCCAAAACGATAGATCATTTCAGGTACCGCCTTAAAGCGTGGTTTTGATCTCTCATAAATCTGAATGAGGCGATTGGGATTGTTCTTGCGAGATACGATCCGGAAGATCTCGCCATAAATTGAAAAATCGATTTGTGTCGGGTAATTAGTCTCTAAGAAACTGAAGGCGTCGAGCATGATAGATGAGGCGCGAGTCTTCTTAGCAACCTTGAACAGGTCGATGATGTCACTGCTAGTCACCTCCTTGCACGCAATGGCATCAGCTAGCTCATGCCTAAGTGCTTTGATTATTCTACCCATCTGCTCGGGAGTCAGTTCATTTTGAAGGTCTCGCGCCGAGCGAGAAAGTAGCAAATCACGGTTTACGCCGGCGATACTGGTAAAGTACCAGTTGACACCACCCAAGTGTTGCAGAGCAAATGGCGCACGAACGACGGATTTTTGGGCAGCTTCGAACAGATGTTGCGGAATACGATACAAGCGCCACATAACCTCGAAAATATTTTTTAAGTGGAATTGTTGTTTGTGGTGGCAGTTGCCGCGTTAATACTAGGTTTGAATATGCTACTTATTGTGTACCGGTAACTGGGTCGGGGCTTATACCCTAATAAAAGGCAACAACTCCCGACACCCGTGCACCACTACGACAGTTTAGACCGAGAGAGTCCAGTCCAAGGTTAGGAAACACTCCGATCAGAATTTTTCGTTGATGTTGTTTATCTCGTCGTATGTATAACGAGCTGTATTTGCCAAACCATTCGGATGTGTTTGTTCTAGAATGCACGAAGTGCTTCATAATCGACTTGCGAACCCGCTCGATCTAGCGAGGGATTGAGTAGCTATCTGTCAGACGAACGAATGAACACGTGAAGGAACTATCATAAGAATGTAAAAAGCTTCATTACATCGCCACACTCACGCTATTACCTCCTACTACTCCGTCCAATTTTTTAAGGCGAAAGTACCCATCACTCTGGGCAACTCTCCTATCTCAAAAAAAACTGGAGCGGTGGCCTAGATTTATCCGAGTGAGATAACGCGTTGTCTCACTCGGTTAAATCTAGGCCACCACTCCGCCACACAGCTCTTTCGGCGGCAGAACCCTGTAATACGGACCAACGACCAGCATGAGCCACTGATTCCTCGATTGCGCCAGCGAGCCGTCAACAGCGACTGGCATCTGTTCTCTTCAAGTCCGCTAGAATCAGGGCCATTACCAAGAGCTTTACGCACTGGAGTCGGATACACTGGTGATTTCGTCGGTGTGATGCGCGCCACCACGCAGCTTCTGCTCGGCCGCATCACGTACGGGCTGAAAGTACGCGTGCTGCATCGCCTCCTTCGCTGTAAGTCGCTCTTGGTGATCATAACGCAGTAGACCATCCAGAAAATCAATGGCTTCCGGGGACACCAAGTGTTTATTGTCTTGTGTGATGAACTTTTCCCACGGCTTTTTCGTGTGCGTGCCGAGAATACCGTCGTATTGCGGATCAAGTTCCAAGTCGTACGTCGTTAGATAGTCGAACAACTCGTCCGTACCCTTCACTTTAGCAATCTTCACGAGCTGGTCACAATTATCGTGGCCATGAAAAAACGGCTCCTTGCGGAAGATCATTGCTGCGAACATGCAACCGAGACTCCACATGTCTAGCGAATAGTCATATTCCTGCATGTCCACTAGTAGCTCTGGTCCCTTGAAGTAACGGCTAGCTACACGCACATTGTATTCACGGCCTGGGTGGTAGAACTCAGCAAGACCCCAATCGATCAAACGCAACTGGCGCTTTTCGTGGTCAATCATGACATTATGCGGCTTAACGTCGCGGTGCATGATACCGTTCGAGTGGCAGTAATCCAGCGCTTTTAGCAGCTCAAATAAGTAGTAGCGAATATCAAAGTCGCTCAAGGTTGGGTATAGCGTCTTGAAATCCGTGTTATTCACGTATTCGGTCACCAGACTCGGTGTCTTGGACTGCGGGTCGCGTACAACATCTAGCAGCTGGATGATATTCACGCCACCCGATAGATTCTGCAGGATTTTGATTTCACTAAAATGCGGCAGTTGCGACATCAAGAAAATAAAAGTAGGCAAAACATGGTCAGTTTCTAGAGGCGCAATCTTCCTTCATAACATGATGCGCAGACCGTTTGATTTTTTTCTTTTTCACAGGTTTGAGAATCTTTATAACGCAACGGGAGTTGTTGGCCACATTGTAGCCCTCGAAAACCTCACTGTACTTGCCTCGACCAATCTTGCGAATAACCTCGTAGTTATCTTGGTCCCTGTACATTCACAATACTTTGCTTAAATACTTTTATGAACAGTTTCGCTGCAAGAGTCACTCACGCAACAACCGCCTCCCCTCGAGAGATTTAAACATCAGAGGACGGTAGCGCGCGAAGGAGAGAATACAACGTACCCCCACGCAACATTTAGCGTTTCGTAGTCCCAATACTCGCGAGGACGTGTCTCGTTCACGTCGCAGTACACCCGCGCACGACTCATGACTAAGCCAATAATGTGCACTCTACTGGTTTTTACTTGAAAACGGTATTAAAGTAAATTTCACCTTTAGCAATGTCGATTTCGTCCTTTTTTAGGCACTAAAATTGGGTACTTATAATTAGTGTTAGTTACATAATTTATGCAGTATCGCAAGTAGCTTTAACACATAGTCTCGTGCATATTTACATGTTAGGAAAAATAATCACTTCTTAATGCACATTCAATCGAGCAAGTCCCTGACTTAGTTATCTTCATCTATTGTCTACGAGCTATCTTGAGGTGTTGTTTTCATCAAGAATGGACACTTGGTTGCGACAATATTCAAGGGTAATATCGACATCTACGACTCAAATTTTCTAAGTTCTTCCGCAAATTGACAAAGAAATATTTAAACAGGTTACGAGCCCAATGGTTAACGATGTTTTATGGATGAGAACTCAAAGAATAGTAGCCAGTAGTTATTGGAGCAGGAGTCAAATTCTCGAAATATTTCAAAAGGTCTGATACACTTGAGAATTCTCGCGGATTCCTGAAGAAAACAATTTCGGCTTTAATAATTCACTGATACTTGGCACCCGGATGAGGTTGATGTCGCTATAAAGAACAAAAAGAAAACCAAGGGTCCAAGATTACTTTCAAGACATGAATAGAAATTTCGGTATTGCGAAATCAGCAGCTCATGTTCAGAACACCCTCTGATAAGGCCTGCAAGCTGCATAATAGGGTGTACGACGGTACCGAAGTCTACCGAAGGATAGGACCAAGTTTCAAGGAGTGGGGAATCAGATTTATCAGGCAAATTACTATTAACGAATCTGTATGTAGATGTTGCGGGAGCGAAGATATCAAAGTCGATCTCCTGGGTGTAACGGGGTTACATTTGGGTAACACTGAGTGTTGGTGTACATGAGTACACTACGGTTGAGGTCAGTATTGACCGAGTTGAAAGGTCTCGAACCTTTGGTTATTTTAACCAATCAGGGCAGGGGCCCTTGGCGTGGTGGTATGTCAGCCATCCACGTGTCAGTACACAGGTGTGTACACTACATTTTAGCTAGGTACGAATTAGGAATATTCTACTTAGTACTACATATAGTTTATATTAGTTTAAATTAATTTAGGCTAATTACATATTAAATATATTCAGTTTACAAAAATACTTAAGACTGCCAGGCGCGCGACCACGCCCGGTCGCGCGCGCAGTGAGTGCAGTAGCTAAAGGGAGCCCTCCCTTTAGCTACACCCTTAATAAGGGAACCTTGCCGTTAAGGCATTAGCGGAGCTAGGCGCGCGACCACGCCCGGTCGTGCGCGCAGTGAGTATTGTAGCCTAAGGGAATTCTCCCTTACGCTACCTCCCTTTATAAGGGAAGTCTTGTTACAAGGGGTTAGCGAAAGCTATCTGTAAACCACCCCGGGAATCTTGGCCCCTAGTAGGAGAGCTCTCTCCTACTAAGCCCTTTTATAAGGGCGTATCGGCTAAGTAGCGGCGAACGCCGCTTAAAGGAAAGTCTTCCTCTGTGCGCTAGCCGCACCGTGCGTGTACGAACCCGGCTACACTGGGCCACTATCTGAGTGGTACCACAGAGAGATACTATAATAGACAGGTGGACACATGGTGGGTAGAGTCACCGTCGTAGGTTCATGTTACGAACAAAATGCTCAATGCATTTCATACATCCCTTATACCGGCCCAAGCGATAAAATTGTCTACAAGCCCTTAACATCCTGGAAGGTCTTAGAATGAGCACTAGTATATTTGGTAACTAATTTGGAGGCAGTTGGTAGAAGTGTAGCAGGTGCCTACACGCACGGTGCGACTAGCGAACAGAGGAAGACTTTCCTAAAGCGGCGATACGCCGCTACTTAGCCGAAACTCCCTTATCGAAGGGCTTAGTAAGAAATCGCTCTCTTACTCGGGGCCAAGATTCCCTTGGTTTACGAGTTAGTATAGACTAACGCCTTGATACAAGGCTTCTCTTAGAAACGGGTTAGTTAAGGGAAGGTATTCCCTTTTCACTACAACACTCACTGCGCGCCCGACCGGTCGAGGTCGTGCGCCTAGCAGTCTTTAGTGTATTTTGTAAACTGATGTGTATTTAATATGTAATTAGCCTAAATTAATTAAACTAATGTAAACTATATGTAATACTAAGTAGAACTTACTCAAGTCGTACCTAGCCGAAATTTAATGTACACCACCTGTGTACCAACACGTGGCAGGCTGTCACGCCTTCACTAAGGGCTCTCGCCATGATTGGTTAAAAAAACCAATAGGTCCAAACCTTTCGGACCGGACAATATTTGACCTCAACCGTTGTGTACCTACGTACACCAACGTAACCAAATGTAACCCTGTTACATCCTCCCCCATCAAGACTATTGCTACGCAATAAGAAATTATAGTTGGAGAACTCCAACTGCCAGAACTTTGGCTTACCATGAGCACCTTTAGTGGTGCTGAGGATTCTCCTCGAGAAGAGGATGTAGACTATTCCGATAACTCAGAGGTGGAAGACCTTGGGGATATCTCCCCAAAGGCTGACCGCTCCGACAACGCCGAACGGCGATGTGGTGAAGTGCAAGTAAAAATTGTTGACCAGTTTGTACCAGTGTACCAGTTTTCAAGGCAGATCGATCTGTTTGGCTGAAATGACGGAGTATTTTGGGCCAATCGTGTGCTTGGAGTGTTATGTACGCGGATTAAGGTAAGACACACGGTTTACATATAGTTTACATATTGGATTTTTATTGGCTTAATAATATAGTGTTCGTATTACATTGGGCTGCGTAAGTCGCCAATGGCTCCGATCTGAGTCATTGGGAGCGGGAGGCTGACAGACTCCTCTCACGCTTATAAGCCCGGTCAGGACAGAGCTCCACCGGAAGCCACACGACAGGGAGTACTCGTTACGTTCACTCACCACTCAAGTTCTTCCCCGCTCAAGGGAGGCGGGTTATTTTTTGGCTGGGTTACTCATCGCGATCTGTGGTCAAGTGCCAGACACATTTATTGGCTGGATTACTCATTGCTCTGTAATCAAGTGGCAGGATTTACTATTGGCTGGATTACTCACTACCTCGGGCGGTCAAGTGCCAGATTTAATCGCATTCGGAGTGAAGATTTCCGCTTCGTTTGCAGATCGGCTAGTTCGCATTATCTTTCGTTGGAATTTTGGATCAGTACCCCAGAAGTGGTACATCGGTATCGATCTTCTCTAAAGTCTCCACTAAGCAGCGGTCCACCAAGTGTGTAACCAGCCCATTCCATCGGGTACACATGTGGTGGAGTCAAGTTCGAAATCGAATACATTTGTATCGACAACCTGACCACCACCATCGTGCCCAGCCTTCCAACTTACGGGGGGGGTACCCCGCGGACCTCCATTCGAAATCTGTTCCGATCGTCCGCTGCTGGCAGACACCGGTCATCATCCAAATACACTTGGTCCGATTCACTTAAGTTCATCTCACCTTGTGTACCCGATGGAATGGGCTAGTTACACACTCGGTGGATCGGGATCACAGATCGATCTGATTCGGTCTTGAATATGAGACCGTGCTGGCTAGGTGTACCTAGGGCGGAACTCTTCACCCCAGGTACGTACAGACCAGAAACACTTCCAAAAGATAAATTCCAATAGGTCGATCGTCCAAACGATCTAGACCTGACCAATACGAAATAATAGAGGGTAGACCAATCAACCGGTCTATCCCCTGACCAATATGAGGGAAGACCAAAATCGGTCTAAACTCCAACCAATGTTACAATAAGCCAACATGTCCACGTAAAGACCCAATATGCCCCTGAAACTCCACAAACGATATCTCCACGTAAAGACCCATCCAGTGAATTGCACGTTCCAAACGTACTTGAGTCAAATTGTCGAGATCGCCAAATCGTACTCCCGTCGAGGGACTTCCGGTGGCAAAAGTGCGCGTGCAGCGCGTCCAGACCGGGTATAATAGGCAAGAGGGGATAATTCAACCCTCTTCCCCCAAACACTCCGCGGCGGGCGGAGGCGACTAGTGTACGTGAAAAGAATAACGGCGACCCCTTGCTGCGGTGTAGAACAAGACCAGAAGAGGTTTCTGCCACTTATTCCTAGACCAAAAGACTTTTACTTGGAAAATCCGCAACTAACCAATAATACTACCTCCCTAGGTCCCTAATGTACCCACACAAAATTATGTAAAATACCCAATGTCAGG
Organism: Peronosclerospora sorghi; assembly: GCA_026184515.1. Classification (NCBI taxonomy): domain Eukaryota; phylum Oomycota; class Peronosporomycetes; order Peronosporales; family Peronosporaceae; genus Peronosclerospora; species Peronosclerospora sorghi. The sequence continues at coordinate 25,420,501 of CM047582.1, read as the reverse complement.
TGACTCAACCAAGACCTGCGTTCTTGATACTCCTTGAATCTGATAGGCTAAAAAGCCCCCTTGTTTAGACCAATCGGAAACTCGACCAACTGCCTTGACCAAAAGTGACCAAATTTGTGGTACACTTCACCACAGCCGCCCCTGAGTCCGACCGTGTCGCACAACGATAACGGTCTGACTCACCCATCACTCGACCAACTGGACCTTGGCCACTCACACTTCTTCCCCATGGATCAAACATCTTCTACACCTGCGTCAGGTACTGCCTTTACTGCACTTGATCTTCTTATGCTTCCTTTGACGCTTGTTCTTGTTGTTCTTGCAGAAACTCTATGCGCCGAGTCGCCCCACCTTGCTTCGCCTGTCCGGTCGGCTAGTTCTGACAGCCCACGTAACTCTCGTGTACTTCAAACATCGTAAGGGCGTCAGACTGCAGCCGACACGCAGATGCAGGATATGCTTGCAGAAAACATGCGTCTCAGGACCCAGGTAGCCCACCAGGCAACACGAGGTGCGCATCTTTGGTCTTCGTCTTGTACTTGTCTTGGCCCTCGTTTGTCTTCAGCTCTCATCCCTCCCAGCGTCTTCAAGGCAATAAGTGCCATGCTTGATGCCGATAGGCAGTCCGAAGATCATGTTGACCAGCTTCGACCAATTTTAGAGGAGCTCGTAAGCGCGCGTCATGAGCTGTCCCGTCTGGAGGCTCATCAGTCCCATCTCCGGGATCAACTTGCACTTGTTCGCCGGCAGCAGCTGGACGGACAGTTTGACGCGACCTCACTGCGCATGCAAGGCGACGACTTCGCGCGACATTGCCGATCTTCAGATTTCAATTCAAGACCAGACCGGGAAGGTCCGGTCTTATCAAGACAAGTCAGACGCTTGGACGCTAGAGTCAGGTCGTGGTCAGGTGGCACTAGACCAGTGCCGCCAGCGCTTGATGAACTTGCTGCATCCGTGTTCGGCTGCTTCCTCCAGCATAGATTGGTCTGCGTCGGCAACCTTACTCGCCTCGGAGCAAGACCAAGACCGCTTGCAGCAGGACCAAGACCGACATCGTTCATTGGCTGATATTCAGCAGCCCGAAATTGCACAAAAGTCGAAGAAGCGCGGACGCGCCGGGTAGCTCGAGGGCGCGGGGCACTGCGCGCGGACCCAGACTCGGGGGGAAGCGTGCAGTGCCTCATAAGCGAGCCAAGACACAGGCGCTTCTTATGGACTCGGACGAAATCTACAGCCCCTCGGAAAGTCGAGCGCCCTCGCGCCGTACTGCAAATCGCACCAAGCACACAGGGGTCTCGTCCGAGGAGGACTCCAGCGAAGGGTCTCGCGATTCCGAGTTTATGGTCGCCATCCAGTCCAAGTCACGAACTAATTTACGTGAAAGTTTCATCCAAGTGGCGTCGACATTGGGGTCAGAACAGAAGACCGGTTTGCCAAGTGACGCCACACCAGTATCGACATCAGCGAAGCTGGCGCCTTCGGTTCTCCCCGGGACATCCGGGCTTCGCAAGTACGCTCTACTGAAGAACATGGCGGTTGACACCAGCTCCCTTCCGCCGCGGACGTTTGAAATCACTTTGCCGTGGTCGTCGGGGCAAATCGGCTGTTTGCGCCGGTCTACCCTGACCAAGCAGCTTCTGGCCCGGTCTTTCTCTCGCCCGGACCCCTGGCTTTTTCCACCGGCCAAGAAAACCCCTGCCGCGTCTTCATGGAGGGCGGACTTTATTACGTCGGAGCAGATCTCCCGCCTGTACGGCGATGCACCATGGAAAATCTTCGAACACTCCAAGATAGGACTTGTGTTCCACTTGACTCCATGGATCGTTACTTTGCTAGGCCGGGTGAAGAATTTTGACAGGATCCACGGCCAAGCAATTTGGGAAGCGTCCCACTACTTGGTGCTTCCTCCCGACCGGGTGCGACAAGATCCGGGCCTGGCGACGTTCCAGAGCAAGCGCACAAGCGACGTCGAATTCGAGCGGGCGAGGCTTGGCAATCCTTGTGCCAGTACATTTGGACGGGATGCGAGCTCGCGAGTGTGACGTCGACGTGTTCTTGTACCCGGTGTTCCTCCACATGCCGAGGAGTCGCGTTGAGAAGACCAGGCTGCTGGCCGACGACGGCATATGGTACCCCGGTCTTGATTGCGCTGAGCCGGTCGCGGACCTCAAGGATTCTTTGGTAAAGCTTGACCGGAAGGACCCCTGGCGTAACCAGTTTCAGGATCAAGTGGAAAATCATCCGTCGACGGTCATCGGCCGTCTGTGGGGCGATAGCAAGTGAAGTCGCAGGTAGTCGACCAGATAACTCGTAATACATGTCATTATTTCTTTTCATATGTCCAATCGTCAAATCACTTGAGCTAATTTTACCACTCTCTCCATAGTATCACCGAACACGTTATCGTAAACAGTTCCACCCCCATCACGAAAAATAGTCATCACATTCATCATTCCGCTAATCCAACCCGTCACAGTTCATCACAATTTCACATCAACTCCGAACCTTCCACATCTTCACGCCGGTCTAGACCGACCGATGCTACTGCGTGTCTTGGTCTTGGTCTTCATGAGTCTGCATCACTGCGAAGCGATTACGACTGACTCGTTCTCGCTCGAACTATCGTACAAGAGCCCCACAATTCAAGTCGAGCTCGTCGACCCAAGTTGATTCATCATGGTCCTTCCATCGGACCAGGTACTCTCGGTGAGTCCGACCGAACCTGGTCTTCTTGGTCGACCGAACATCTAAGACCTTCTCCACTTCAAACTCGTCTTCCTCTAATGGTCGTTCCCAACTGTCCAGTAACGCATCATCGAAATCAAATCTTTTTACTTCGTCTACCAAACAGGGAGTTTTGGTTCGATCAGGAAATTCTCGGACCAGCTTCAACTTGGACACATGCACGATCGGGAAGACCTTGTAATCTGTACCAGTTGTTACTTGACGGGCAGCGTGCTCACCGATCAGCTCGGCAACACGGAAAGGGCCGTGCCACATGTGATCCAGATTCTTCGCATAGCCCTCTTTCACTCGGTCTAGTATAGCCATACCCTCGCCCCTGGTTCTATACCGTGGGGTCGGACCTGGTCATTGGTCCGGACTGCCCGGTCTTGTGTGGCCTGACGCAGCTTTTCGTTGACGACTTCTTTTGCATGCTGGTAGTGTTTCTGGAACTGCATGAGCCAGCGTCGAGCATCGCGATCGCGGGTCCGGGTGCAACCGATAGGTATCGCAGCTTCCAGTGTCGACCGAGGGTCCCATCCATATGTCAGATAAAAGGCGTTTCTCCTCGGACCCGATCGGTCGACCAGTTGAGTGCAAACACCAGCCTTTCATCATTCTCGTCCCAATCTCGCTGGTCTGGGTCAGCAACGTACATCTTGATCGCCCTCGTTATGGTCTGCACCATGCGTTACGACGATCCATTTGCTTGCGGACGATATGCCATCGTCGCACTCTGTTTCTGGCCCAGCATGTTATTGAACGACCGGAACACCTCGGCCATAAAACCACGTTCCCGATCGTGCCTGATGACCTCGCTGGCGCCGAATCTTCGGAACACACATTCTTCGTAGCTCTGGGCGATCTGCTCCGCAGACCGAGATGCACTTGCCTTCGCAATAACTAGACCAGTGAACAGGTCTACCCAGATCAGCAGCTCAGTGTTGCCGCGCGTCGATCTAGGCAGTAACGGTATGTGGTCCATCGCTATGACCTGGAAAGGGTAGGTAGATTCGATATTTCCGGGCGATTGCCCCTTGATTACCGGTCTACCCTTTCCGGTCTCGCAATCCGTGCAATAGCCCACATATTTCTGTACACTGCGGAAAAGACCTCTCCAGTGGAAGTGGGACCTGATCTTGTGATAGGTCCTGCCTATGCCCTGATGTACCCCTTCTAGACTCACGTGATAGTGATGAAGGACATCCGGCTGCAGCAACTCGGGGATCACTAATTTCGCCAGTCGTTCCCGGTCTGCACTGTCTTGGTCGGCATCGCGGCAGTAATACAATAATCCATTATCATCCACTTCGTAGCTATCCGCGATCTTGATGCACTCTTTCTCTTGATCGTTCGTCAACTTGGACATTTCACCACGCAGGTAGGTCTTCAGGTTCATAATCCATTCTTCTTCGTCCTGCGCCTTGAGGATCCGTTCCATCCTTAACTGTTGCACTGCATATTTGTTCAAACTTTCCTTCGCGAACGATCGGCGAGACTTCTGAGCTTTCGATCTAGTCGCGACCATCACATGCACCTGTACTGGGGCGTTCTTGGGTCCAATCACCTCTGGGAGCCTGTTTATACTTACCAATTCATCCAGAACGGCCTTCTCGGTGATCGTTGCCCCGGTCTGTTCTTGCATGGCCTTGGTCGCGAGGTAGTCGGCGCTTCTGTTCCAGTCCCCTTTCACGTGCAATAGCTCGTGGTTAGGGTAGTCCTTCAATGCCTTCATTACTCGATCATTTAGCGTCCTTATTCGTGGAGCCTTGCAGTCGATCTCTCCTGTGATCTGCCTGATCACTAGGTTGGAGTCACCACATATGATAACTCGCCCCTTCTCTTGCGACGACAGCAGGTCCAGACATATAAGTAGACCTCGGCACTCCGCCTCGTTAACAGTAATATACGGCGTGAAATCGGCAGTGGCTGCAACTATAGACCATTGTGGCAACTTCCACAATATGGCACTATAGGCGCCGACCTTCTTCTTCACGCTTGCCGATCCGTCAAAACTTAAGACCAAGAGCTCTTCATCATGGTCGACGGTCGGTGGCGGTCTCGAAACTGACTGCCGAGGTTGCTTACTCGGGGAAATCGCTATCAATGCCTCGTCCACTTCAGCCCGAGGGGTGATACTGGCAGCTAATGTGACCAATATCTCTTCCTATCCCCGGTGCACTTAGCGACCTCGAGGGTCCACTGCGACAAGACCGCCGACCATCTGCCTAGACGTCCGTCCATCCCATTGGATGATAATAACCAGGCCAAAGTATACCGTCTTGACAGGACCTTTATAGGTCGGCCGACCAGCAGGTTGTAACACACATCCGGAATTCGTAGCAACGCCAGAACTTCTTTCTCGACAATTCCATCGTTCACTTCATTTGGTTTTAGCGTCCGGCTTGTACACGTGACTGGATGATACACACCATCGTGATCTTGCACTAAAGTGGCCGAGATAGCCCACTTACTGGCAAATACAATAATGGTCGGCACTTTTTGGGAGCGAAATGCTTGAGAATCGGTTCCATCGCCATCTTAACCTTCAACATACCAAAGGCAAACTGTGCACGCTTCATATGATCTTCGGCCTCCACTTCCGGAAAAACTGCAGCAAGACCAGAGTCGGCGCCCTCCTGTAAAGTTGCCCGGTCTTCTTCGCGCAACATATAATAGTCAACTTCCCGGAGCTCGTACAGCACAGCCGCGTAGATGGCAAAGTCTTCAATGAATCGGCTATAATAATTCAAGCTTCCCAGGAAGGACTGCATTGCCTTCAGCGATCTGGGGAACGTGAGGTTACTCAGCGAATCCAGGTCCTTGGGATTAGCCTCTAGACCATTGTTCGAGACCATATGACCTAAATAGGCGACCTTGGACATACCCCAAAAACATTTTACGGCACAGATAGACAGGTTCCAGCGGTCGCATGTCTCCAACAATCGTTCAACCTTCTCGCACAGATCGTTACATGACGAGGCAGGTATCAGAATGTCGTCGATGTACGACCGCCTCCCTAGAACGGACGGTCCTCTTTCCCGATCGGGTTCACCCTCTCTAAACACATCATAATTTTCAACAGGGTCCCGATCGGTCTTGATCTTGAAGTGTCCGTACAATGCGTTGTCTATCAGCCTTTGATAGATATGGGGCGCGTTCTTCAGACCGAACGGCATACGATTCCACTCAAAAAGACCAAACGGCGTCAGAAATGCGGAAATCTCACGGGCTCGATCAGTCATCGAGACCACTCAAAATCCGCTTGCCATGTCTAGCGAACAATACCACAAGGTATTGTTGAGGTCTTCCAACAACACATCATTAATCAGCGGCATCGGGTACACCATGAGTATAGTCAACCGATTTACCAGCCGATAGTCGATGCACAACCTAATGTCAACGCCGTTCTTCTTGATAACAATTACGATCGGCGAGGCCCATGGCGAGGTCGACGGGCTAATAATCTTGGTGAACAACAGTCCTTTAATGAGATCAGAAAGCTTTTCACGGTACTGTGGCCCCACGTGTCGACATCGCTGGGCAATCGGCTTGGCATCTCCAACGTCAATATCGCACATCGCACCACGGGCTGCAGGTGGTAATGCGTTACCCTTTCCGATCAGCAGATGTCTTTTCTTTCATATTATATTCTTCAACTGCTCGATCTGGTCTGGACTGTTAAGGTCTTGATCACCCACTTGTAAATCATCCTTTGTAACTTCGGGCGAGTCGGCAGACACTTCAGGGAGGACTGCCATTTGGCTTTCCAGCTCCTGAATGTACTGATCCCCGCCTTCATGTATACAGACTTGTTCATCTTCTGGGGCGATATCACCTAGACCATCTGGACCGGCTGAACGACCCTGGTCTTGATCGACGGGCTGTCCTTCACTGATATCGGTATGATTAGGAATACCTTCATGGTCCGACCTAGCAATTTCATGTTCCCCTTCTTCCGTTTCTTGCTCCGCTGTCGCCTGGTCTTGTGCTGACACCACGTTGACTAACCTCGGCTCGTCTAATTGATGGTCCACCGTTCCTGGTGACTGCGGCGCCTTTCTTCGGACCAACATCTTTTTGGGGTGACATAACTTGGTCTTTCAACTAAAGGTGAGGTATCCTCTTCCACCGACCCATCATCGCTGATAAGATCGGTGGTCGATTGGTACGCCAGGTTTTGCCACTCGACATGCCGCCTCGACCCAATCGAGACGAACCCCATCTTCCTTGGTACCTTCCCTTCTGCTAACCACATGCCGACAATAGTGTTATTGTCCAGTGTCAGCGGCTTGTCACCGATATTGGTAACACGGACAAAATCACGTCGACCAGCACTCTTTACGAAGGTCGAGACCCACCGATCGCCCCTGGTCAACCACAACTTCCTCGAACGAAAACCTTTCTCAACCGGGGTATCGGCAGACCGACCAACTGGGATAGTGAGGTCTTGGTCCCACCGGACCAGATCGGTATAGGAACCATACAGAGGTCTTCGACCAGCCAACTGGACCTGGACCTCATCCGGGAGTGTAAGCACTCCATGTGACAGGTCTAGGAGAGTACCAGCTGGGACCATGAAATCCATTCCTAGTGAAGCGTCTTGACCAGCCAACTTGCCAGCCCAAGCGCTGAAAAAGTAGACCAGCGATCCCGACAAAGTAATTTTCACACGCGTTCTTCCTTCGGTCATATAAGAGTTTTCACCGATCCCGACGCATTCTTGTCTCTGGGTATCGTCTATACGACATTCTACCTTACGAGCAACGGCGGAGTCGATTATCGATACTTCAGCTCCAAAGTCGAACAACATCGTCGCTTTCTGGTTATTAATATTGCCACAGGCTTTCGCCTGCTTGAACCATTTATCAGGTGCGTGATACTTCCAGTACCCGCGGGATTCTCCAGGCAGCAAGTCCAACTGCATAACCACCTTAGTCCGGGAGTACTCATCGGTCTTCAGACTGTAGACCGGATGGTCTCGGTCGACGAAATTTGGAATAGAACGCGTATTGTCGGTCTTATCATCCTTGTCGACATATGCATAGATGAACCGTAGAACGCTCGGCTCGATCCAGATTCCAACCTGGCGAGCGTTCTAGTTTAACATCTTTTCTTTGTCCGGCAGCAGCATCCCCGCGTTCATGTCCGGCACGTATCACTTGCGAATAATGTTAAAAAAAACTTTAATCTTGCAGTGGCCGGCCTCGTGGATCTCTCCACATGTCTTGCATACGAAGAGGCAGTGGTCAGTCGGGTGGCCGCGTCTCTCGTACTTCTTGCACACCATCTTCTTCCAGAAGTTTGGACCATCATGTTTGCTAGACCCACAGAAGGAGCACTTCTGACGAGGTCGGTCCGGATCGGACTTGCTTCCGTTCCTTCCCTTCCGGTCCACCTGGTCGGACTTCGACCTGGTCTTCGGGGCAGATCCCGCAACATAGACGTAACGATACTGGTCTTCATCCGATGACTCCTGGATGGATTGACTTCCACTTTTCCCTTCCGATCCCGTGCTGTCTTCGTCTACGATCGCCTTGACCGCTCGGGTCGGTCTGGTCCAGGGTCTCTTGACCGGATCGGTCTGAGTTTGTGTCTTGGATCGGTAGCGACCTGATCCACCAGCATTATTCGTCATCATGCTACGCGACTGCTGTAGCGTCCGTAGAGTCTGTTCAACTTCACCCGCGTCCCTAAGACGCAGCAGAGTAAGCTGGTCCGCCAGTTCTTGATCGTCCAGGGTACTAATGTAGTGACCCACATGTTCCAGAGAAGCACCGTTCGGCGGGTTATTCTCTTTAATTGTTATGCCGGCACGAAGTGCAGCCACGTTCAACCGATGCAAATACTCGATCGGTGTCTCGTCGATCCGCTTCTGCATATGGTGATACTTCAAAGCACTCGAAAATCCGGAGTTACAATATTGCCCTTCAAACTCTGCACATAGCTGGTCCCAGTCAGACCGGACATCCCGACCTAACTGTTGGATCCAGTTGGCAGCCGGTCCTTTCAACAAATCCCGGAAGATCAGACACTTTTCACTTTTCGGGGTCTGGTCTCGCAGGAACGCAGACTTGACCCGACCGAACCAAGACCGGGCCTGGTCTTCATCAGCATCCTTGCCAGTGAAGTCCTTGAGTTCGGTCGTCGCGGCCATACGGATGCGCGGAATCGCAGCAGATCCAAAGTCGTAAGCAATAGTGGAGGCTAGGTTAGCCTTGCGTGGCTTGCCAGCGCCCGTACCGTCTGACCCACAGTGGTCGTCAAGACCGCCGACCGACTCCATGTCACAGTCACTTGTCCTGCTTGGTCTACGCGGTCTGGCCGGTTGCGGCTTGCGCTTCCCTTTGCCGACTTGCTTATCACTTCGAGTGGGATTGTCCACAGATGTTACCGATTCCATATCCACATCTCGGCAAACATTGGCACTTTGCTGGGTAGACCGGTCTTGGACATGTGGGCGCAGAGGTGGTCTAACCCGGTCTTCCATGAAACGCTTCATCATCGTCTCAAAACATGGCTTGGACGTTAGCTGGAGTCATGGGCAACGTGTTGATACCTACCTTTTTCGGAGCTGAGGCCTGTGGGGGTCTCTGGAGCCCCGACTGGCAAGCAGCCCTTTGCTGCCGCACGTCCTTTTTTTCCGGCTGGGCATGGTCCACCCCCATGGTCATCCGCTCGACACCAGTCTCCAACTCTGATGAGCTGTTCGAGGCCGGTGGAGATTGATAGACCGATACGTCATCAGAACCAATGTCAACAAGCGCTGTGGAGACTTCAGCGACCTTTACTACTGCGGTGGGAGTTGTGCGGCGAACCGCCCCCACCAGTGGGACCAAATGGTGGTGGAAGGTAGACATCGACGATTTCAGCCTCCAAGTATCAAATTCAAATAGTTTTTGGACATCGGCGGGGTTCTGAATTTTAATGCCAACCTCCGCCAACATCGCCACCAAGCTCTTTACCAACAGTAATGGGCGATCACTCTGGATCGGCTCGGTAGTAGGACCAAGAAGATGATCGGGGATCTGGAGGTTCAACACCCGAAAGACCACGTCGAAGCGAACAAATCGTTTCAGCTCAAAAATGTAATACATCTTGTTTAGGTCTTCTTCAGTGATGCCTGCATCTCCGACCTGCGACTTTTCTTCGATGTCGTCTTCGTCGGCCGGCATTACAAACCCTTTCTTGAGAATCTTGAGAATCTATGGGACCTTGGGGACCTTGGGGAGGTTGGTCTGATCGTTCTGATCAGCCTCCAAGTATTTTTCGTCTTTTAATTTTCCATCAACTTTTTTATGCACATACATAGGATCAGGTCCAAGGTCCTGATCCTTTCCGGGACTATAGCAGGACTTGCTATAGTCCCGATCGGCTCCGGTGAGAGCCTTTTGGGGAGGAAAAAACTTATTAATCCCGATCTGGTCCTCCACCAGGCCAGACCGGACATCTCCATATTTATCGAGAACGAAGATGTAAGGTGATAGCCTTTCCTTACGCCCTCTACAGAACGATTCCAAATTCAAATCTTCAAATTCAATCTTTGATGACACCTCTCGGTGATATCCACGATCACCAAGTGATCCGGGAACGCGCAACATTGTGGTGGAGTCAAGTTCGAAATCGAATACATTTGTATCGACAACCTGACCACCACCATCGTGCCCAGCCTTCCAACTTACGGGGGGGGGGGTACCCCGCGGACCTCCATTCGAAATCTGGTCCGATCGTCCGCTGCTGGCAGACGACCGGTCATCATCCAAAGACACTTGGTCCGATTCACTTAAGTTAATCTCACCTTGTGTACCCGATGGAATGGGCTAGTTACACACTCGGTGGATCGGGATCGCAGATCGATCTGATCCGGTCTTGAATATTAGACCGTGCTGGCTAGGTGTACCTAGGGCGGAGCTCTTCACCCAGGTACGTACAGACCAGAAACACTTCCAAAAGATAAATTCCAATAGGTCGATCGTCCAAACGATCTAGACCTGACCAATACGAAATAATAGAGGGTAGACCAATCAACCGGTCTAGCCCCTGACCAATATGAGAGAAGACCAAAACCGATCTAAACTCCAACCAATGTTACAATGAGCCAATATGTCCACGTAAAGACCCAATATGCCCCTGAAACTCCACAAACGATATCTCCACGTAAAGACCAATCCAGTGAATAGCACTTCCAAACGTACTTGAGTCAAATTGTCGAGATCGCCAAATCGTACTCCCGTCGAGGGACTTCCGGTGGCCAAAGTGCGCGTGCAGCGCGTCCAGACCGGGTATAATAGCCAAGTGGGGATAATTCAACCTTCTACCCCCAAACACTCCGCGGCGGGCGGAGGCGACTAGTGTACGTGAAAAGAATAACGGCGACCCCTTGCTGCGGTGTAGAACAAGACCAGAAGAGGTTTCTGCCACTTATTCCTAGACCAAAAGACTTTTACTTGGAAAATCCGCAACCAAAATTCTTCTACTTGGAAAAATCGCAACTAACCAATAATACTACCTCCCTATGGTCCCTAATGTACCCACACAAAATTATGTAAAATACCCAATGTCAGGTGACTCACCAAAACTTGCGTTCTTGAAACTCCTTGAATCTGATAGGCTAAAAAGCCCCCCTTGTTTAGACCAATCGGAAACTCGACCAACTGCCTTAACCAAAAGTGACCAAATTTGTGGTACACTTCACCACACACAAGGTGAGATGGATACGCAAAAATCGGACCAGGCGTCCTATGCTGATGATCGATCGTCTGCTAGCAGCGGACGATCAGATCGGATCGTAGGAGAAGGTTCGTGTGGCGAAGCGGAGGCAAAATTTTTGTCACCTTCTCTCAACGGCGTGCCGATCAGCTGGT
>CM047582.1:25353278-25403910 GCA_026184515.1 Peronosclerospora sorghi | reverse complement strand
GGTCGTGGTCAAGGGTCAGGTCGATAAGGTCTGGTCTTTCCAGAGCCAATCGGACACCTGGACCCAGGCGTCAGACCGCCGTTGGGCTGCCGTCTAGCGGTGCCATAAACAGCTGACCGACTTGCTGTACCGGCGTCCGGCTATTAGTTCCAGCGCGGACCGGTCTGTATCGGCCGTTCTGCTCGACGCACACCAGGATCGAGGACAACGTCACCCATTGGCTAAAATTCGCCACTCCAAGATTTCGAAAACTTCCAAGCGTAAACGCAACGACGCGTCGAGGGGCTCAAGAGCGCGGGGCATAGCTCGCGACTCCGAATTCGAGGAGAAGCGGGCGGTGCCCCAAAAGAAATCCAAGACGACGGCGCATCTCTCAAGCCCAAGATCGGCTGCAAATGACACTTCTAACATCGCCAAATCTCATGCACCCTCGCGCCCCCGTGCTGTTCGTACCCAGCACACAGAGGTCTCCTCCGGAGGGGACTCGTACGGCGGATCGGGAGATTCTGAGTTCACACAGCGCGTTATCTAAGTCCCGGTCCGATCGGCGTCGAGGTCCTGCTCCGATGAAGTCTGCATCGGGGACTGATCAGGCGATCAGTTCCCAGAGTAACAAAACTGCACGGGCTCGTGAACCATCCGGATCGGCGCCTTTCTGCCATCCTGGCACTTCTGGACTACGCCGTCACGCCCGATTGAAGGGAATATGGATTGGAGATCGACCTCTCCCATCGCGGACTTTCGACGCCGTTATGCCGTGGTCACCGGGGCAGATCGGTAGCTTGCACCGGTCAGCCCTGACCAAACAAGGTCTCGTCCGGTTTCTGTCCCGACCGGACTCCTGGCTTTTCCCTCCAGCTTCAAAGGCTCCTGCCGCTTCTGCATGGCGTGTGGACCTGGTTACAGCACCACATATCGCCCGTTTGTATGCAGATCAGCCATAGAAAGTGTTCATCCGCCCCAAGCTGGGGTTCATATTTGCGCCGGCTGCCTGGGTTGACTCGTTCTTGAGTCGGGTGAAAGCCTTCAATGAAGCCCACAGCCAGACGATCTGGGAGTCTACGCGCTATCTAGTGCTTCCTCCTGGCCGATTGCAACATGACCAAGGCCTGGTCTCGTTCCAGAAGAACCGGAAGAGGCGCCGGAGTCGGGCAGGCGAGGCCTGGCAGGACCTATGCCAGTTTATTCTGGAAGGGATGCTGGCCCGCGAATGCGACATCGACATTTTTTTATATCCTGTGGTTCTTCATATGACCAAGCGTCGGGTTGAGAAAGCCGGGGTGTTGGATGACGACGGCGTCTGGTATCATGGTCTCCACTGTGACGAGCCAATTGCAGACCTGAAGGACGCCTTGATCCAGATGGATCGGAAGGAGCCTTGGTGTAATCAGTTCCAGGACCATATTGTAGATCACCCGGCGCTGACTATCGGTCGCCTGTGGGGTGATTACGAATCTTGATACGGTAATAGCTGACCAGATAATTCATAATATATGTCATCATTCTTTCAAACTTCTTGATCACCTGGTCACTTGACCAAAATTCATCACTTTATCCAAACTTGCACCAACACGTTATCATATACAGTTCCATTCACATCGCGAAAATCATCATCACGTTCGTCACTCCACTACTCCCGTTCATCACAGTTTATCATATGTTCACAATAATTCAGACCTTACACATATTCACACCGATCGGTCTGATCGGTGCTACTGCAAGTCTTGGTCTGCATCTTCATGAGTCTGCATCACTGCGAAGCGATTCCGACTGACTCGTTCTCGCTCGAACTCTCGTAGCAGTGCTCCAAAATTTAGATCAAGTTCATCGATCCAAGTTGCTTCATCATGATCTTTCCACCGGACCAGATATTCTCGGTGTGTACGACCGAAACGTGTCTTCTTGACCGATCGGACATCTAGCACCTTCTCCACCTCGAATTCGTCCTCCTCCCAATGGCCTTTCCCAACTTTCCTCCTGCAGCAGAGCTTCATCAAAATCGAATATCTCCGCTTCATCCACCAGACAGGGTGTTTTGGGCCGATCGGAGAACTCTCTGACCAGCTTCAATTTGGACACATGCACGATCGAAAAAACTTTATAATCCGTGCCGATCGTGATCAGACGGGCAGCATGCTCACCGATCAGCTCTGCTACACAGAAAGGACCGTGCCACATATGAGCCAACCTTCTTGCATAACCTTCCTTGACCCGATCGAGGTATAACCAGACCCTCGCCCCTGGTTCAATACCGTGAGGTCGTACCTGACCGTTATTCCGATCTGCTCGATCTTGTGTGGCCTGACGCAACTTTTCGTTTACGACTTCCTTCGCATGTTGATAGTGCTTCTGTACCTGCATACGCCAACGGCGGGCATCGCGATCACGGGTCCGAGTGCAGCCGATCGGTATCGCCGCTTCAAGTGTCGATCGAGGGTCCCATCCATATGCCAGATAGAAAGGCGTCTCTACTCGGACCCGATCGGTTGAAGAGTTGAGCGCGAATACCAGTCTTTCTGCATACTCATCCCAGTCACGTTGGTCTGGGTCGGCCACATACATCTTGATCGCCCTTGTTATTGTCTGAACCATGCGTTCAGCCGATCCGTTTGCTTGCGGACGATATGCCATCGTCGAACTCTGTTTCTGGCCTAGCATGTTATTGAACGACAGGAACACCTCGGCCATAAAACCGGGTTCCCGATCGTGTCTGATAACTTCGCTGGCGCCGAACCTTCTAAACACGCATTCTTCGTAACTCTGGGCGATCTGCTCCGCAGATCGGGATGCACTAGCCTTTGCAATCACCAGACCGGTGAATAGGTAAACCCAGATCAGCAGCTCAGTGTTGCCGCGTGTCGATCTGGGCAGTCACGGTATGTGATCCATTGATATCACCTGGAAAGGGTAAGTAGCCTCGATATTTCCGGGCGATCCGCCCTTGATTATCGATCTGCCCTTTCCGGTCTCGCAATCCGTGCAACAGCCCACATATTTCTGCACGCTTCGAAAAAGTTCTCTCCAGTGAAAGTGGGATCTTGTGATATGTTCTGCCTATGCCTTTATGTCCCCCTTCTAGACTCACATGGTAGTGATGAAGGACATCCGGCTGCAGCAACTCAGGGATAACCAGTTTCGCCAGTCGATCTCGATCGGCACTGTCTTGATCAGTGTCGCGGCAGTAATATATCAATCTATTTTCATCCACATCGTAACTGTCCGCGATCTTGGCACACTCTTTCACCTGACCATTTGTCAACTTGGACAATTCACCGCGCAGATAAGCCTTCAGGTTGACGATCCACTCTTCTTCGTCCAGCGCCTTGAGGATCCGTTCCGCCCTTAGCTGTTGTACAACGTACTCACTCAGCCTTTCCTTGGGGAACGATCGGCGAGACTTCCGAGCTCGCGATCTGGTTGCGGCCATCACATGCACCTGACCAGGGCTGTCCTTGAGCTTGATAACCTCCGGGAGCCTGTTTATGTCCATAAGTTCCTGTAAAACGGCTTCCTCGGTGATCGTCGCCCCGGTCTGGTCTCGCATGGCTTGGGTCGCGAGGTGGTCGGCGCTTCTGTTCCAGTCCCGTTTCACGTGCAATAGCTCGTGGTTGGGGTAGTCTTTCAGCGCTTTCATCACCCGATCATTTATCAACTTTAGCCGTGGCGCCTTGCAGTCGATCTCCCCGGTGATCTGCCTTATCACTAGGTTGGAGTCACCACATATGAAGATCCGTCCTTTCTGTTGTGATGACAGCAGATCAAGACATAGAAGTAGACCCCGATATTCCGCCTCGTTGACCGTTATGTCAGGCGTGAAATCAGCGGCGGCTGCGACTATAGACCATTGTGGTAACTTCCACAGTATGGCACTATAGGAGCCGACCTTCTCCTTCACGCTGGCCGACCCGTCAAAACTCAAGACCAGGAGTTCCTCATCCTGATCGACGGTCGGCGGCGGCCGCGAGATTGACTGTCGAGGTTGCTTCCTTGGGGCAATCGCCACTAGAGCCTCATCCACTTCGGACCGAGGGGTGATACTGGCAGCTAATGTGCCCAACATCTCTTACTTTACCTTGGTGCACATGACGACCTCGAGAGACCACTGCGACAAGATAGCTGACCATCTGCCGAGCCGACCGTCCATCCCATTGGCTGATAATAACCAGGCCAATGTCGACTTTCTTTAAAGGACATTTACAAATCGGCCGACCAGTAGGTTGTAGCACACATCCAAGATCCGTAGTAAAGCCAGAACTTCTTTTTCGACGATCCCATAGTTGACCTCGTTCGGCTTCAATGTCCGGCTCGTAAAAGTGACCGGGTGGTACACTCCATCATGTTCTTGTACTAGAGTGGCCGAAATGTCCCACTTACTAGCATACACAATGACGATCGGCATTTTCTCCGGATCGAAGTGCTTGAGAATCGGTGCCGTCGCCATCTTGTCCTTTAGCATACCGAAAGCAACCTTTGCACGTCTCATGTCATCCTCTGCCTCCACTTGCGGACAATCTGCGGGCAGATCAGAGTCGCTGCCCTCCCGTAAAGTTGCCCGATCTTCTTCGCGCAACATATGGTAGTCGACTTCCCGGAGCTCGTACAGCACGGCCGCGTAAATCGCAGTCTTCAATGAAGCGGCTGTAGTAATTTAGGCTTCCCAAGAAGGACTGCATTGCCTTCAGCGATCTGGGAAACGGGAGGTTGTTCAGTGATTCCAGATCTTTGGGATTGGCCTCCAGCTTACTGATCGACACAATATGACCCAAATAGGCGACCTAGGACATGCCCCAATAACTTTTCACAGCACTGATCGACAGGTTCCAGCGATCGCATGTCTCCAACAAACGTTCGACCTTCTCGCACAGATCGCTCCATGACGAGGCAGGGATCAGAATGTCGTCGATATACGATCGCCTTCCCAGAACGGACGGTCTCCTTTCCCGGTCAGGTTTACCTTCTGTAAACACATCATAATTTTTGGTGAGATCCTGATCGGTGCTGATCTTTTTTTTTAAATGCCCATACAGTGCGTTGTCGATCAGCCTCTGGTAGATCTGGGGCGCGTCTTCAACCCGAACGGCATACGGTTCCACTCGAACAGACCGAACGGCGTAACAAATGCGGAAATCTCGCGAGCCCGATCGGTCCTCGAAACCACCCAAAATCCACTTGCCATGTCTAGTGAGCAATACCACAGAGTCTTGTCAAGGTATTCTAGTAGATCGCTGATCATCGGCATCGGGTACACCATAAGCTTGGTCAACCGATTTACCAACCGATAGTCGATACAAAACCTGATGTCGACACCGTTCTTCTTGATCACGATCACGATCGGTGAGGACCATGGCGAGGTCGACGGTCTGATGATCTTGGTAGCCAACAGTCCTTTAATAAGGTCAGACAATTTTTCGCGGTACTGTGGCGCCACACGTCGGCATCGCTGGGCGATCGGCTTGGCATCTCCAACGTCGATGTCACAAATCACTCCGCGAGCAGCAGGGGGTAAGGCATTGTCTTTACCGATCAGCAGATGTTTCTTCTTCCATATGATCTGCTTTAGCTGATCGATCTGATCGGGACTGTTGAGATCCCGATCACCCACTTGCAGATAGTCCATAGTAACCTCGGGCAGATCGGCAGACACTTCAGGGAGGACTGCCATCTGGCTCTCCAACTCCTGAATGTATTGGTCTCCGCCCTCATGGATGCGTACCTGGTCATATTCCGGGGAAATATCACCCAAACCGTCCTGATCGGCTGAACACTGCTGTTCCCGATCGGCGGGCTGCCCTTCACCGACATCGACCTGCTCAAGCGTGCCATAATGGTCCGCCCCAGTCTCGCCATGCTTCCCTTTTTCTATTTGCGGCTCCGCTGTCGCCTGTTCTTGTGTCACCACCACGCTAACGAACTTTGGCTCATCTACTTGATGGTCTACCGTATCCGGCGCCTGCGGTGCTTTTCTTCGAACTAGCATCTTCCTAGGGGTTACATAGCTGGGTCGTTCCACCATAGGTGAGTTATCTTCTTCCACCGATCCATCATTGCTGACCAGATCGGTGGTCGCTTGGTATGCCAAGTTCTGCCACTCAACATACCGTCTCGATCCGATCGAGACGAACCCCATCTTCCTTGGCACTTTCCGTTCTGCCAGCCACATGCCAACAATCGTGTTGTTGTCGAGCGTAAGCGGCTTGTCACCGATATGAGTGACTCGGACAAAACCATGTCGGCCGGCGCTCTTCACAAAAGTCGACACCCACCGATCGCCCCTGGTCACCCATAACTTCCTTGAACGAAAACCTTTATCGACCGGGGTGCCAGCGGATTGGCCGACTGGAATGGTGACATCTTGATACCACCTGACCAAATCGGTGTACGATCCGTATAGGGGCCGCCGACCAGCTAACTGGATCTGTACCTCATCCGGTAGTGTAAGCACTCCATGAGACAGATCAAGGCGAATACCCGCCGGCACCATGAAATCCATGCCTAACAGGGCATCCTGACCGGCCAGCTTACCAACCCAAGCACTGAAGAAGTAGACCAACAAACCCGATAGGGTGATCTTCACGCGCGTCCTTCCTTCGGTCATATAAGAATTTTCACCGATCCCGACGCATTCTTGTCTCTGGGTATCGTCTATACGACATCCGACCTTACGAGCAAAGGCGGAGTCAATAATCGAGACTTCAGCCCCAGAGTCGAACAACATCGTCGCTTTCTGGTTATTTATCTTACCACAGGCTTTCGCCTGCTTAAAAAAATTGTCGGGCGCATGATACTTCCAGTATCCGCGAGACTCTCCAGGCAGCAGATCTAGCTGCATGACCACCTTCGATCGGGAATATTCATCGGTCGTGAGATTGTAGACCGGATGATCCCGATCGATGCAATTGAGAACAGAACATGTATTGTCGGTTTTATTCTCCTTGCCGACATATGCATAGATGCCAAACGTAGACCGCTCGGCCCGATCCAGATTCCAACCTGGAGAGCGTTCTAGTACATCTTTTCCACGTCAGGTGGAAGCATCCCCGCGTGCTTGCCCGGCACATACCACTTGCACATCAGGTTGAAGAATTCTTCCATCTTGCAGTGGCCGGCCTCGTGGATCTCTCCACATGACTTGCACACGAATAGGCAGTGATCGGTGGGGTGGCCACGTCTTTCGCATTTCTTGCATATTAACTTCTTCCAGCAGCCCCGATCATCATGATTGCTTGACCCGCAGTGAGAACACTTCTTGCGGGGTCGGTCCGGGTCAGACTTGTTTCCGCTCCTGCCCTTCCGATCTGCCTGGTCACGCGTCGATCTGGTTTTCGGGGCAGGTTCCGCGACGAAGATGTGACGGCACTGATCGTCGTCTGACTCCAGACTGGACTGGCCGCTGCTTTCCTCTTCCGATACAGTTCTGTACTCAGCTACGATCGCCTTAACAGCACGGGCCGATCTGGTCAAGGGTCTCTTCACCGGATCGATCTGGGTCTTGGATCTGTAACGACCTGATCCAACGGCGCCCTTTGATCTCATGATGCGGGAGTGTTGCAACGTTCGCAACGTGTGCTCCACTTCTCCCACATCCTTTAGGCGCAACATGGTGAGCTGCTTTTAAAGCTTTTTATTAAAAATAACAAATTAATTTTAAAATTAGGATCCCTTGCCATCCTTTCAATTATATCATAGAACAGGTGAACTAGCCGTCGATGGAAGTGGTACAGGCTTCCTTCCTGGGTACCTAATTCATCTCCTTCCATCTGCCATCTCCTGGTCATCAAGGGTACTAATATAGTGACCCACGTGTTCCAAAGTGTCACCGGTTGGCGGTTTTCCTTCCTTGATCACTATGGCGGCGCGAATTGCAGCCACATTCAGACGGTGTAAGTACTCGATCGGCGTCTCGTCGACTCCGCTTCTGCATGTGATGATACTTGCGGGCGCTGGAGAATCCGGAGTTGCAGTACTGCCCCTCAAACTCTGTACATAGCAGGTCCCAGTAAGATCGGACATCCAGACTCAACTGTTGGACCCAGTTCGCAGCCGGTCTTTCGGCAGATCTCTAAAGATCAAACACCGTTCCTTTTTTGGTGTCTGATCCCGTAAGAAAGCAGACTTGACCCGACCAAACCACGACCTGGCCTGATCTTCGTCGGTGTCCTTTCCGGTGAAATCCTTGATATCAGTAGTCGCAGCCATGCGAATGCGCGGGATCGCAGTAGATCCGAAATCAAAAGCGGTCGTGGAGGCTAGATTAGCCCTGCGCGTTCTGCCCGCACCTGCACCGTCTGACCCATACTGGTCATCCGGATCGCCGACGGACTCCATGTCGTAATCGCTATTCTTGCTTGATCGGCGCGATCGAGCTGGTTGCGGCTTGCGTCTTCCTTTGCCAATTGGTTTAACAGCTCGAGTGGCCTTGTCCACTGATGCTACTGACTCCATATCTACATCCCGGCAAATATTGACATTTTTCCGGGCAGATCGGTCCTGAGCATGAGGGCGCGGAGGTGATCTGCATCGATCTCCCATGAAACGCTCCATTATTGCTTCAAACATGGCTTGTACGTTAGCTTGGGTCATGGGCAACTTGTGGGTATCCTCCTTTGGAGGTACTGACACCTGTGGGGGCTCCTGGGGCCCCGACCGGCATGCAGCCCCATGCTGCCGCACGTCCTTTTTATGCTCCCATGGGGGTATGATATGCCCCCATGGTCATCCGCTCAACACCGACCTCCAACTCCGATGAGCTGTTAGAGGAAGGTGGAGACTGATATACCGATTTATCATCGGGGCACGCATCGTCATGTGCTGCCGTGTCTTCAGCAACCTTCAATGCCATGGTGGGAGTTGGGCGGCGAACCGCCCCCACAAACGGCACCAAATGATCATGGAGAGTCGACATCGACAGCTCCAGCCTGCGAGTGTCCAGATCAAACAGCTTGTGGACGTTGGTCGGGTTCTGCACTTTTATGCCGACCTCAGCCAACATCGCCAGCAGGTTTTTCACCAGCAACAGTGGTCGATCACTCTGGATCGGCTCGGTAGTGGGTCCGAGGAGGCGATCAGGGATCTGGGGGTTCAAAATTTGCATGACCTGGTCTTCACGAATAAATCGCTTCAACTCGTGGATGTAATACATCCTGGTCAGGTCTTGTTCGTCAATAACCCCATCCCCGACCTGCGACTTTTCTTCCAAGTCGTCCTCCTCGGGCGGCATTCCTAGCCTTTGCTTGGGTACCTTAGTCATGTGGATCGGATCGTTCCGATCAGCCTCCGATTGGTTCTCATTTTTTATTCCATCAATTTTTCCATGTAAATGCATAGGATCAGGACAAAAGTCCTGATCCTTTCCGGAACTATAGCAAAACTTGCTATAGTCCCGATCGTCTCCGGTGGGAGCCTTATGGGGAGGAAAAAACTTATTAATCCCGATCTGGTCCTCCACCCGGCCAGATCGTACATCGCCATCTTTATCAACAACGAGAACATAAGGTGACAGCTTTTCCTTATGTTCTCTCCAGAACGATTCCACATTTAAATCACTTAAGTCAACTTTTGACCGGACATCATCTCGGTGATATCCACGATCATTAAATGATCCGGGCACGCGCATCATTGTGGTGGAGTCAAGTTCAAAATCGAACACAGTTGTGTCGAGAACCTGACCACCATCGAGCCAAGCCTTCCAACTTACGGGGGGGGGTACCCCGCGTACCTTCGCTTGCGATCCGATCTGATTGTCCGCTGCTAGCAGACGACCGATCATCAACAGAAGACGCCTGGTCCGATTGATCTTGCGTTGCCATCTCACCTTGTGTACCCGATGGAATGGGCTAGTTCAATACTCGGTGGATCGTGTCGCTGGTTGACTTGGGTCTGATAGTATGCAGACCGTACTGGGGGGGGGTGTACCCTGGGCGGAACTCTTCACCCTGGGTACTTGTAGACCGGTTACACTTGAAATATGTATAGTCCAATGGGTCGACCGTCCTATCGATCTAGACCCAACCAATACGAGATAATAGAGGGTAGACCACTCAACTGGTCTAGCCCCTGACCAATATGAGAGAAGACCAAAGCCGGTCTAAACTCCAACCAATGTTATAGTAAACCAATATGTCCACGTAAAGATCCAATATGCTCGTGAATTCGACAAACGATATCTCCACGTAAAGACCAATCCACTTGTTAGTACGTTCCAAACGTACGTGACTTGAACTTGTGAGAAGTAAGCCAATGGACACTCCTGTCGAAGGACTTCCGGCGGGCCAAATGCGTCTGCGACGCGCCCCGGACGGGTATAATGGACGGGAGGGGATTACTCGACCCTCTGCCCCCAAACACTCCGCGACGTGCGAAGGTGACTTAGAAAACCAAATTTTTAGAGAGTCTCTTAGGACCTCTTAGCCACTTTTCCAATCCAAGACCAATTTACTTCTTTTCCACTAACCTTACGGTCCCAATATGTATTAAACACTAAAATATTTAAAATACACGCAATGCCATGTGACTTACCAAAATCCGTGTGCTTGAAACTCCTTGCACATGATAGTCTTAAAAGACCCCCTTGTTTCCACCAATCCGATCGCTGACCAGATGATCGGCACGCCGTTGACAGAAGGTGGCCAAAATTTTGCCTTAGCTTCCCCACAGACGCGTCCCGGGACCCAGAAGGTGGGAGTCAATTGCCCCATCTATTGTAAGCGCATCGCACCTATCCACAGAGGGCTTTACCTCTACCACCGGTAACTCGCCGGCCTCACCTAATACGGCGTGGTCGGGATCAATTCCGACGTGAAAAAGAGACGAACTACGGGTCTCTCCGCTTGGAAGCGCCTCGCGCTTAACCACAGGGGTCTCTACCCCTACGACTGGAGTCGCAACATTTTCGCCGAACACGGCGTGGTCGGGAACCCCGACCTGAAGAAGAGACAAACCTCGTGTCTCTTCTCTAGGAAGGGCCTCGCGCTTAACCTCAGAGGAATCCACCTCTACCACTGGCGACTCACCAGTCTCGCCTATATCGGCGTCGGGATTAACCGCCGAATCCCCCTCGTCAAGGAACACCACCTTGGCCTCATTGGGACTGATCATTTCAGACATCCCAATCTATGGCATCTCCCTCCAGAATCGCTTTTGCGATCTAGCAAAGGTGGGTTCATGACTCGCCAATGCTTCACCCGATCGCGGGTGCGTTGAGCCAATGGACTTAGACTTCCAGTCTATCCATGGCTCGTGGCGTTCCAGACACTTCATGCCCAAAATGAGGTCAAACCTCGAGTCCAAATCCAGGACAGGCAACGTTCTAAGCTGTCGAAGTCTGCAAACTTCAGCTTAAGGTCAATCGAGAACTTGGGTACAGAAACCTGTACGCCCACCGCTAGACGTACCGTGACAACATCACGAGAACGTTCCACTAGGGCCTCGGCATACAGCCGACTCTTCTCAACATAAGCCCCTCTGACACAATTGTCAGACGCTCCAGAGTCTATCAAGACTCTCCAAAGCTTCTCAAAGCCTTTCACGTCCGCAAGGACGACCAGCAAACCTGGATGGTACACCAACTCGGTGCTAGAAAGCACCGTTTCCCTCGGGGCTTTGTGCTGTCGTCCCCTACCCTGGGGTTTAACAGCACTGAGAGATCCCCCAGTAGGGCGCCCCGCACCTACTGGGAGACGTCGTTTCCAGACGGCTTGGGAAAGGGCTTTTTCCCCACCCTTGGCCCCTTCCAGCGACTATCTCGCTGGGGATTTTTCGGACATATGTTCCGCAGATTATCCGTGCTTCCACACAGGAAGAATCTCAGCAGCCCATGCCGCCGCAGCATTGCCAGGAGCTCCGCTTCAAAGCCCTGCGAGGTAGATTCAGAGTGACTCTTAGCGGAAGGTTTCTACTCCGCTTCGGCCTGACTCAGGTCCATGGGTTCAGGACCCACCTTATAGGAACGAAAGTTCCTTTCAGCGTTAAACGCCATCTTAAACGCCTCCTCCAGGGATTCGGGTCGGCATCGGAACAATTCCGAACGTGATGGCCCTTCTTTTAGGCCTCCCATGAACACGTGAATGGACATCGTCCGAATACGCTTTCGCGCACATCCCTGCCAACAGGGTCTTTAATACTTAGACGTATGTCTCCAAGTCTCTAGTGCCTTGACGGCACCTCAGAAACGCCAGATGATTCTGGAAAACCAAATCAGGCGTGGCATACATGTCCATAAGCTTTTGCTTTAGGACTTCCCAAGTCGCGAACAAGTCCGTGACCGAATCCGAACATGTAAACGCCCATGAACGGGCTTTACCCGTAAGATGGGTCAGTGCAAGTCCCACTTGCAAGTGATCCACGATCAAATTCGCTGTGGCGAAGGCCGTTTCGACCTCGCGAAGCCACACATAAAGGTTATCACCTTTTTGCCAGTGAATTCCTTTATCTTAAAGGACAACGGAGGGTGCACCCCCGTGGACGTGGAGTGACTTCCACCAAAATTCGCCTCATGAGCGATGAGGGCGTTCACCCTCTCACGCACGGCATCAAGGCCCTGTGGTGGAGCGGCTGATCGAAGTTTTTGAGACTTGATCAGGCGGTACCACGGCGCCCAGACTGCCGACTAACGAAGGGGGTCCTCCGGATGTCTTCGACTGCTTGTGTTCTTGCTCACCTTGTGTACCCGACGGCTAGGCGTGGGTCGCTCCTCAGGTGGCGGGGACAGCGCACAGCGAATTCTTGGTGCAAGATTGAATTAACTAACTTGTGACGATACAACCGATGATATCAGGCGTGATCACGTGCGATCAGGTGCTTAAACCACGTCAATTAGCCGCGATCAGGCTTGATCAAGTTTGGGCCGATGCTAATAACCGACGATCAGCAATATTCCGTCTTGATCGCGAGTGCGATCAGGCGGCAGTCCGACGCGATCAGGCGGCAGTCCGACGAGATCAGGCGCTGAAACGATGTAGATCAGTGGTAATCAGGCTTGATCAGGCTTTGCCTGACGTTACTAACCGTCGATCAACAATATTCTGTCTTGATCGCAGATGAGATCAGGTGTCTTGATCGCAAATGCGATCTGGTACTGAAAGGCTCGATCAGGGGCTAAAAAATGCTTCCCAGTCGTAATATACCTTGATCAGACTTGATCAAGCACCGGAAGTCATCCAAGTAGCAGTTGGCGCGATTTGCGATCAGCGATCACGATCACGATTCGCAAAAAGTGTAGATCAGGTGTTGATCGGTAGGGTGGGTACTTGATCAGGCAGCGGAAGTCTTCACTGCCTGATCGCGGAGCCTCTAAGCCGTCAAACAGCTAAGGAACGCCCAAATCAATGCGCTCCTAGCCTAGACTATATGAGGAAAAGGTATTTATATTAAAATCCACCTAGAGTTCGCGTGGGGAGCTTAAAGCAGCCAAACGCTACGGGCAAAACGTTAATTTCACGGGGAAGAGGTGAGAGCACTGCTCGATCACGTTCCCAAAACCAAAAACCTTTAAACGAAGAACCGCAGACACTGCGGGCGGAGTTTCGGGGTGAGTTCTCACACTCTACGCCAACCGGTGGGCCAAAAACGCACTTAGTGCTCCCGCCCGGGACGTAGAGGTTTCAATAAGGTGGGGGCGCAAAGGTGCCTTCCCAAAAAACGATCCGCGCGATCGTACGCAAAAGGAGAACTATATTAGCAATTAAACCCTTAGATCTACCCTGTTCCTACTTTCAACCAATCCGCATCGTCCATTCGAAACGCCTTCCGTCTATCAGTCGACCTGATTTTTCCGCTTGTTCCTTGTTTGTTCGCTGGTGTCCGCCGCGTACCTGTAAGTGATCAGCACATCTTCCGTGCCCCTTCTATACCCTGTCTATGTACACCACGGTGGTACGTACTACTGTACCCACCGTGGTACACATGGCGGTACCTAATTATGTACTACTGTATCCACTATCTGCGTCCACTATCAGGCCCCTAATTTAGGTCCTAATATTAGTCATAATATTAGGCCCCCTATGGGCCTAATACAATGTCCAACATTAGGCCCTATTTTAGCCTAATAAAAAGTCCGCTTTACGACAACCGACCCTGAGTCTCGTCCCAGCCGTATAGTGGTTGGGGAGAGGGTCGATCATGCCGTTGGTTCTGGGAATCATACTGCCGTTGGAGAATTTGTCGTTACACATCGATCAGGTCACCATCCAACTGTCGATCATCACCCATCATCTGCCCCTTCTACCCTCAATCAAGCCCAATTCCATCAGTCGGTTACCGTTGGGGCTGTCCACTGCGACCTAACACTCGACTGTGGACAACCGTGACAACTGCGATCAGGCTGTCTCGATCAGGCATTCACAGTCTGCTATGCCATCTTCAACGGACAGCTTGTCACCCCACATCACCAACGTTCCTGCCTTGGATAAGGCCGCAGATGATCAGGCGATTGCCGCGATCAAGCAGGCCTGCGATCTGCAAGAGGCTCTCCGTGCCAGCAACGAGCAGGTCGCCTTGTTGTCTGGATCACTCGCCATGAGTGAAGACACGGTTGCGATGCTTCGTCGGCGGCTCACTCGTACCCAACGTGACGCGGCGGACCGGAAGAAGGAAATCGAGGGAAGCCTTAAAAAACTGGAT
This sequence comes from Peronosclerospora sorghi, assembly GCA_026184515.1. NCBI lineage: Eukaryota > Oomycota > Peronosporomycetes > Peronosporales > Peronosporaceae > Peronosclerospora > Peronosclerospora sorghi. Next base: position 25,389,294 of record CM047582.1, on the reverse strand, counting down.
CCGCTGCGCGATTTTATCAACGCTGCGGTCAAGAAGCTCGAAACCCAGTTAAAAGACGCCAAAAGCACTATCGCCGATCAAGAGCAGACCATATACGATCAGGGTGTCCAGATCCGGGAGCTGGAGTGTCGCAACGACCGTGAACGTTACCTGCGATCAACGCTTGACGACACAATTGCATACCGAACGAAGGAATTGGAGCAACTCGAGCAGCGTGTATCCACGCTGCAGCAAGAGCGCGATCAGGTTACTTCCCGCAATGTGCGCTTGGTCCAACGGGCGGTAAGTCTCACTACCGAGGTGGACAAGTACAAGGATCAATGCGATCGCCTCCAGAAGGATGGGTCTGAATAGTCGGTCGATCACGTTTCTTCAATCAATACATTATTTCGATCATGTCATTTCACTGTTGTCCTTTGTACTTAAATGCATAATATAAATTGGTAGTCCTTCGGTTCATCTGCCGTATCCAATCACCATACCTCGCAACACCCATCGTAATCACACCACTACAAGTCGTTCATTGTACCTCCATTAATCGTGAGTTTCATCAACCATTTCTGCGATCAGAGATTTTTCGATCGTGATTCCTGATCGGTACGTCGATCGCGCGCTAGTTGGACTCTTCATCCACTTGCATGACGTCGAAACGATGTCTGTTCACCATCTTCCATTCGAAATCCTTGATCAAGGCATCGCAATTCAAATCTGCCTCGTCTACCCACGACGGCTCGGAATACCCCTTCCAGCAGACTTGATATTCTCGTAATGTCCTTCCATATCTAGTCTTTCGACCTGATCGCACATCGGTAATACGATCAACTTCAAATTCATCGGGATCTAGCGTCCTTTCCCAGCCATCTTCAGGTATCAAAGCTTCGTCGAAGTCGAAACGATCTTCTATTCCAGCTGCTAGCACAGTAGTGGGGCGATCAGGAAATTCCTTGACTAATTTCAACTTGGACAGGTGTACCACTGGGAACATACGATAATCGGTGCCGGCGGTGACCAATCTCGCTGCATGATCGCCGATCACCTCCTCAATTCGGAAGGGTCCATGCCACATATGCGTCAGTTTCTTCGCGAACCCTTCTTTCACCCGATCAAGGTACAACCAGACCTTTGAGCCAGCCTCGATCTTGTGCGGCGTCACCTGATCGTTGTGTTTCTCAGCCCGATCAACCATCGCTTGGTGCAATCGAGTGCTCACTTGATCGCGGGCATATCGGTAGTCTTTTTGCAACTTATATCTCCACCGACGAGCGTCTCGATCTTTACGTCGAATCCCGCCCAGTTGTAACGTTGATTCCAACGACGATCGTGGGTCCCACCCATACGCTAAAAAGAATGGGGTTTCCCCGCGGATGCGATCAGGGGTTGAGTTTAGTGCGAATAACAGGCGTTCTGCATACAAACTCCAATCTTTTTGTCCAATATCCGACACATACATCTTGATCGCTCGCGTAATCGTCTGCACCGTCCTTTCCGCCTTTCCGTTCGCCTGTGGTCGATATGCCATAGTGGCACTCTGACGTTGTCCCACGATTTTGTCGAACGCGCAAAATACTTCCGACATAAAACCAGGTTCTCGAACATGCCTGATCACCTCACTAGCCCCAAACCGTCGGAACACGCATTCTTCATAATTTTCGGCGATTGCTTGCGCGGTACGGGACGATCCAGCTTTCGCGATCACCATACCCGTGAACAAATCTGTCCAAATCAGCAGTTCCATATGTCCTTCCGTTGATCGGGGCAGCGATGGGATATGATCCATGGCTATCACTTGGAATGGGTACGTCGCCTCGATATTTCCCGGCGACATGCCCTTGATCGTAGGCTGGCCCTTCCCTGTTTCGCAATCCACGTATTGCCCGACAAATCTTTGTACGCTTCGGAATAGACCACGCCAATGGAAATACCGTCTGATCCGCTGATATGTACGCCCTATGCCTTGGTGTCCTCCTTTCAAACTCAGTGATAGTGGTGGAGGACATCTGCGTGCAAGGTCTCGGGTATTACCAGCTTAATTGACGATCGGCGATCATCTTGATCATTCGGATCATGCCCGGTTTTCCTTTTAGCCGCATTTTCACAGTAAATCAGTAATCCTTGTTCGTCAACATCATAGTTGTCAGCAATTTTCGCACACTCCTTCACCTCGTCTGCGCTCAATTGGATAACGTCACCGTACAGATAACACCGCAAATCGTGGATCCATTTTTCTTCACCCTGTGCCTTTTTCACCCGTTCCATTATTATTCCGGCTACTGGTACATCGGTCCATGTTGACGGTCGTGGTTGCCGGTGGTTACGTTATCGGGTCGTCACTAGCACTTGCGGGGAGTATTGATCTTCGTTCCATGTGATTAGTTCGGGTAGACGGTTGAGATCAACTAATCCTTCCAGTTGTTTCTCATCTTCGATCTCAACTCTTGTTCCACCCTGCATACCCATGGTGGTAATGTGATCTGCACTTCTATTCCACTCTCTCTTGACATGTACCAAATCATGATCACTCCACTAGCGTAGGAGGTTAAATTCACGCTGCTGTAGCACTTGTAATCGCGGAGATTTGCACTCCATTTCTCCTCGCATTTGCCGGATCACCAAATTAGAGTCCCCACACACGATCACCCTTCATTTGGGATATCGTGCCAACAAGTCCAGAATTAAAATCAACCCGTGGTATTCTGCTTCATTCACCGTGATATCCGGTGCATGATCGGCGATCGCGATCATAATCTTCCATTCCGGTAACTTCCACACAATGGCACCAAATGCACCCACACGTCGCTTGACATTTGCCGATACATCAAAACTGATCACGTAAAGTTCTTCACCTTTTTTAACCGTGGGAGGTGGTACTTCGATCATCTGCCGCGGTTGCTTTTTCGGTGCGATCGCGACCAACGCTTCATCAATTTCGGTGCGAGGGGTGATGCTTGCGGATAACGCCCCTAGCACCTCCTCTTCTCCATGCACACATTTCTTGATCTCGAGGTCCCACTGTGATAGGATCGAAGCCCATATACCTAATCGTCCGTCTAACCCATTGGATGTTATTAACCACTTCAATGTAGATAGACGTGATAAAACGGTGATCGTCTTTCCGACCAGCATCGTGAAAAAAACATCCAAAATTCGTAAAAGCGCCAGAACTTCCTTTTCGACGGGGCTGTAATTCAGCTCACCTCTTTTCAACGTTCGGCTAGCGAATGCGACGGGATGATACACTTGATCGTATTCTTGTACTAGAGCGGCGGATACTGCCCATTTGCTAGCGTAAACCACGATCACCGGCGTCTTGTCCTGGTCAAAGTGTCGCAGGGTTGGAGCTGATGCAATCTTCGCCTTCAGCATGCTGAATGCCACTTTTGCTCTAATTAGTCGATCATCCTCGTGATTTGATTCCGCCTCACTATGTGATCGTTTCTTCAACTCTTGATAATCTATCTACCTCAATTCGTAAAGCACGGCAGCATAAATTGCGAAATCTTCAATAAATCGACGATAGTAATTTAGGCTTCCCAAGAACGATTGCATAGCACGTAAGGTGCCAGGGAAAGGCAAATTGATCAGATCGTCCAGGTTCTTTGGATTTGTTTCTTACCCGCGGCAAGAAACGTGATGTCCTAAATAGGGCACTTCGCTTCGCCCCCAGTACGATTTAGCCACGCTGATCGACAAATTCCATTGATCGCACTTTTCCAGCAAGTGCCGCACCTTAGCGCATAGGGTGGACCAAGTAGGTGCAGGGATTAATATATCATCGATATATGATCGCCGTTGCAGCACAGACGGGCCCAGCGTTTGGTCGGGTTCTCCTGCTGTAAATACGTCAGCTGATTCATCTGCACCGTCTTTGACCCTAAGATATCTATATAGTGCATTGTCGATCAAGTGCTGATAAATTTGCGGAGCATTCTTGAGGCCAAAGGGCATCCTATTCCACTCAAACAATCCAAATGGAGTGACAAACGCCGAAATTTGACGTGCTCGATCGGTCATAGAGACGACCCAGAAACCACTCGCCATATCCAAAGAGCAAAACCACAACGCTTTATCCAAATCTTCGAGTAGATCGGTGATCAGGGGCATTCGGTACACCATCAAACGCGTGAGTTGATTCACCGCGCGATAATCGATGCATAGACGTATATCGACCCCATTCTTTTTCACGATGATCACTATAGGCAATGCCCAAGGTGACGTTGACGGCTGAATGATCTTAGTTGCTAGCAACCCCTTGATCAGGGCCGACAACTTCTCGCGAAATTGTGGGGCCACTTTCCGGCACTTTTGGGCGATTGGGCGCGCATTACCCACATCTATATCAAAAATAACTCCTCGTGCAGCGGGGGGGGTAGCACGTTTCCCTTCCCGATCAACAGATGTTTTTTCGCCCAAGTTATTTCGCGAAGTTGATCTATCTCCTCCACTGTGTTGACTGTGGGATCTCCGACTAGCAAATCATATTTGGTTACTTCTTCGGTGCTCGCAGACACTTCGGGTAACGTAGAAAGCTGCTTCTCCAATTCTTCCACATACAAATCTCCATCTTCGTGATAACAAACCTGATCGTCAATAGGTGTCACGTCGAATTCGCTGGGGCTAACTGAGACAGGGTGATTACACGCATCTTGAGTAGGTGTATCGCTTGAAACAGGCTGTTCAACTCCTTGATTGAGGGTCGGAACTTTCACTTCCGGTCCCTGATCGCACCGCTCTTGCACCCCTTGCACCTTTTGCGCCCCTTCTGTTACCAACGCTACAGATGCGACGATCGTGTCCGTGGGACGTACTAAGATACTTCGAGGAGTTAGATACTACTTCTTCTCGACTAATGGACCCTGATCGACACTTTCTTGTTCGTCAGATACCAGATCGGTGGAGGCTTGATATGCCAGATTTTGCCACTCTTTGTAACGGTTGGACCCGATCGAAACAAATCCGGGGCGGAGGGGCACATCATCTTTGTTCATCAAAATACCTAAAATAGTCTCTTCTTGAACAATGATGGTGTGATCGACGATGTTCGTAACACGTAAATACCTCAAATTTCCCGCGCCCCTAGAGATAGTGGGGACCCAATCTCTTCCACGAGTAATCCACAACTTGCGAGATCGCTGATCGTAAATTCGTACTTCGTCTGGTCGACCTACTGGGATCTGTTCAGACTGATAGAGCTTCATATAATTACCGCTCGACCCATACAACTGTCGACATCCCTCCAGTGGGATGATCACTTCTTCAGGTAAACTTAGTGCGCCATGAGCGATATCTAATCGAACACCAGCTGGTATCATGAAATCCATACCCAATATGGCATCTTGACCAACAAGTTTGCCCACCCATGCCTGGAAATAATAAACCAATGAGCCCGCTAGCGTGATCTTGATTTTGCACGTCTTTATGTTTGGTATGCACTTTCTCCAATGCCGACACATTCTTGTGTTTGACTCGTGTCAATCCAACAACCCACATTACGAGCAAAGGTTGAGTCGATGATCGACAATTCGGCACCAGAATCAACTAATATCATAGCTCGCTCGTTATTGATTTTTCCACTCGCATTGGCTTGCTTGAACCATTTCTTTGGCGAGTGATATTTTCAATATCCACGTGATTCTCCTGGAAGTAATTCGACTTCCATGATCACAGGTGATCGAGAAAACTCATCAATATGGAAATTAGCCAAACGTGGTAAATCAAGCTGATCGAGTTTTTCCTTATCTCTTGTTGCTACTCGATCAGCCCTCTTCTTATCCACAAATGCAAAAATACACAAACTAGAACGCTCGTCTCGTACCAGATTCCAACCTGGCGAGCGTCCTAGTTTAACAAATCTTCGGCTTCCTTGGGCAACAGTCCTGCATGCTTGGTAGGGTTATACCACTGGCGGATGCGGTTGTAAAATTCTTCCATAGGGCACTTCCCCGCATCGTGAATCTCGCCGCATGCTCGGCAGACGTACAGGCATTGATCGGTGGGGTTCCCTTTCTTGCCACACTTCAGGCAAGTCAGGCGCTTCCAGCAACGTAAGTTGTAGTGTCTGATCGATCCACAATGACTGCACTTCTTTATCTCCCCTTGATCGACTGCGTTGGATTCGCTTCGTTTGCCTGATCGTGACTCGCCAGGCTGATCGTGCGCCCCTGGTTGATCGCGCATAGTAGCAATCATATAGCGGCGCTGATCGCCATCACTTCCACTATCATCAGCACTTGATTCTTCGCTCCCAGACGTTACCTTGATCGCACGTACGCCCCTAGGCTTTCGCGTCGCGGCCGGAGCTCGATCGTCGCCGGATTTTTGGCGGAATCTGCTGGTGCCTACTGCCGCTGTTGGCTGATACCACTTGTTGCGTGCGTATGCCCGCAACGTTTCTTCCAAGTCCGAAGCACGATACAAGCGTAGGAGAGCCAGATCATCCGCGAGTTCGCTATTGGCCAGAGTGTCCAGAAAATGTTGGACATGTTCGCGCAGATTTTCGGGCGGTCCATCTCTGATCGGTAACTTAGCTCGCAGTCCCGCCACATTCAGTCGGTGCAAATATTCGATAGGACTTTCGTCTGATCGCTGCTTCATATAATAATACTGGCGGGATACCGATTGACCAGTTCCACAGTATTGTACTTAGAATTCATCCACGAGACTTTTCCAACTTGATTGGGTGGTTCTACTCAACTGTTGATGCCAGTTGCGCGCTGGTCCCTTCAGCAAATCGCCCAGGATTAGACACTTTTCAGGATCAGAAGCTTGATCGCGCATAAATGCTGACTTGAGACGACTGATCCAGTTCCTCGCTTGATCGGCATCCCCTTCTTTTCCCGAAAATTCTTTCAAATCGCTGATCGCAGACATCCGAATTCTGGCAATTGGCTGCTGATCAGGTGTTCCAGTATACGCGGATGCCACTGTTGCTCGCCGTGGCAGTGTGATCGGTTCATCAGGGTCGACGTAGTCAATTTGAGACCGTTGATCGTGAAACGAGTGCACGGATTCCATATCCACATCTTTTACCGTCGTCGACCTATCTGGTTTCGACTGCTGACCACGCAACGAGTGTACGGACTCCATATCAAAATCCTTGATCGACGCAGCTCTTCCTTGATTTGGCTGGCGGATTTTGGCGCCAACGACTCCAGGTGCCCACTTACTGCTCTCTTCAGCTAGAAACTTCTTCATGGCTTTGTCAAAAAACATCTGCCACTGTGGCCCTTGACCGTTTTCTGTCTTGATCGACTGAGGTTCCGTCTTGACAACCGGCAATTTGGAGTTGTCCTTTTGGCAAACTTCCATTCTGGTTATCTTGGGCTCCATACTCCCAGCGCTACTTGACTCAATTCCCTGATCGTCACCCTCTGAAGGGGCAGATTCGTAGCACGATGACCTCGAATGTCCCGCTACGTTGATTGACGGACTTGCCTCAATCTTCAACGGGGATTGTGGTGGTGAACTGGGGAAATCTTCATCGTCTGCTTCGAATACGATGGGTATCAACAGGGAATACAACAGCTGGGTGGCCTCTGCCAGATCTTCGGAGTCCTGATCGAATACTTCCTCGGCATCGTAGGCGCTTGTTATCAGACCAGCCTGCTTGATCAGGCGTATTAGCCTTAGCACAATCGTTAGCTTATCTTTTCCCTTCGTGATTGGCTGGTTGACCGGTCTACTCAGCTTCCCGCTGATCGTGACCCCGAGCCGGCTCATGATCTAGTTCGTCATCAGGTAATCTTCTAGGTGCTCTCGGTAAATCTTTTGTTAAAACGTCTTTACCAGATCGGCTTCCGTTGGCGGCGTACTTGACCGGATTTCGTCACTCTCCGACCCAGGCGCTTTGATCAACATCTTCGGTTGGTCGGTCTTGTAATACTTCTCCATCGGATCCCAATCTGGATCATTATATACACGTATTTTTGGCGGATCATAACGCAAGTTATGATCCGCATGGGCTCTAGAAGGAGCCTCGGGAGGTGGTTGAGGCTTCTCCTCCTTTACGTCATCTGGATTCCTCCCCAGGTCCTGATGATCGGCATTTTCTTTCTTCTTCAGGCATGACGACGGCGAACTTCCTTCCGTCGTCACAACCACCTCCTCCTTTTCCACCTTGATTTTCACCTCTGCTTCAGCTTCCGTTTTCACTTCCACATCCGCGCTATCTTGCGTAGAATAGCGGTGATATCCCGCGTCGCCCAAAGATCCGGGCACGCGCACCATTGTGGTAGAGCGGCTGATCGAAGTTTTTGAGACTTGATCAGGCGGTACCACGGCGCCCAGACTGCCGACTAACGAAGGGGGTCCTCCGGACGTCTTCGACTGCTTGTGTTCTTGCTCACCTTGTGTACCCGACGGCTAGGCGTGGGACGATCCTCAGGTGGCGGGGACAACGCACAGCGAATTATTGGTGCAAGGTTGAATTAACTAACTTGTGACGATACAACCGATGCGATCAGGCGTGATCACGTGCGATCAGGTACTCAAACCACGTCAATTAGCCGCGATCAGGCTTGATCAAGTTTGGGCCGATGCTAATAACCGACGATCATCAATATTCCGTCTTGATCGCAAGTGCGATCAGGCGCTGAAACGATGTAGATCAGTGGTAATCAGGCTTGATCAGGCTTTGGCTGACGTTAATAACCGTCGATCAACAATATTCTGTCTTGATCGCAGATGTGATCAGGTGTCTTGATCGCAAGTGCGATCAGGTACTGAAAGGCTCGATCAGGGGCTAAAAACTGCTGCCCAGTCGTAATATACCTTGATCAGACTTGATCAAGCACCGGAAGTCGTTCAAGTAGCAGTTGGCGCGATTTGCGATCAGCGATCACGATCACGATTTGCAAAAAGTGTAGATCAGGTGTTGATCGGTAGGGTGGGTACTTGATCAGGCAGCGGAAGTCTTCACTGCCTGATCGCGGAGCCTCTAAGCCGTCAAACAGCTAAGGAACGCCCAAATCAATGCGCTCCTAGCCTAGACTATATGAGGAAAAGGTATTTATATTAAAATCCACCTAGAGTTCCCGTTGGGCGCTTAAAGCAGCCGAACTCTACGGGCCAAACGTTAATTTCACGGGGAAGAGGTGAGAGCACTGCTCGATCACGTTCCCAAAACCAAAAACCTTTAAACGAAGAACCTCAGACACTGCGGGCGGAGTTACGGGGTGAGTTCTCACACTCTACGCCAACCGGTGGGCCAAAAACGCACTTAGTGCTCCCGCCCGGGACGTAGAGGTTTCAATAAGGTGGGGGCGCAAAGGTGCCTTCCCAAAAAAACGATCAGCGCGATCGTACGCAAAAGGAGAACTTTATTAGCAATTAAACCCTTAGATCTACCCGGTTTCTACTTTCAACCAATCCGCATCGTCCATTCGGAGCGCCTTCCGTCCATCAGTCGACCTGGTTTTTCCGCTTGTTCCTTGTTTTTTCGCTGGTGTCCGCCGCGTACCTGTAAGTGATCAGCACATCTTCCGTGCCCCTTCTATATCCTGTCTATGTACACCACGGTGGTACGTACTACTGTACCCACCGTGGTACACATGGCGGTACCTAATTATGTACTACTGTATCCACTATCTGCGTCCACTATCAGGCCCCTAATTTAGGTCCTAATATTAGTCATAATATTACGCCCCCTATGGGCCTAATAAAATGTCCAACATTTAGCCCTATTTTAGCCTAATAAAAAAGTCCGCTTTAGGACATCCCTGCTCTACTAGGGGCGCATGCCCTCCTGACCCTATGACCATTAGCCTTTTAAAGGCTTCTTGTTGGACGGGGGTTAGCTTACCCCAGTCCTGGTCATCCTTTTCAGAGGATGCCGTCTACCAACGCAGGTGTTGGATTGACTACTAGTGCTACCAGATGTAGCCGGTGAGTACACGCACGGTGCGGCTAGCGCACAGAGGAAGACTTTCTTTAAGCGGCGATACGCCCTTGTAAAAGGGCTTAGTAAGAGAGAGCTCTCCTACTCGGGGCCAAGATTACCTTGGTTTACGAGTTAGTATAGACTAACGCCTTGATACAAGGCTTCCCTTAGAAAGGGGGTAGTTAAGGGAAGGTATTCCCTTTCACTACAACACTCAATGCGCGCGCGACCGCTCGAGGTCGTGCGCCTAGCAGTCTTTAGTGTATTTTGTAAACTGATGTATACTTAATATGTAATTAGCCTAAATTAAATTTAACTAATGTAAACTATATGTAATACTAAGTAGAACTTACTCAATTCGTACCTAGCCGAAATGTTATGTACACCACCTGTGTACAAACACGTGGCAGGCTGCCACGCCTTCACTAAGGGCTCTCGCCCTGATTGGTTATATTAACCAATAGGTCCAAACCTTTCGGACCGGTCAATATTTGACCTCAACCGTTGTGTACCTACGTACACCAACTTAACCAAATGTAACCCTGTTACAAGAAGGGAACCATTAGTTCTGGACAATGTGGTTCATTTTTTCTTCACCAGACCTAAAAACAATTCTTATGGCAACATTTGATCTCACAAGACCCGATCACCAAGACTGAAGTTTTGAAGGTGTTGCTCAAGACGATGAACAAGAATATAGAAAATTCAAGTAATACGCGATCACAGTGGCCAAAAATACAGTATGGATACATTATGTTTTTTACTGTATTCTTTTGCATTTACTAGGACTTTAAGGTTCGAGTTCTTAAGTACGCTTATTTATAATATATATCTATTTACTTAACGCTAAGGACAGCTTACCTGCTCCCCTTGCGTCCCTCGCTGATCACTTAGAGCGCACTTTTTCTAAAGAACTCTCAGACTGTCAAGCACTAACGGCCGGTACAGTCACCCGGTATAATTGGCCGTGTCCACAACTCGCTTCTACTAATTGCAGTTTATGTACCCAAAGGGATACGGGGGCGCGTAAGTTTTTAATCTAAGTTTTTCGTTGAAAGTTAGCGTTCTGTCGCGTGGAACGGTCTCCTGGAATGGAGAGAAGTCGAATGTTTCGCTTGTTTACGTTGTTATAGTTGTAGTGTTTTTTACGGAAATTCCTTGGACTGAAAGAAAACATTCGGCCAGTAGGGCGCAATCAAGTCACTTCTCCTTGAAATGTGAAATGTAAATAAAATCCTGGGCCAAATGGAAAAGGAACGGTAGCAGAGGTCTGGAAGGGTGGGACATAGTGTTTCGCCACAAAGGATTCTCCGGTCAGGATCTCGGATAGCCTGTTTCAAGAGATCATTAAGAATTTCGCCCCGTTTGGACAACACATCACCTTGAATGATTTGACTGTTGACGAATAAATTGAGAGCATAGAAGTACCTCTGCGGAGTTCCCCGTGGACCCCCTGTACTGCAATAAGTTCACGCAGACATGGCGGATGAAAATCCATCGGCTGGAAATATTAAAAATCCGGGATTACAGCCGCGCCCATACCGATTACGAAATCGGTGATCCAAGAGTTTTCAGGGGTGAAAATTTTACCCCGGGCTTGGTTCTGGTTTCGGTGACTGGTTGTACCTGTTCATGGAGGTGCTAGAAATCGCAGAAGTTCTTCTGGATTCACCTGGAGCGAAAGGTTAAAAGTTAGACGCTTGGTGGATACCTTGATGGAGTGGCTTTTTGTTCAAACATCGCAATATAGTGGCGCTTGTCGCAGACACTGCATGTGTTGGATAAAATGTGGCGCGCGTATCGCGTGAATATACCGCAATTACAAGCCGCACAGTCATTTTGGGCTGATAAAGATCAAAGACGGTCGTGGAACGAACATTAACTTTACTTGACAGCTCTGGCACGTGAGAGCAGGTCTGTCAAAAAGCTAACTTACTGAAATACGCTGTTCCAGATTTGAAGTATTCAATGATGACCCGGTAGGTCGGACTATATTCTGCATGCCCAGGAGTTAGTTGCATGGGCCCAACCAGTGGAGGAAGACCACATGAAGGGCAGGAAGACACAACAATCAAGTGTGAACTCTTTGAACAACCAGAAGAGGACTATAATTTGCCGCAATCGTGGTGGAAAGGGCCATATCCGAAAGGAATGCCCGAAAACGTTTATGAAGAGGTAAAACAATCTTACAAGAAAATACAAGGTGGATCTGAGACAAAATACGTAATGGAAAAGATCGAAGAAGGTGTGGGAAACGCGAAGTCTAAAACTTGTGTTAATCTGTTCCCAGTGATGTTTGGATTCTTGACAGTGGCGCTAGTCGTCATATGGTCGGGGGATAAAGATCTCTTAGAGGACGTAGTCTCTTGTACGGGAAACACAAGACTGACACTACCTGAAGACAATTTATTTATTACAAAGATTAAAAACGACCGTTTGAGAAGCTTTGATGATCCAGAGAAGGTCATAGTACTACACGAAGTTTATTTTCGACTAAATTGGTGAAAACTCTAATTTCTCTTGAAAATTGATGCAAAAGAGATGCAATTTTGTGCACTGTGGTGGAGCGGCGGATCAGAATTTTTGAGGTTCGATCAGGCGTTCCCACAGCGCCCGGACTACCGACTAACGAAGGGGGTACTCCGGTTGTCCTGTGACAGGCCTATGTCTTGCTCACCTTGTGTACCCGACGGTTTGGGCGTGGGTCGCTCTTCAGGTGACTGAGACGTAGATCACTGCAATTCAGATGTAAGATCGAGAGAACTTGTGGCATATCGACGCGTGTAAATCAGGTGCAAAAATCTAGGTTGATCAAGTGCGAAACGGCGACGTGGCAGATCGATTATCGTAGGCCGATGATCGATGATCAATGATCAAGAGTCGATGATCGCAGATCACTGTTGATCTTGTGTGGATCGACGAGATTACGTGTCTCGGATCGCAGATCAATGATCGCAGGTCGATGATCGCAGGTCGATGATCGCAAATCGCTGATCAAGGGTCGATGATCGCAGATCACTGATCGATCTTGTTGATCTTGTACGAATTTGCGATATTGCGGGTATTTGATCGCATATTGCAGATCGATGATCGATGATCGCAGATCGACGGTGCCGATCTAGTGGTGATCAGCGAAGGGGTACTTGATCACGTGGCGGAAGTCTTCACCACTTGATCGACGAGCCTCTTAAGCCTAGATCGCTAATGGAATACCCAATATATTATGTATTCCTAGCTTAGACCTAATAGTAGGGGGGTTCGATCTGCGCTTTCTATGTGCAGATCGACGGATTTCACAAAAAATCCACCTAGAGTTCCCGTGGGGCGCTTAAAGCAGCCGAACTTCTAGGGGCCAGATGAGAACCAATAGGGGAAGAGGTGAGAACACTAGGCTCGATCACTTTCCCAAAAACGTTTACAGAAAACTGCCGCTTGCACAGCGGGCGGAGTTGAAGCCGAGTTCCCAAGAACTCTACGTCTGCCGGTGGGCCAAAAAATACTCGAGGTGCTCCCGCTGGGACGTAAAGGTGCGTTTGCAAAGGAAGGGAGGCGCGAAGTTAACACGCCGTCCCTATCGGTGATCTTAGTGATCGGACGCAAAAGGAGAACTTTATTATTCCTTAAATCCTAAAATCAACCAATTACCTAATATGAACCAATCAGATCTACCCATCCTGATGTGCTTCACCGACACGTAAACCTGATATCTCAGTCGTCCGTCGCTTACCGTTAGGTACCTGTACCAGTCCTCACGTCTGTTCCGGATGTCCTGTCCATGTTCACCACAGTTGGCCGCAAAATATACGGTACGCTTCCCCACAACACCGTAATGACAGAATGGAAGTGAGTCTCAAGGGAGAGTTACTTTTCAATGTGAATATGAATGGATATATTTTCATTGCGAATCTAATTCCGAAAAGTGACAAAAGTCTTAACGTGAATCTGTCAGAAATTATTATTAGCACGACCATGGAGACAGATAAAGATGGTACTCATGGAGGCAGATTATACCATTTTAATCTTCCTGTGGGGCACCAGGCATACGATACAATCGAAAGATTGGCCAGGTACCCTCGGTCTCGAATTAAACTAACGAACACGGCGCTTCCGAATTTTTTTACGTGTGCAGATGGGATGGAGTCTCACAAACCTCAACCCAAGAAAGCTCAGGCACAAATTTACCTTGAGACCAACGCGGAAATAGATATCTTTTGGATTTTGTAGATCATTTCTTGTCTTACGTACGTGTGTTTCCGGCCAAGACGAAAGCTGAGGCTGCTAAAAAAAATTTGAGCACTTTTTTCATGGTTCGAGAGAGAATTTAATTTTCAGATATGTGTCTTGCGTACGGACGGCGGAGTGAATAAAAAATGTATTTTTTTGCAAAAGAACAGACATAAGAGGTCAGGTGACGGAAGGAGGTTGTCTTTCGTCAAATTGAAAAGAATAGCGAATGAATTGGACCATTTTTAACATGGTTCGGTGTATGGTATTATGTTCCGGTGTACCGTTAACGTACCGGTCAGAGACGGCTGAGTAAGCTGCGAATATTCTCAACCATGGTCCCACACTATCAAATCCGGGGCGTAGATCTCCGTACGAAATGTTGACCAAGATGAAACTGAAAGTTAGTGATATCGTGGTTTTCGGGTCTAGTTGTATGGTCTGGGAGACTGTGGAAGAATACGATGAAAAATTATCCAAAAGAGCCTTCATAATTGGAAATAGTGATGAAACAGAAGGTTCAAAGTCCTATTGTTAAAGTATCGGGTGTTAACGACCACCCGACATATCTACCTAATAGAAACTTTGGACAACAATGCGAGTGAGCAAGTCACGAAAGCTCTTGCAGAAGATATCCCTGATGACTTTATCAAAAGAAAAGATAAAGAATACGTGGAATCGCAAGAAAGTGAAGTGAATGAAGACTCCAGAAACACAGGCGATCAAGTCAAACACGCATCGATGCAAGTTATTCGGAAGACGGAAAGGAACACCCGTAAAACATCAAGGTTTAGCGGATACAGGAAGAGCTTAAAGAAACAGAAGAACAAACGAAAGTCACGTTGGAATGAGGATCAAGTACAATCAAATACTGCGATTGTTTTGAACGCGGAAAGCTAAGAGGGTACTCTATTTACGCGGTTTTAATTTCTAGTGATGTTGAAATAGAATCCAAGTGTGCATAGGATCCACAGAATTTCAAAGAAGCACACAAGCGTGAAGATTCTCGTAAGTGGAAGTCGACAGAGGAAGCTGAATTGAAGGCATTGAAAGACCTGGATACATGGGAGATGGTTAAGTCCGTGATATACATACGAAGTGGGTGTAAAGGACATAATTGAAAGCATATTGATCAATTGAACGATAAGAGCGCACGTGTAGACAAACAAGTGTATGGAAGGGATTTCGTGTTTACGTTGTCGACTGTTATGGACCTTAGTAATGTCAAGGTTTTTAGCTATGGAACAAGTGTAGAATGTTCCAGCACGGCATGGAGATGGGCCGAGAGGTTATCCGAAAGCACGTACGGAAGAGACTTTTAGATATATCTCAATAATCCCCAGGGTATGGAAGTTTCTAGGGAAGGGTTAAAATATTTTTTTATTCTGGAGTAAATTTACAAAATCATCCAACGTTACGGCTCAAGGAGAATCTTTATGGCATAAAACAAGCGGGTCCTATGTGGTATGAGTTATTACGAAAAACTTGACTGGATCTGGATTTCATGCAGTGCATGACTGATACATGCATATTTTCAAAGAAAAAGGGCGATGACATCGCGCTAGTCGGGGTTGATGTGAATGGATTAGTTGTTACTTGTACAACTGCGAAGTTAGAGGATGATTTTTTCGATCATATTAAACTTCAAGAGCTAAAGGATTTAGGACGTTGGGAAAATTTCTGGTATTAGAGTGTGCGGAGATCATGGGTGTGGGTACACACTAGACCAAGAAGGAACCATAAACGAATTGTTGGAGAAGTCAACATGGAGAAGACCAACTCGGTACAGTTGCCGATTAAAGATCAAAGTGATGAAACCGAAAATGATGGTTTTTTTACCAGCTAATGCTGCGACCGGAAAACCTTATGTAAAATTTTTTTAGATCTATAGTTGGAAGTTTAATGTGAATTCGAGGTGCACTCGACCGGATATTCCATTCGCAGTTCACTGAGTGACCACGCGCATATGTGGTTAAGTGGAAAAGAAAGTTTAAGACCAGTTTATACCGGTATACCGTTGATCGGTTTGGAGCGATCGGGTTGGTTGAAAGGGTAGAGGATTTTGGGCCAATCGTGTGTCATAAGTGTCAAGTACGCAGTTTTATGTGAGTCAAACGATGTTTCATATATTTTACATATTAGGTTTTTTAATGGATAAAAATATAGTGTTGGGTTTACCGTGTTTGGTTTCTGTGTTTCTTTCTTCTACGCATAAGGCTCCCCCTCCCACCGCGGAGGCTTTGGGAGCGCAGGGTTAACAGGGTCCCCTCCAGATCAACTTACCCGGACGGGACGCGTTACAGACTCACTTGGCCCGACAGAATTCACACGACGGGAGAGCGTAGTTAACACAGCAGCACTCACTCTCACGTTGCACACGTTTGGAACGTGTCACACTACTAATTGGAAAGGCTACTATTATTGGAAAAATTACGTGAAGATCTCGTTGGTGGAGCCCCAATCTATTGGATACGGTTTCTTGGCTGTTCCTTATTGTTTTATCGATCTCTCGTTTGGTGGGCTCTACGATCGGCTATACGCGATCTGCCCTGAAAATTATATTGTATTAACTATATCGTTGGATATTGACGTGTTTAGGGTGAATATTTCCGCCCGAGATACACCCTGTCGCAGAAGTGTATAGATCCATATCGATCCCCCCAAGTCCATATTGCGCGACGGTCCACCGAGTGTGTAGACACCCAAACCAATGGGTACACAAGGTGAGAAGAGTCACTGTAAATCGGACCAGGCGTCCTGCAATGCAGATCAGACATCCGATCGGGATGCAAGCGAAGGTTCGCGGGTAACCCCCCCCCCGTTAGTTGGTCGGCAGGGCACGATGGTGATCGGGTTGAGGACACTTCGGTGCTCGATTATGAACTCGACTCCACCATAATACTGTCTGAAAAAAGGTTTTACTGGTAAAATTTCGTTTTTAGTGTGTGTACCATGTTGGAGCTATGCAATTTCAAAAGGAAGAAACTATATTGGCTATAATTACATGTGGATATTCACGTTGGAAGTTAAGACTAATTTTCTTAACATTAAATGATATTTTTTCTTTATTCCTTCTCCCTAAATAACTTCCGTCGTCTACTTATTTAACCAACCTGATCAAAACAGCCAAATCAAGTAATGTAAGAGGACCGCTTACCAACAGTAGCACTTTTTTTTATTCTGTTGAAATGTTTCAGCATCCATCCTTGCGTAGATAGTTGAAAACTTGAGTCTTACTTGTAGATTTAAGTCTTCAATATACTGAAATCTTATAAGTCGTGTAATATCTCAACGGAAAATCCGTTGGCGACAAAAACAACACCGGTAGACACCTCGTAGATGACAGTAGAAGATAACCAAGTCAGGTACTTAATTGGTGGAGCGTGTAGTGAGAAGTGATTAGCTAGCCTAGCGTGAAATTGTTGTAATTATTTGAAGCCATCTTGTCTTTTGCGTCTCTCCAAGATGGTGAAACCCCATTGGCTGAAATGGGTAGGTAAATTTGCAGGTTACATTTTATATATGACATTTTGTATGGTTATATTTGCTTAGGTAATCTTATCTATATATATATAAAAGAAAACCATGTCCGCATCGATTCATGATCCCGTGCCTAAGCGAAGTCGAACTGTACTATCGATTTCTTTTAATTTGTTACAAATAGTGCTTTTACAGTTAAGTAAAAAAAACTATTCGACTTTATCATTGGTTAGAAATAGCAGCTTTACATACCAACATTTTGCAGGCAGTGAAATTGTATGTAGTGGGGTTAGCTGGGGCGAAAAAGTAGCGAAAACATAGTGCGAGAACCACCCGGTGGTTCTCGCCCTATGTTTTCGCTACCCTAACCCTGAAAATACATTGGGGGAAAGTTTTGTAGACCGACAGGCAGTTTTTATGCCCTTCCCCGTCGGTAAGACGGGTACCTACACTTGTCTTATATAATACACTTTTCATTTTACTCTATTCTGAGCTTTTGGACTGAATCGACTCCGCGTGGCAAACGTCACGCACAAGCCCTTCTCGCGCCTAACACTAGTGAGTGTTTGTGTGCTGTCTACAGGTACCCTTTCCTACAGAAATATGTTTAAAAAAACGTAAAATATATTTTCCACCTGATAGATCTTAAACTACCTTGTCTGAAAACTTTTTACTAGGTAGGATATTTCGCAGGAGAAAGTAACTCCGCGACACTTTCCACGCTGTGGAGTTTTCAGCTAAGTTTGTATAAGGGATAAAAATGAAAAGTGTATTATGTAAAGTTACCTTAAAATACAATCATACTAAAATGTATACTAAAAAGTAACCGCAAACCTATCAACCCATTTCAGCCAATGGGGTTTCGTCATCTTGGAGGGACGCAAAAACACAAAATGGGTACACTGCGCTTCCTACAAAATATGCAAAAGACGTTGAAGTTATAGCGAACTTCCACCTGTCGTTTTTCGTGTACTCTACACCACTTATTAGTGCCCCTATCAACCAAACGCGATGCATCCGAGAGTTCTGGGACGTCACTTGCACTGTGACAGATTCGAGTACGAGTACATAGTGTTTACTAATAAGTACGATATAAATATTGCTACTAATGAAAATATCAATCATACCCAGCTTTAAGGCTCCGCAAAAGCCCAGCTCGCCCGGGTCAGCCCACAGTCCAGCACGCTTGGGCTGGGCTGTGGGCCGATGTTCCCATCCCACAAGGCCCATGAGCTGGCCCAAGAACTGTATAAATGCGGTGGCTGATCGGTGTCTTCCACACTTCCACAATCCGGGTCTTGGTGTAATATCGTTCTAAATCTCACCATTCACACCATTCCCGAACGTTTTTGCCCAACATGAACAGAACTTTGTCCGCGGTGTCGCAGGGGTCTTTGGAGCCTTTAGACAGCATCAGTGCGGCAGTCAGTGCGGCCACTGCCGCTTCAGCCAATCACAGCTGGGTTTGGAAGTATTTCATGCGATGTCCTGAGCGCAAACAGGCGGTTTGCCAGGTGGCGCGACGTAGAGGACAAACAACGTGCGGCAAAGCGTTTAAGTGGAAAAAGGGATTGGGACCAGCACTCTTATCCGACACCTGGAAAAACAGCATTCGATAAGTGCGAGTGGTCGAGTGGAGTCGTTGCAACGTACCCTGACGTCTGTGTAGATTTCTAATGGTCACCCGCAGGTCACGGCTGTAGAGCTGACCCGGGAGACCTTGAAAGCTGCCATGGTCAAGCCGGTTGCTCGTCGGGATTTGCCATATCAAATTGCGGACTACACCGAGATGCGAGAAATGCTGGCATTGGTGAATCCGGATTTCCGGAACATATGGTTTGGTGCTTATACACTGCGAAGGGCCACACTCGAGACATATCGTCAAGATATATTGAATTTTGTTTTGCATTAAACATATCGCCAAGACATATTGAAGAGTTTTTTTGCATTATGTCTTGGTTGATTTGAATATTTTAGCCGAGGAGCGCATCCGCGACATGTTTTCGTGATTTGACAGCCTTATCAATATCACTTGTGATGCGTGGACCTCGCCAAATTACAAGGCGATCTTTGGAGTTACTGCGCATTGGATCGACTCGGATTGGAAACTCATAGAAATGAGTATTGCGGCCATTCCCATCCAAGGCGACCACAGCGGAGCGAATCTTGGAAAACACCTCCTCTCCGTCTTCCGCGATTATTCCATTTCCGACAAGATCTTTTGCATTACTGCTGACAATGCATCGTCGACTCAAAATCTCGCACAACATTTGGCTACCGCGGATGATATGAGTTTCTTTGATCCAGCGCAGAATTTGCTGGGGTGTATGGCGCACATCATAAATCTGGCAGCCAAAGCGGGTATCAAGGAGCTCAGTGACCCAGCGCATGACATGGAACTTGCACCAACAGATGATCCGATGGTCATTATCAATCTGATTGGCCCGCGTGATTTATATCCTGGTGATGGTGGGCATGACCCTTTCTGATACAAATATTCTGCTTATTTTGTTCTGCTAACATTGTTTTCTTTTTAAAGCGGGGCCTGTTGTCAATAGGGTGCGTGATCTTGCCAAGACTTTCAGCAATTCCACCCAGCGACGTGAACGTTTCGAGCAAACGATTCAAGTAGCTCAACCTGGTGTTGCCGTAAAGACAATGGTGCACGACGTTCCAACCCGCTGGAACTTTACTGCGCTCATGTTGAAACGTGCACGTAAACTACGCGAGTCTATTGATCTCTACACCCATACCGAGCCCACGGTAACGAAGTACAGCATTAATTCGTACGAATGGTACTTGATTGCTTAATTGATTCAGCTTCTCGAGCCGCTAGAAGAGACCACCCGCATTTTTTCGAGCACAAGCAATCCTTCCGTCTCCATGGTACTTCCTGTGCAGCAGTGGTTGCTCGGGTGCGTG
Organism: Peronosclerospora sorghi; assembly: GCA_026184515.1. Lineage (NCBI taxonomy): Eukaryota > Oomycota > Peronosporomycetes > Peronosporales > Peronosporaceae > Peronosclerospora > Peronosclerospora sorghi. Next base: position 25,368,794 of record CM047582.1, on the reverse strand, counting down.
CGTGGCTTTGTCGGCATTTACGATGGCTCTGTTTTGAAGTCATCAGTGAATATCATGGTTGAAAAACTAATGGCTTATGACGGAAAAGCCGCAAAGCAACAAGCGTACTCTAGCTCTACCATATTGGATCCGCGTCTGAAGCTCACACACTGGTTCGAGGGAGGCATTGATGTGGAGCCATACGGCAAGCATTTCTTAATGACGCACGCAATTATTATTCTGGAGACGAGCGTGTTTCCGCTCTCACTGCCACTCAAGAAGAATCTGGCCTACACACAATACTTTTCAAGAAGCGGCGTTGTGTCAACTTAGAAAGAGAGATTCAAGATTATCTTGCGGCACAATGTGTGGATGGTAGCATTGATACTTTAGTATGGTGGAAAGGTCAGGCTTGTTCATATCCGACACTGGCTAAAATGGCTTGAGCACATTTGTCAGTCCCCGCAACTAGTGTTCCTAGTGAACAGATTTTTTCTTCTGGACGCCGCGTCATTACTGATTTTCGCAGTTCTCTCAGCCCCATTCATATGGAGCATTGATGTGCTTGCAGAACTGGGTGAAAAATGGACTAGTATAGGGCATCCTAAATAGCTACCTCATCATGCCGCGCCGGAGACATATATTTAGGGTGAGCTTGCGGTCGCACCCCCCCCCCTCTTTTTCCACTGTCACACCCTTCTCCCCTTTATGTGAGGGGTGTGTGTGTGACCGCAGAATGAGGCAGAAGGCGAAACAAAAGTTCAAAAGCGCAAGAATCGTCTAAATAAATTGATGATCTATTAAAAAGTAGGGCCTACGACGTGTTTCGAGGTGATGACACGGCGGGGGAACAGTTTTGTGCGCTTCACATTTATCAAATTTTGCACGTTCGTCACAGATCGTCGTATATACCGAGAAAGCGCAGTCAAGCTTCTCAAAAGAAAGTTTCGTTACAGCGACTACCTCAGACGACGTTGATCTTGATGACCCCGGCTTTTGGAAAAAAGCTGTGGGGTTGACGGATCCAGATCCAGTCGAAAAGAAATCTTGCTGCCACATCAGCGAAAACGAAAGCGCGTGGCGCGTTTTGGTGGTGGTGGCACGTTCTCAGACGGAAGTGTATCTGACGAAGCATTTGAGCAAGAGAAGCGTGAGCGAGTTAAGGAAGAACCGGAACGATTGGAAGAGAAAAATACGCCTCTTGAGTGGAATCAAAATGGACGTGACCGACTGAAGCGTGCGCTAATGCACTATGGTTTTGGTCGATGGGAAATTATACGAAGACAAAACGGCGGGAGTCGCTCAGTGAAGGAAGTCGAACGTTTTGCGAGTGGATTTATCTACGTTTCGGGATTATCTTGTGATGAACAAAAAGATGATACGACCTTCGTGAAAGCTGTAATTCATGCAGCAGCCTTTGCCCAAAGGAATAATTTAATTGAAGAGGAATTGTCGCCGGTGTTGAAAGAGGAAGATTTTGTGCTCAAGTTAAAGCAAGGTGGTGGTCGACGTGTACTGGTTCGATTAGACATGCTGCAGAGGCTTCAGCAGCTGGTTGGACAGCGTGCGATGTGTGCGATAAACTTTACATGGACGACGAGGATAGCGGCAATCCTAGACCTAAACCGAGTGCTAGTATTGACGAACGGGCCCGGTAATATAGTGCAGATAAGCTGGTCCCTCACATGAAGTGGTCGGCTTAGGAGAGAGACCGGCCTGGATGCAAATTACGCCATGGTGGAGCCAAGACGCTGACCGGAACTTGTTGATGGGGGTGTTTCTTCACGGATACGGTCGCTGCGCCTAGATTCTGGCAGACCCGCGGCTGTATTTCGCGCGATTAGATATAGCTGAAACCGAAGCGAATAGCTCTCATCTGTCCTGTAACACTCCGTTTCCTGCGAATGCAATGAAAAGAGAAAGTACTGCTGCAGAAGAAGTAAGCGATGACGCTTATATGAATGATGTGGATTTTGAAACAAGTTCTGTTGAGGATGTAACGCATGTAAAAAGTGAAGCGGGCACAACACTCGCTTCCGCTACGGAAAGTAAAATCTTGGCTGCAACGAGTTCATTCAAGCAATCCGAGGTACAGCATATGAATCGGTTGTTAAGCTGGTTGTTGTCTGCAGAGGAAATGAAGCGCCAGAATGAAAATGACAAATACAAAAAGGAGCGCGTATCGAACGAGCAGAGATGGAAAGTGTCACAGGAAATGCGCTGTTAGGGCTAACGCGCCTGATCAAGCTAGTTGGTCTGAAGACAGGCGCCTACGATGCTGAAGAAGTGTTCGATCTGGACCCTAAAGATGTTGCGACCGCTACCCACGGGCTGTTTGATCTGTTGGTGCCTATTGTCGTGAAGGAGTTGAAAATTGTAATAAATCCACTTAATCAACAACACAAAGAGGTAATAAGCTAGTCCTCCTTTTTTATCTTCCCGGGTACTTAATACTTCCGCCCGAACCAACAAATCAATCGAACACACTAGGGACACACTTTCAAAGGTAGTACCGGGCTGACCCCAACACTAGCGCGCTTTAAACGTCTGCTGCTCCACTTGCTAGAGCGTTCACTCAACAACTTTTTTGTATTACACTTGGTTTTTGTATTGGAACAATAAAGAAGTTTTTCAAGGTCCGCCAGAGATTTGTGTACTTCAAGGGAAATTTGATTCTATTAAGTGTTACCAACTCTTACATAAAAGTCAATCACTTTTCTCACCCACTACTTCTTGGTTACTTCAGCGCTGACTTCAATACTGGACTCTGGGGCCGTCGCAACACTCTGTAACTTGATTGATCGGATTTTCCTCGCGATCTGGCCGTAGCAACCCTGTGTAACTTGATTGATTAGATTTGCCTCTCGATCTGGCCGTCGCGATCTGGCCGTCGCAACCCTCTGTAACTTGATTGATCAGATTTGTCTTGAGATCTGGCCGTCGCGATCTGGCCGTCGCGACCCTCTTTAACATGATTGATCAGATTAGTCTCGCGATCTGGCCGTCCTTATCTTGCCGTCGCAAACCTCTGTAACTTGATTGATAAGATTTTCCTCGCAACCTGGCCGTCGCAGGTCGATGTTGATTGGTCGAAATTGCTCATCCTAAACTAAAATACTTAACCACTTGAGAACACCCAGGAATATCGAGCCGATCAACTTGAGCAGCCGAGGGCGCATGACTTTTCGTTGGATCTGCCGCTCTGAATGAATCCGCCGTTGTTCTTGTATGTTGTGCTTATGTCTTGACTTTCTTTGCTGATGCTGATGGTTTGTTTCCATAATCTTGTTACTCTGTTATCTCGTGTGCCCTAGCGCCCTTTGGTGTTGAATTATGAAGCCGAGGGCGCATGACTTTTCATTGGCTTTGCCGCCATGAATGCATCCATCGTTGTGCTAGTAAGCTGTGACTATGTCTTGACTTTCTGTGGTGTTGCGGATGGTTTGTTTTCCCATTATGGTTACCTTGTTACCTCATGTGCCCTAGCGCACCTATTTGCTGGACATTTATGGAGTTGAAGACGCTCAACTTAGCGTTAGCGTCACTGCCATGATGCTAGAGCCAAAACAACTTTGCCAAGACATTGTGAAAATGCGAGAAGAATCACTTGGTACTAGCTATGGATAGAAGCATCTTGCTAGAAGACAGATGCATTGCACTACTAACATCATGATCCACTAAGTGTTCATATTGTTCACCTATTGAAGGCATGACACAATCTTTGACACTAATATTCAGTGTTTGAAGAAATCACCATCGTAAAAAGTGTCATCGTGCTAACGTGTAGAGTTTCGTGAGATAAAAATATACCAAGAATTGATAACTACCACAGATCATCTGATATACGCTGTAAATATAGCTTCCACTTCACCACACTATAGTGGGTCGATCTACTAAGGTGGAACCCCCTCTCTCTCCGCTGAAGATTGAAGCGTGTCCGTCGATCAACGTGTAAGAACACACGTGATCATCCTGTTATGAATATACTCCTTCCGAGGGCGATATGTCTGAAGTGGAGTCGAGCAGTGCTGATAGTGTGGAACCCAAGATTACCCGGATGACGATATGCCTAAAGGATGAAGCCAAGTTCTAGGTCGTGAAGAAGGAACCTCGATCAGCCGAAGCAGAATATGATCAATCATCGCAGGACCCACGGCTGCAAGCGTTTTTAATAAGTCTATGGGGCGGTTTTTGGCTGAGGAAAGAGGCAAGGCGACACCTGAAGTGGTACGCAAGAAAAGTCACCAGCCAAAGCCAGGAAGAGCTGCGACGGTTAAGGATGTCGACATGTATTCCGTGTATTTGCTCCGTAATCACCAGCCAAAGCCAGGAAGAACGGCGACGGTTAAGGATGTTGACATGGAGTCTGTGTATTCGCTCCATGATCAACAATCCCAGCGTGAATATCTCGATCCAGATGATCCGATCACTCTGCCTCGACCAGCCACTGTTGCGTCAGCGTACACTGGAGTGCCTGATTAACAGCGGATTCCCAGGATCAGGATGTCTGCAATCAGTGATCTGAAGGAATTCTCAGGGAAGGAAGTGGATGAAGATCAAGCGCGAAATTGGATCAGTCGCGATATGATGAAACCCCCATCGAGTATCTTCACCGGTTGAATGTGGTAGGAATTCGGGCCAAGTTGTCGATCAAGGAAGGACCATATAAGATCTTGCGCGAACATGTGCAGCATTTTTCTCGACACGTTGAATAATCACGAATCGCTGATCAAGTGGCACTTCTTCGTTTGGATAACGTTACAGAGTTGGAAGAGAAGCTGCGGGCTTATGTGCGAAATAAGTCGTGCCAGCCAACGGCGGCGGTAGTCACAAGCCGATTCCGTCAGAAATTTGGCGATGATCGATCACCTACCCCAGCGCGAAGCCTAAAGCAGTGCGCGCGAGCAAGATGATGTCTGGGAGCGAAGGATAAAGTTCAGATGACAGTGGAAGTGATGGAGAGCAGCTTAGTTACATGATCGCTGCTATGCGCGATCAACCAGTGACGCACGGTCAACCTAATGAGCCTCGATCTGGCAAGCGAGGTGAACCAAGTGCAGTTGATAAAGGGGTGACGAAGAAGTGTACTCATTGTGGATCGATCAAGCATGACAATTTGCGTTGTTGGAAATGCCTGATCTGTCTGAAGTGTGGCAAGAAGGGCCACCCGACTGATCACTGCTTGTATGTCTGCCGAGCGTGCGGCGAAATTCATGACTCTGGCAAGTGCCCAATGGAAGAATTCTACAATCTTATTCGCCAGTGGTACAACCCTACCAAGCATGCCGGAATGTTTCCCAAGGAAGCCGAAGACATGTTAAGCCAGGACGCTCGCCAGGTTGGAATCTGGTACGAGACGATCGTTCTGGTTTTGTGTATTTTTGCATATGTGGATAATAGGAAGGCTGATCGAGCAGAAGATAACGAAAAATGTGATCAGCCTGATTTATCACGTTTGGCTAATTTCCGTATTAATGAGTTTTCTCGGTCCCCGGTGATCATGGAAATTGATCTACTTCCGGGTGAATCACGTGGATATTGGAAGTACCACTCGCCCAAGAAATGGTTTAAACAAGCCAAGTCGAGCGGCAAAATTAATAACGAACGTGCCGCATTGCTATTTGATTCTGGTGCCGAGGTGTCGATCATAGACTCAACCTTTGATCGTAAGGTGAGTTGTCAGATCGACACGAGTCAAACGCAAGAATGTGTCGGCATTGGAGAAAGTGCATACCTCACAGAAGGGCGCACTAAAATCAAGATTACGTTAGCGGGCTCTTTGGGTTATTATTTCCATGCGTGGGTGGGAAAACTTGTTGGTCAAGATGTTATATTGGGTATGGATTTTATGACCCATAGCTGGTGTTCGATTGAACGTTGTTCACGGTGCACTAAGTTTGCCTGATGAAGTGATCATCCCATTGGAAGGGCGTCGACAGTTGTACGGGTCAAGTGGGAACTTTATGAAACTTGATCAGTATGAGCATATCCCGGTAGGTCGATTTTCTGAGTTTCGGATTCGTAATCAACGATCTCGGAAATTGTGGATAATTCGCGGGACGAATTGGGTCCCTACTGTGACTAGGGGCGTGGGTAATCTACGGTATATGCGCATTACGAACGTTGCCGATCATCCGATCGTCCTACAAGAAGATACGATTTTAGGGGTCTGGATGAACAAAGACGACGTGACCCGTCGCCCTGGATTTATTTCGGTGGGGTCTAATCGTTATAAGAAGTGTCAGAATCTCGCGTATCAAGCTTCTACAGATTCTGTGATGACGATCAAGAAATTGTCGATCAAGGTGCCTTGGTTGAGAAAAAGGAGTATCCTGTTCCTCAAGGAATTTTTGTACGACCTACGGACTCGATCACGGCATCTGTGCCATTAGTAACCGGAAGGGCCAGAAGGTCCAAGAAGTGCAAGAGAAGTGCGATCAGGAGCCGAGTTTGAAGGTTCCTACCATTGATCACGAAGTTGGACGATCTGTTGCAAGAGATGAGCCTGATCAAGATATGCATGATTACCCCGTCTCAGTCGATCATAGTGGATTTGGTGTGATTCATATCGATGATCAAGTGTGCTACCATGAAGGTGGAGACTTGTTCGTGGAAGAGCTGGAGAAACAGCTTGCCACGCTTCCTGAGGTGTCCGCAAATACCGAAGAAGTGACCAAGGATGATCTGCAAGTTGGTGATACATTGATCAACACAGCAGAGAAAAATTGATCAGCTTCGTGATATAATTTGGGCGAAGAAACATCTTTTGATCGGGAAAGGAAACGCGTTGCCTCCTGTTGCACGTGGAGTTGTTTGCGACATTGAAGTGGGCAATGCGCGCCCGATCGCTCAAAATTGTCGGAAGGTTTCTCCACAATTTCGCGAGAAGTTATCAGCCTTGATCAAGGAGCTATTGGCCACGAAGATCATCCGGCCATCTACATCACCCTGGTCATCACCTATAGTGATCATCGTGAAGAAGAATGGGGTTGATATTCGATTATGTATCGATTATCGCGCGGTGAATGAACTCACGCGTTTGATGGTGTACCCAATGCCTCTGATTTCTGATCTGCTCGAAGATTTGGATAAGGCGTTGTGGTTTTGCACTTTGGATATGGCAAGTGGTTTTTGGGTTGTGTCTATGACCGATCGAGCACGTCAGATTTAGGCTTTTGTCACCCCGTTTGGATTGTTTGAATGGAATCGGATGCCCTTTGGCCTAAATAGATCTCCGCAGATCTACCAGCTGTTGATCGATAATGCACTGTATAGGTATCTCAAGGTTAAGGACGGTGCTGATGAGTCAACTGATTTATTTACTGCGCAGATCCTGATCAAGCGCAAGGCCCGTCTGTGCTGAAACGACGATCATATATCGATGATATTTTGATCCTTGCACTTACATGGACGAACTTGTGTGATAAAGTGCGGAACCTATTGGAAAAGTGCGATCAGTGGAACTTGTCGATCAGCGTGACTAAATCGTACTGGGGGCGAGCGAAGTTCCTTATTGAGGCCATCACGTCTCTAGCCGCGGTTTGGAAACAAATTCGAAGAATTTGGATGATCTGATCGATTTGCCTTTTCCTGGCAATTTGCGTGCTATGCAATCGTTTTTGGGGGAGTCCGAATTACTATCGCAGATTTATTGAAGACTTGGCGATCTATGCTGCAGTACTCTATCAGTTACGAGAAACAGATTATCAGGAATTAAAGAGTCGATCATCGATCAATGGGAGTCCGGATCGTAAAGATGACCGATTGATCAGGGCGAGAGTGGCATTCAGTATTCTGAAGGCAGAGATCGCGTCATCCCCAACCCTACGCCATTTCTATCAATCCAAAACACCGGTGATCGTGGTTTATGCTAGCAATTGGGCAGTGTCTGCCGCGTTAGTACAAGAACATGATCAAGTGTATTGCCCCGTCGCATTCTCGAGCCAGACAATGAAGAGCGGTGAGCTGAATTACAGCCCCGTCGAAAAAGAAGTTTTGGCTCTTCTGAGAATTCTGGACGTCTATTTTACGATGCTGGTTGGAGAAACGATCACTGTCCTGTCACGTCGATCCACGTTGAAGTGCTTATTAACATCGAACGGGCTAGACGTTGGGGAGATGTGCTGCGATCTTGTCACAATGGGACTTGGAGATCAAGAAATGTCTACATGGAGAAGAGGAGGTACTAGGGGCGTTAGCCGCAAGTATCACCCCTCGCACCGAAATTTATGAAGCCCTGATTGCTATCGCACCGAAAAAACAACCTCGGCAGATGATTGAAGTACCACCTCCCACGGTTGAGAAAGGTTAAGATCTGTACGTGATCAGTTTCGATGGATCTGCTCGTGTTAAGAGATGTGTGGGTGCGTTTGGTGCTATTGTGTGGAAATTGCCGGAGTGGAAGATCATGATCGCGGTTGCTGATCATGCACCTAACATCACGGTGAATGAAGTAAAGTATCAGGGATTGCTTCTAAGTTTGGATCTACTGTCGCAATATCCCCAATGAAGGGTGATCGTATGTCGAGACTCGAATCTGGTGATCAGGCAAATGCGTGGCGAAATAGAGTGCAGAGCACCGCGATTGCAAGTATTGCAGCAGCGTGCGCTAAAAATCCTTCGTGAATGGCCTGATCACGATCTGCTGCACGTTAAAAGGGAGTGGAACAAGAGTGCCGATCACATCACCACTACGGCCATGCGGGATGGAGCACGATGTGAGATTGTTGACGAACACCATCTGGAAGAGCTGGTTGATCTCAACATATTTTCTGAAGTGATTACTTGGAAGGAAGATCCCACTGTCCCGCAAGTGCTGGTGACGACGCGATCACGTAACCTTCTTCAAACGCGACCGTCAACATGTCCCGAAGTATCCATAGAAGGGATAAAGGCGGAACGTGTTAAAAAGGTGCAAGACGAAGAAAAGTGGATTTGTGATTTGCGATGTTACTTGCATGGTAACGTTTCACAATTGAGCGCAGACGAGGTGAAAGATTGTGCGAAAATCGCCGCCAACTATGATGTTGTTGATCAAGGGTTGTTGGTCTACTGTGGAAGTATGACTAAAGGAAAAACAAGCGGTGATCAAGATGATCAAGATGATCGTCATTCTTTGATCAAGCTGGTTTTACCTGAGACCCTACATGCGGATGTCCTCCACCATTATCATGTGATTTTGGAAGGAGTACACCAGGGTATAGGGCGTACATATCAGCGGATCATACGATATTTTCATTGGCGTGGTCTATTTCGCAGCGTGCAACGATTTGTGGGTCAATGCGTAAATTGTGAGACGGGGAAGGGCCAGCCTACGATCAAGGGGATGCCGCCTGGAAACATTGAGGATACGTATCCATTCCAATTGATAGCCATGGATCATATCCCGTCGCTACCTCGCTCAACTGACGGGCATACGGAATTGTCGATCTGGACTGATCTGTTCACGGGTATGGTGATCGAGAAAGCTGGATTGTCTCGCACAGCGCAGAAAGTCGCCGAAAATTATGATGAATGTGTATTTCGACGATTTGGAGCTAGTGAGGTGATCAGGCATGGTCGAGATTCCGTTTTTAGGTCCGAAGTATTTCGTGCTTTCAACAAGATCGTGGGACAACGACAGAGTGCCATTATGGCATACCGTCCACAGGCGAACGGCAAGGCGGAAAGAACGGTGCAAACAATCACACGGTCGATCAAGATGTATGTATCTGACGTCGGTCAGAGGGATTGGAGTTCGTATGCAGAACGATTGGTATTTGCACTGAATTCGACCCCTGATCGAATCCGTGGAGAGACACCATTTTACTTGGCATATGGGTGGGATCCGCTATCATCGTTGGAATCAACATTGCAAATTGGTGGAATTCGGCGTAAAGATCGCGATGCTCGTCGGTGGAGATATAGGCTGCAGAAGGACTACCGTTACGCCCGCGGTCAAGTGAGCACTCGATTGCACCAAGCTGTGGCTGATCGAGCTGAAAAGCATAATGATCAAGTGACACAACAAAAGATCGAAGCTGGATAGAGGGTTTGGTTATACTTCGATCGAGTGAAAAAAGGGTTCTCGAAGAAACTGGCGCATATGTGGCATGGACCTTTCAGAGTCGATGAGGTGATCGATTATCATGCTGCAAGATTGATTACGGCTGGCACGGACTATCGCATATTCCCTGTGGTACACCTATCCAAGATGAAATTGGTCAAGGAATTTCCATATCGACCCACTACTGTGCTAGCAGCTGGGGTAGAAGATCGTTTTGATTTCGATGAAGCTTTACTACCCGAAGACAGCTGGGAAAGGGCCCTAGAGCCGGACGAATTTGAAATTGATCGCATCACCGATATTCGATCTGGTCGAAAGACTAGGTATGGCAGAACGTTACGCGAATATCAAGTCTACTGGAAGGGTTATGACGGGCCGTCATGGGTAGATGAGGCAGATCTGAACTGTGATGCTCTGATTAAGGCCTTCGAAAGGAAAATGATCAACAGACATCGGTTTGACGTAATTAAGGTGGATGAAGAGTCCAACTAACGCATGATCGACGAACTGAATATGATATTAGGGTTGACGAACACTTGATTGGAGAAGATCGATTGACGAAACTCAAGATTAATGGAGAAGTGACGATTGACTTGAAGTGGTGCATTTACGATGGATATTGCGAGATATGGTGATGGAGCAACGGCAGACGAGCTGATGGAAGATCGATTTATGTTATGCATGAAAAGTGACGAAGCAACAGTTGGGAATGGTATGATCAAGAATGTTTCTTGATTAAAGAAGAAGTGTTCCACCATCTAGCCTTGTCCATAGAACTTACGGCAAAGGCGAGGGATGTTATTGCCGGGATGATCATCAAGAGAAAGATGATACTGGATCCGCCAAGGTTCTTTGGTGTCAACTTCTCGCAGCGCATAATGCAAGGTACGAAATGGTGGATCTGTTAGGTACCCTGGGTACCATGATCCACCATCAGCTGGAGTATATTTCAGGGGGCGATTCCGGGCGCAGTGCGAGATCGCCGGGTCCAAGAATATGTCGAGATCGCACACCCCGTCGATCATTCCCTGCAAGAGGAACTCCACAATGCCCCGGCGCGACTTCTACGCTGATGTGGTGGAGTCAAGTTCGAAATCGAATACATTTGTATCGACAACCTGACCACCACCATCGTGCTCAGCCTTCCGACTTACGGGGGGGGTACCCCGCGGACCTCCACTCGAAATCTGGTCCGATCGTCCGCTGCTGGCAGACGACCGGTCATCATCCAAAGACACTTGGTCCGATTCACTTAAGTTCATCTCACCTTGTGTACCCGATGGAATGGGCTAGTTACACACTCAGTGGATCGGGATCGCAGATCGATCTGATTCGGTCTTGAATATGAGACCGTACCGGCTAGGTGTACCTGGGGCGGAACTCTTCACCCCAGGTACGTACAGACCAGAAACACTTCCAAAAGATAAATTCCAATAGGTCGATCATCCAAACGATCTAGACCTGACCAATACGAAATAATAGAGGGTAGACCAATCAACCGGTCTAGCCCCTGACCAATATGAGAGAAGACCAAAACCGGTCTAAACTCCAACCAATGTTACAATGAGCCAATATGTCCACGTGAAGACCCAATATGCCCGTGAAACTCCACAAACGATATCTCCACGTAAAGACCAATCCAGTGAATAGCAAGTTCCAAACGTACTTGACTTAAAGTGTCGAGATCGCCAAATCGTACTCCCATCGAGGGACTTCCGGTGGCCAAAGTGCGCGTGCGGCGCGTCCAGACCGGGTATAATAGGCAAGAGGGGATAATTCAACCCTCTGCCCCCAAACACTCCGCGGCGGGCGGAGGCGACTAGTGTACGTGAAAAGAATAACGGCGGCCCCTTGCTGCGGTGTGGACCAAGACCAGAAGGGGGTTTTGCCACTTATTCCTAGACCAAAAACCTTTACTGGGAAAATCCGTAACCAAAATACTCTTACTTGGAAAAAACGCAACTAACCAATAATACTACCTCCCTATGGTCCCTAATGTACCTACACAAAATTATGTGAAATACCCAATGTCAGTTGACTCACCCAAGACCGGCGTTCTTGATACTCCTTGAATCTGATAGGCTAAAAAAAAACCTTGTTTAGACCAATCGGAAACTCGACCAACTGCCTTGACCAAAAGTGACCAAATTTGTGGTACACTTCACCACAGCCGCCCCTGAGTCCGACCGTGTGGCACAACGATAACGGTCTGACTCACCCATCACTCGACCAACTGGACCTTGGTCACTCACACTTCTTCACCATGGACCAGCCATCTTCTCCACCTGCGCCAGGTATTTACTTTACTGCACTTGATCTTCTTATGCTTCCCTTTGACGCTTGTTCTTGTTGTTCTTGCAGAAACTCTATGTGCCGAGTCGCCCCACCTTGCTTCGCCTGTCTGGTCGGCCCGGTCTGACAGCCCACATAACTCTCGTGCACTTCAAACATCGGAAGGGTGTCAGACTGAAGCTGACACGCGGATTCAGGACATGCTTGCAGAAAACATGCGTCTCAGGACCCAGGTGTCCCACCAGGCAACACGAGGTGCGCATCTTTGGTCTTCGTCTTGTACTTGTCTTGACCCTCGTTTTTCTTCAGCTCTCATCCCTCCCAGCGTCGTCAAGGCAATAGGTGCCTTGCTTGATGCCGATAGGCAGTCCGACGATCATGTTGACCAGCTCGACCAATTCTAGAGGAGCTGGTAAGCGCACGTCATGAGCTGCCCCGTCTGGAGGCTTATCAGTCCCATCTCCGGGATCATCTTGCCCTTGTTCGCCGGCAGCAGCTGGACGGACAGTTTGACGCGACCTCACTGCGCATGCAAGGCGACGACTTCGCGCGATGTATTGCCGAGCTTCAGATTTCAATTCAAGACCAGACCGGGAAGGTCCGGTCTTATCAAGACAAGTCAGACGCTTGAACGCTAGAGTCGGGTCGTCGTCAGGTGGCACTAGACCAGTGCCTCCAGCGCTTGATGAACTTGCTGCATTCGTGTTCGGCTGCTTCCTCCAGCATAGATTGGTCTGCGTCGGCAACCTTAGTCGCCTCGGATCAAGACCAAGACCGCTTGCAGCAGGACCAAGACCGACATCGTTCATTGGATGATATTCGGCAGCCCGAAATTGCACACAAATCGAAGAAGCGAGCGGACGCGCCGGGTAGCTCGAGGGCACGGGGCACTGCGCGCGAACCCAGACTCGAGGGGAAGCTTGCAGTGCCTCATAAGCGAGCCAAGACACAGGCGCTTCTTATGGTCTCAGACTCGGACGCGGACGACATCTACAGTCCCTCGGAAAGTCGAGCTCCCTCTCGCCGTACTGCAAGTCGCATCCAGCACACAGGGGTCTCGTCTGAGGAGGACTCCAGCGAAGGGTCCGGCGATTCCGAGTTCATGATCCCCATCCAGTCCAAGTCACAAACGAATTTGCGTGACAGTTTCGTCCAAGTGGCGTCGACAGTGGGGTCAGAGCAGAAGACCGGTCTACCAAGTGACGCTGCACCAGTATCGACATCCGCGACGCCGGCGCCTTCGGTTCTCCCCGGGACATCCGGGCTTCACAAGTACGCCTTATTTTGAAGAACATGGCGGTTGATACCAGCTCCCTTCCGCCACGGACGTTTGAAGTCACTTGGCCGTGGTCGTCGGTGAAAATCGGCTTTTTGCGCCGGTCTACCCTGACCAAGCAGCTTCTGGTCCGGTCTTTCTCTCACCCGGACTCCTGGCTTTTTCCACCGGCCAAGAAAACCGCTGCCGCGTCTGCATGGAGGGCGGACTTGATTACGTCGGCGCAGATCTCCCGCCTATACGGCGATGCACCATGGAAAATCTTCGAACACTCCAAGATAGGACTTGTGTTCCACTTGGCTCCACGGATCGGCACTTTGCTAGGCCGGGTGAAGAATTTCAACAGGATCCACGGCCAAGCAATTTGGGAAGCGTCCCACTACTTGGTGCTTCCTCCCGACCGGGTGCGACAAGATCCGGGCCTGGCGACGTTCCTGAGCAAGCGCAAGCAAAGTCGAATTCGAACGGGCGAGGCTTGGCAATCCCTGTGCCAGTACATTTTGGACGGGATGCGGGCTCGCGAGTGTGACGTCGACGTGTTCTTGTACCCGGTGTTCCTCCACATGCCAAGGCGTCGCGTTGAGAAGACCAGACTGCTGACCGACGACGGCACATGGTACCCCGGTCTTGATTGCGCTGAGCCGGTCGCGGGCCTCAAGGATGCTTTGGTTCAGCTTGACCGGAAGGACCCCTGGCGTAACCAGTTTCAGGATCAAGTGGAACATAATCCGTCAATGGTCATCGGCCGTCTGTGGGGCGATAGCAAGTGAAGTCGCAGGTAGTCGACCAGATAACTCGCAATACATGTCATCATTTCTTTTTCATATGTCCGATCGTCAAATCACTTGAACTAATTTTACCACTCTCTCCATAGTTGCACCGAACACGTTATCGTAAACAGTTCCACCCCCATCACGAAAAATAGTCATCACATTCGTCATTCAGCTACTCCAATTCGTCACATTTCATCACAATTTCACATCACTTCGGACCTTCCACATCTTCACACCCGTCTAGACCGACCGATCCTACTGTGTGTCTTGGTCTTGGTCTTCATGAGTCTGCATCACTGCGAAGCGATTACGACTGACTCGTTCTAGTTCGAACTCTCGTAGAAGAGCCCCACAATTCAAGTCGAGCTCGTCGACCCACGTTTATTCATCATGGTCCTTCCATCGGACCAGGTACTCTCGGTGAGTCCGACCGAACCTGGTCTTCTTGGTCGACCGAACATCTAAGACCTTCTCCACTTCAAACTCGTCTTCCTCTAATGGTCGTTCCCAACTGTCCTCCGGTAGTAACGCTTCATCGAAATCAAAATTTTTTTCTTCGTCTACCAGACAGGGAGTTTTGGGTCGATCAGGAAATTCTCGGACCAGCTTCAACTTGGACACATGCACGATCGGGAAGACCTTGTAATCTGTACGAGTTGTTACTAGACGGGCAGCGTGCTCACCTATTAGCTCGGCAACACGGAAAGGGCCGTGCCACATGTGAGCCAGCTTCTTCGCATAGCCCTCTTTCACTCGGTCTAGGTATAGCCATACCCTCTCCCCTGGTTCTATACCGTGGGGTCGGACCTGGTCATTGGTCCGGTCTGCCCGGTCTTGTGTGGCCTGACGCAGCTTTTCGTTGACGACTACTTTTGCATGCTGGTAGTGTTTCTGGACCTGCATGCGCCAGCGTCGAGCATCGCGATCGCGGGTCCGGGTGCAACCAATAGGTATCGCAGCTTCCAGTGTCGACCGAGGGTCCCATCCATATGTCAGATAAAAGGCGTTTCTCCTCGGACCCGATCGGTCGACGAGTTGAGTGCAAACACCATCCTTTCTGCATACTCTTCCCAATCTCGCTGGTCTGGTTCAGCAACGTACATCTTGATCGCCCTCGTTATGGTCTGCACCATGCGTTCCGCCGATCCATT
>CM047582.1:25316980-25352878 GCA_026184515.1 Peronosclerospora sorghi | reverse complement strand
TTGATCGCCCTCGTTATGGTCTGCACCATGCGTTCCGCCGATCCATTTTCTTGCGGACGATATGCCATCGTCGCACTCTGTTTCTGGACCAGCATGTTATTGAACGACCGGAACACCTCGGCCATAAAACCGGGTTACCAATCGTGCCTAATGGCCTCGCTGGCGCCGAATCTTCGGAACACACATTCTTCGTAGCTCTGGGCGATCTGCTCCCCAGACCGAGATGCACTTGCCTTCGCAATAACTAGAACAGTGAACAGGTCTACCCAGATCAGCAGCTCAGTGTTGCCGCGCGTCGATCTAGGCAGTGACGGTATGTGGTCCATCGCTATGACCTGGAAAGGGTAGGTAGCTTCGATATTTCCGGGCGATCGCCCCTTGATTACCGGTCTACCCTTTCCGGTCTCACAATCCGTGCAACAGCCCACATATTTCTGCACACTGCGGAAAAGACCTCTCCAGTGGAAGTGGGACCTGATCTTGTGATAGGTCCTGCCTATGCCCTGATGTCCCCCTTCTAGACTCACGTGATAGTGATGAAGGACATCCGGCTGAAGCAACTCGGGGATCACTAATTTCGCCAGTCGGTCCCGTTCTGCACTGTCTTGGTCGGCATCGCGGCAGTAATACAATAATCCATTATCATCCACTTCGTAGCTATCCGCGATCTTGATGCACTCTTTCGCTTGATCGTTCGTCAACTTGGACAGTTCACAACGCAGGTAGGTCTTCAGGTTCATAATCCATTCTTCTTCGTCCTGCGCCTTGAGGATCCGTTCCATCCTTAACTGTTGCACTGCATATTCGTTCAAACTTTCCTTCGGGAACGGTCGGCGATACTTCTGATCTTTCGATCTAGTCGCGACCATCACATGCACCTGGACTGGGGCGTTCTTGGGTCCGATCACCTCTGGGAGCCTGTTTATATTCATCAATTCATCCAGAACGGCCTTTTCGGTGATCGTAGCCCCGGTCTGGTCTTGCATGGACTTGGTCGCGAGGTAGTCGGCGCTTCTGTTCCAGTCCCGTTTCACGTGCAATAGCTCGTGGTTGGGGTGGTCCTTCAATACCTTCATTACTCGATCATTTAGCGTCCGTAGTCGTGGAGGCTTGCAGTCGATCTCTCCGGTGATCTGCCTGATCACTAGGTTGGAGTCACCATATATGATGACTTGCCCCTTCTCTTGCGACGACAGCAGGTCCAGACATAAAAGTAGAACTCGGTACTCCGCCTCGTTAACAGTAATATCCGGCGTGAAATCGGCAGCGGCTGCAAATATAGACCATTGTGGCAACTTCCACAATATGGCACTATAGGCGCCGACCTTCTTCTTCACGCTTGCCGATCCGTCAAAACTTAAGACCAAGAGCTCTTCATCATCGTCGACGGTCGGTGGCGGTCTCGAAACTGACTGCCGAGGTTTCTTCCTCGGGGCAATCGCTATCAATGCCTCGTCCACTTCATACCGAGGAGTGATACTGGAAGCTAATGTGCCCAATATCTCTTCCTCGCCCCCGGTGCACTTAACGACCTCGAGGGTCCACTGCGACAAGACCGCCGACCATCTGCCTAGACGTCCATCCATCCCATTAGCTGATAATAGCCAGGACAAAGTAGACCGTCTTGACAGGACCTTTATAGGTCGGCCGACCAGCAGGTTGTAACACACATCCATAATTCGTAGCAACGCCAGCACTTCTTTCTCTACAATTCCATAGTTCACTTCATTTGGTTTTAGCGTCCGGCTCGTAAACGTGACTGGATGATACACACCATCGTGATCTTGCAATAAAGTGGCCGAGATAGCCCACTTACTGGCATATACGATAATGGTCGGCACTTTTTCGGGAGAGAAATGCTTGAGAATCGGTGCCGTCGCCATCTTAACCTTCAACATACCAAAGGCAAACTGTGCACGCTTCATATGATCTTCGGCCTCCATTTGCGGACAAACTGCAGCAAGACCAGAGTCGGCGCCCTCCTGTAAAGTTGCCTGATCTCCTTCGCGCAACATATGATAGGCAACTTCCCGGAGCTCGTACAGCACAGCCGCGTAGATAGCAAAGTCTTCAATGAATCGGCTATAATAATTCAAGCTTCCCAGGAAGGACTGCATTGCCTTCAGCGATCTGGGGAACGGGAGGTTACTCAGCGAATCCAGGTCCTTGGGATTAGCCTCTAGACCATTGTTCGAGACCATATGGCCTAAATAGGCGACCTTGGACATACCCCAAAAACTTTTCACGGCACTGATAGACAGGTTCCAGCGGTAGCATGTCTCCAACAATCGTTCAACCTTCTCGCACAGATCGTTCCATGACGAAGCAGGTATTAGAATGTCGTCGATGTACGACCGCCTCCCTATAACGGACGGTCCTCTTTCCCGATCGGGTTCACCCTCTCTAAACACATCATAATTTTGAACAGGGTCCCGATCGGTCTTGATCTTGAAGTGTCCGTACAATGCGTTGTCTATCAGCCTTTGATAGATATGGGGCGCGTTCTTCAGACCGAACGGCATACTATTCCACTCGAAAATACCAAACGGCGTCACAAATGCGGAAATCTCACGGGCTCGATCAGTCATCGAGACCACCCAAAATCCGCTTGCCATGTCTAGCGAACAATACCACAAGGTATTGTTGAGGTCTTCCAACACATCATTAATCAGCGGCATCGGGTACACCATGAGTATAGTCAACCGATTTACAAGCCGATAGTCGATGCACAGTATAATGGCAACGCCGTTCTTCTTGATAACAATTACGATCGGCGAGGCCCATGGCGAGGTCGACGGTCTAATAATATTGGTGACCAACAGTCCTTTAATGAGATCAGAAAGCTTTTCACGGTACTTTGGCGCCACGCGTCGACATCGCTGGGCAATCGGCTTGGCATCTCCCACGTCAATATCGCAAATCGCACCACGGGCTGCAGGTGGTAAGGCGTTGCCCTTTCCGATCAGCAGATGTATTTTCTTCCATATGATATTCTTCAACTGCTCGATCTGGTCTGGACTGTTAAGTTCTTGATCACCCACTTGTAAATCATCCATTGTAACTTAGGGCGAGTCGGCATACACTTCAGGGAGGACTGCCATTTGGTCTTCCAGCTCCTGAATATACTGTTCCCCGCCTTCATGTATACAGACTTGTTCATCTTCTGGGGCGATATCACCTAGACCATCTGGACCGGCTGAACGCCCCTGGTCTTGAACGACGGGCTGTCCTTCACTGATATCGGTCTGATTAGGAACACCGTCATGGTCCGACCTAGCAATTTCATGTTCCCCTTCTTCCGTTTTTTGCTCCGCTGTCGCCTGGTCTTGTGCTGACACCACGTTGACTAGTCTCGGATCGTCTACTTGATGGTCCACCGTTCCTGGTGACTGCGGCGCCTTTCTTCGGACCAACATCTTTTTTGGGGTGACATAACTTGGTCTTTCCACTAAAGGTGAGGTATCCTCTTCCACCGACCCATCATCGCTGATAAGATCGGTGGTCGATTGGTACGCCAGGTTTTGCCACTCGACATACCGCCTCGATCCAATCGAGACGAACCCCATCTTCCTTGGTACCTTCCCTTCTGCTAACCACATACCGACAATAGTGTTATTGTCCAGTGTCAGCGGCTTGTCACCGATATTGGTAACACGGACAAAATCACGTTGACCAGAACTCTTTACGAAGGTCGGGACCCACCGGTCGCCCCTGGTCAACCATAACTTCCTCGAACGAAAACCTTTCTCGACCGGGGTATCGGCAGACTGACCGACTGGGATAGTGAGGTCTTGTTCCCACCGGACCAGATCGGTATACGAACCATACAGAGGTCTTCGACCAGCCAACTGGACCTGGACCTCGTCCGGGAGTGTAAGCACTCCATGTGACAGGTCTAGGCGAATACCAGCTGGGACCATGAAATCCATACCTAGTAAAGCGTCCTGACCAGTTAACTTGCCAACCCAAGCGCTGAAAAAGCAGACCAGCGATCCCGACAAAGTAATTTTCACACGCGTTCTTCCTTCTGTCATATAAGAGTTTTCACCGATCCCGACGCATTCTTGTCTCTGGGTATCGTCTATACGACATCCGACCTTACGAGCAAAGGCGGAGTCGATTATGGAGACTTCAGCTCCAGAGTCGAACAACATCGTCGCTTTCTGGTTATTAATCTTGCCACAGGATTTCGCCTGCTTGAACCATTTATCAGGCGCGTGATACTTCCAGTATCCGCGGGATTATCCAGGCAGCAAGTCCAACTGCATAACCACCTTGGTCCGGGAGTACTCATCGGTCTTCAGACTGTAGACCGGATGGTCTGGGTCGACGCAATTTGGAATAGAACGTGTATTGTCGGTCTTATCCTCCTTGCTGACATATGCATAGATGTGAACCGTAGAACGCTCGGCTCGATCCAGATTTCAACCTGGCGAGCGTTCTAGTTTAACATCTTTTCCGCGTCCGGCGGCAGCATCCCCGCGTGCTTGTCCGGAACGTACCACTTGCGTATCATGTTAAAAAATTCTTCAATCTTGCAGTGGCCGGCCTCGTGGATCTCTACACATGACTTGCATACGAAAAGGCAGTGGTCAGTCGGGTGGCCGCGTCTCTCGCACTTCTTGCACACCATCTTCTTCCAGCAGTTTGAGCCATCATGTTTGCTCGACCCACAGTGGGAGCACTTCTGACGAGGTCGGTCCGGATCGGACTTGCTTCCGTTCTTTCCCTTCCGGTCCACCTGGTCGGACTTCGACCTGGTCTTCGGGGCAGGTCCCGCAACATAGACGTAACGATACTGGTCTTCATCCGATGACTCCTGTCTGGATTGACTTCCACTCTCCCCTTCCGATCCCGTGCTGTCTTCGGCTACGATCGCCTTGACCGCTCGGGTCGGTCTGGTCCAGGGTCTCTTGACCGGATCGGTCTGGGTCTGGGTCTTGGATCGGTAGCGACCTGATCCACCAGCACTCTTCGTCCTCATGCTACGCGACTGCTGTAGCGTCCGTAGAGTCTGCTCAACTTCACCCGCGTCCCTAAGACGCAGCAGAGTAAGCTGGTCCGCCAGTTCTTGATCGTCCAGGGTACTAATGTAGTGAACCACATGTTCCAGAGCAGCACCGTTCGGAGGGTTATTCTCTTTAATTTTTATGCCGGCACGAAGTGCAGCTACGTTCAACCGATGCAAATACTCGATCGGTGTCTCGTCGCTCCGCTTCTGCATATGGTGATACTTGCGGGCACTCGAAAATCCGGAGTTACAATATTTCCCTTCAAACTCTCCACACAGCTGGTCCCAGTCAGACCGGACATCCCGACCTAACTGTTGGATCCAGTTGGCAGCCGGTCCTTTCAACAAATCCCGGAAGATCAGACACTTTTCACTTTTCGGGGTCTGGTCTCGCAGGAACGCAGACTTGACCCGACCGAACCAAGACCGGGCCTGGTCTTCATCAGCATCCTTGCCAGTGAAGTCCTTGAGGTCGGTCGTCGCGGCCATACGGATGCGCGGAATCGCAGCAGATCCAAAGTCGTAAGCAGTATTGGAGGCTAGGTTAGCCTTGCGTGGCTTGCCAGCGCCCGTACCGTCTGATCCACAGTGGTCGTCAAGACCGCCGACCGACTCCATGTCACAGTCACTGTCTTGCTTGGTCTACGCGGTCTGGCCGGTTGCGGCTTGCGCTTCCCTTTACCGCCTTGCTTATCACTTTGAGTGGGCTTGTCCACAGGTGTTACCGATTCCATATCCACATCTCGGCAAACATTGGCACTTTGCTGGGTAGACCGGTCTTGGACATGTGGGCGCAGAGGTGGTCTAACCCGGTCTTCCATGAAACGCTCCATCATCGTCTCAAACATGGCTTGGACGTTAGCTGGAGTCATGGGCAACCTGTTGATACCCTCCTTTTGCGGAACTGAGGCCTGTGGGGGCTGCTGGAGCCCCGACTGTCAAACAGCCCTTTGCTGCCGCATGTCCCTTTTTTGTTCAGGCTGGGCATGAACCGCCCCCATGGTCATCCGCTCGACACCGGTCTCCAACTCTGATGAGCTGTTAGAGGCCGGTGGAGACTGATAAACCGATTCGTCATCAGAACCAATGCCGACAAGCGCTGTGGAGGCTTCAGCGACCTTCACTGCTGCGGTGGGAGTTGGGCGGCGAACCGCCCCCACCAGTGGGACCAAATGGTCGTGGAAGGTCGACATCGACGATTTCAGCCTCCAAGTCTCAAATTCAAATAGTTTTTGGACATCGGCGGGGTTCTGCATTTTAATGCTAACCTCCGCCAACATCTCCACCAAGTTCTTCACCAACAGTAATGGGCGATCACTCTGGATCGTCTCGGTAGTGGGACCGAGAAGATGGTCGGGGATCTTGAGGTTCAACACCCGAAAGACCACGTCAAAGCGAACAAATCGTTTCAGCTCAAAAATGTAATACATCTTGTTTAGGTCTTCTTAAGTGATGCCTCCATCTCGACCTGCGACTTTTCTTCGAGGTCGTCTTCGTCGGCCGGCATTCCCAACCCTTTCTTGGGAATCTTGGGGACCTTGGGGACCTTGGGGAGGTTGTTCTGATCGTTCTGATCAGCCTCCAAGTATTTTTCGTCTTTTGATTTTACATCAACTTTTTTATGCACATACATAGGATCAGGACCTTGGTCCTGATCCTTTCCGGGACTATAGCAGGACTTGCTATAGTCCCGATCGGCTCCGGTGGGAGCCTTTTGGGGAGGAAAAAAATTATTAATCCCGATCTGGTCCTCCACCAGTCCAGACCGGACATCGCCATCTTTATCGAGAACGAAGACGTAAGGTGATAGCCTTTCCTTACGCCCTCTCCAGAACGATTCCAAATTCAAATCTTCAAATTCAATCTTTGATGACACCTCGTGGTGATATCCACGATCACCAAGTGATCCGGGCACGTGCACCATTGTGGTGGAGTCAAGTTCGAAATTGAATACATTTGTATCGACAACCTGACCACCACCATCGTGCCCAGCCTTCCAACTTACGGGGGGGGGTACCCCGCGGACCTCCACTCGAAATCTGGTCCGATCGTCCGCTGCTGGCAGACGACCGGTCATCATCCGAAGACACTTGGTCCGATTCACTTAAGTTCATCTCACCTTGTGTACCCGATGGAATGGGCTAGTTACACACTCGGTGGATCGGGATCGCAGATCGATCTGATTCGGTATTGAATATGAGACCGTGTTGGCTAGGTGTACCTGGGGCGGAACTCTTCACCCCAGGTACGTACAGACCAGAAACACTTCCAAAAGATAAATTCCAATAGGTCGATCGTCCAAACGATCTAGACCTGACCAATACGAAATAATAGAGGGTAGACCAATCAACCGGTCTAGCGCCTGACCAATATGAGAGAAGAAAAAAACCGGTCTCAACTCCAATCAATGTTACAATGAGCCAATATTTCCACGTAAAGACCCAATATGCCCCTGAAACTACACAAACGATATCTCCACGTAAAGAACAATCCATTGAATAGCACGTTCCAAACGTACTTGACTTAAGTGTCGAGATCGCCAAATCGTACTCCCGACGAGGGACTTCCGGTGGCCAAAGTGCGCGTGCGGCGCGTCCAGACCGGGTATAATAGGCAACAGGGGATAATTCAACCCTCTGTCCCCAAACACTCCGCGGCGGGCGGAGGCGACTAGTGTACGTGAAAAGAATAACGGCGGCCCCTTGCTGCGGTGTAGACCAAGACCAGAAGAGGTTTTGCCACTTATTCCTAGACCAAAAACCTTTACTGGGAAAATCCGTAACCAAAAGACTCTTACTTGGAAAAACCGCAACTAACCAATAATACTACCTCCCTAGGTCCCTAATGTACCCACACAAAATTATGTAAAATATCCAATGTCAGGTGACTCACCCAAGACCGGCGTTCTTGATACTCCTTGAATCTGATAGGCTAAAAAAGCCCCCCTTGTTTAGACCAATCGGAAACTCGACCAACTGCCTTGACCAAAAGTGACCAAATTTGTGGTACACTTCACCACACTGACGCCGACCTCCGTAGTACTCATGGAAGAAGGCGTCGCGCTCCCGGCGGAGGTCCCGATCTATTGGGAGATGATGCATTGACTCCCAGATCGCTTGCACGTGATGATCCAATAACACCTGGTACCTCGCTTCAAGTCAGCAAACCAGCCGACTGAGCGGAAAGAGATGGGTGGCAGCATATGTTTGAGGAACTCCCAGGGGCGTCGCGGATACAGCAGCTCCACCTCCGATTGGGTGATCAGGTAATAGCACCACCGATCAGTCGAAGGGGCGTCCATGGCAGCTGGTTAGTTTAGTTAGTAAACAAAAACGGGTGGTTGACTAGTCGCAATGACTGTTTTAGAAAATATTAAAAGTGCTGTTGCGTCGTATTAACGAGAACTGATAGTAAAAAAATGCAATTTATTTAATTGCTAAAGACTTGTTATACACGTCCAACTGGATCTATAATAGCTGAAATACCATTATTTCCAGCTCTGATCATCGGTAGTCCGTTTTCAACAGAACGCATTTTGCTAATTTCAAAATGTTGATATGGACCCGAACTTTCCGTACCACCTGTACCTCCGGTGGACTTCCTCCCACTAAAATAATCATGTCCTCTATTTTCTTATCGAATCTGCTACTACCTAGTAACAACTGACCTTTTAAGTTCCTCGCGGCATCAGTGCGTGGTACATTATCCTTGAAAATAGAGCAGTTGAAACTACTGAAGGATGGTGGCGACTTTTCAATCAAGGATTGGGTAAACGGCGGATGGTTATTTATCAGTTCTACGCCTAATGAACTAGATACTTCGAAGCCGGTGGACACCATCTTCCCTTAACTCCCTTCTATCCTTCGCGTTGAGCAATAACATTGAAAATATTGCTGCAAACGAAAGCACCACCACCCAAGATAATATAGATTGATCCTGAAATGTTCTAAGCAGCGCTGCTTCCGCGGTTAGCGCAATAGTCAAAATACGCAATAGTGTTCTATGTTCAAAATAAATGACAGCAGAGAGAGAAGCTGTTACACAAAAACAAAATTTTAAGAAAAATAGATCAATATTTTTACCATATAAATCAAGCTCATATGGAGAGTTACAAGAGGAAAAATCCAAGGTCAATATTTTCAGTAATGAAAATAAAGAAAAGAATTAACACCAGAATCAAAAGAACAAAGGAGATTAAAGAAAAAATGAGCAAAAAGAACAAAAACATAAATATTAAATCTAATTCATCAAATGATCGCCACAACGATACTAACAACTACACTTGGGAACAAAATGCAGAAGCTCATTAAAAAGGTGATGTAGATCCAACGTTAACAGCAGGAAGGCTTGCAAAATTTCTTGCTGGTGTAGATGTTAAAGTTGGAGGAAGTGTAACAGCTGGAAATTCAAGTTCGCAGCAAGCAACAGGTGTTATCTATGATAATATTTGCCTACAGGCTATACTAGAATATGAAAATAGTTATAAAGATTTTTACGAATCAAGATTACTTTCTAATAAAAACAATCCAAGTTCTTTTTACATTGCTATTACACTTGAAAAACAAATATGTAGTGCCAATGAAACAAATGATTATAAAGATAAGTTTCTAGCGTTACCTGTAATACTCCAGAGACTATATTAACAATTACAAAAGGAAAAATAGGAACATCATCAGTTATCCTGCTTATTAGCGATTCACTGATTTCAGCGCCATACAGTTCTTGCATCTGGATTTTGATGTCTGATACACTCATCCCCTTGGCGTACAAGGAAATTATTTTATCATCTAATCCTTCTATCCGAGCTATTACAAGAACAGAGCCTATGTGAAGTATCACGTCAGTTTGGCTTAAGTGATCTAAAACTACTGTATGAGAAAAAATATAATACAGATCTAAAAGAAGCAATTGAAAAAGGAATAAGCTTGCGTCCTAAGAATTTCAGCTGCAATTAGCCTCGTACCTTTAGCATATTTTGATAATTGGGCTGCTGTTATAATTGGTAGAATAATTACGGGTATTGGATCGTCTGCGGCAATTGTTGGGGCTTTGCAAATATTTCGGAATATTTATCCCGATAAATTTTCCAGAATGTTAGGGATTATGGTGTTTTTTGACTTGATTACAGTTGTATATGCTGGTTCACCTGCGATGGAGTATCTTTTGTAGATTCGAGCAGTATAGAAGTGTGTAAACGTTATCGAATTTCTATGCACAAAGTTTTTGCTGAAATACCTAAAACTAATGGACAAACCCGTCAACTTGGTATTCCTACCGTTGTTGATCGGATAGTACAACAAGCAATAACTCAAATCTTATCACCTATGTTTGACCCTTATTTTCAGAGCAAAGTTTTGGTTTTCGCCCAAAGCGCTCAGCGCAGCAGGCAAGATACAAATTTTAGGCTATTTCTGATCTGGTGTACGATACAAAGTTGATGTTCACATTTTGGATATACAGCAGCAATGGCATCACATTAAAACTAACGAAGTATGAAACCAAAAAATTGGGCATTAATTTTATTGAGCATTACGGAGTCAGTTATTTTATTACTGGTTGTTTCTCAAATGTACAGTGTGGAGCTGGAGAATCTACAGTCCATTCAAGAGTATCCGCTCCTTCACCCCACTAAGCAATTCTCGTTAAGTACGCATTTTGCAGTGAAAAAACTTGAGACTAACGAGAAGGACTTGGAGGCGCTGCATTCCTAAAAGAATATAAAAAGGATGCAAATAAATCTTTAAAAGATGTTGAGAAGTACCTTAAAATTTTCCCAATTCTTAAAGTTGGTGTAAAATACGCGTTCTAATAACTTAACGGTAAACGTTGATATTAAAAATTTGAATGCTGTAAACCTTTTTAATAAATCTTCTCGTACTTTTAGATATTTACCAACTTTGGGCGAACAGACAATATTAACTTCTGAAGGAACTTCTATACTGCTCCGTAAGTTAGCCATAGCATAGAGTCAGTGCAAATATTTATATACATTAGAAGTGATATGCTTTTTGTGCACTTTATTCTCCATATTTTAATTACTTGAGGTAAAAGCGATATCGTTCCTAGTATCGCAGCCAAAAGTCCAATTATTTCTATATTTTCAGAATTATTCTACTCACATAAATACATACTTAAATTTTTATCTTTGAAAATAAGTCTGTTACAAGAAAAAGATGGATATCAAAAAATCTTTAAGAATCTTGCACTTTCGATTGTTAAATTTCTTATCGATACTGGATCAACAATCTTAATAACAAAAGGACTAAACATTGATTAAAAAAATTAGATGAATTAAACGTATTTTCAAGTGTATATACTTGCTATCAGCGGGGTCAAGTCTTTTACAAAAAAATTAATATTACGCTAGTTTCGAATTAAAAGGCTCATAATTCCTGAATTTGAAGAAGAGATTTAATAGAAGGTCCAGTAGTAGAAGTTTTTATAAATATGGCTTCACTGAATGGGGAGGAAATTGGCAAGAACCAATTGATTACCGGCTTTCATTAGTAATGTTTCCAGAAGCAACAAGAGTAAAAGTTGATAAAAATGTAAAATTTAAAGCCAGCGCCGCTAAACTTGCAATTAATGCAAATGTTCCGATAGTATTAATAAATTATCCAAATTACCTAAAAATTCAACAAAAGAACCTAAATTATATTTTTTTACCTGTTGAATTATTTTAAATAAAGGTCCTAATCATCCTCAAGCGCTATTGAGGCAAAACTAGCTTCAAATATACCAAAAAAAACCTGGTTAGCTATCCAGCTCGTTTCAAACCCTAAATTTTTAAAAATAGAAATAAAACTTTTCTCGGTATGTGATTGCTCAATATTGGGGGATTTTGCCGATGTCGTGTATACAATCCAAATACAGTATAGGATAAACGCTGGCTAAGGCTCGATTCAGACACTTCATCGACTCTTCTATTATCCCATCTGTAATTGTCGATATAAGGTCTTTAGAAACGTCTGTATGATAGAGTTCCTTTATATGCCCACAGTTTCTTTAAATTATTATTTAGAAGCTTATCCACAATCTTCTGTATTTCTTTTTGTTATTCTGGTAGCCGCGCACAATATTAATTTCAACTTTGATAACAGCGAATTCCTTTGCTAAGTCTGTAAGTAATGGTTTCTTAGTTGAAGAAAAAACTCTCGATTTTTCACATACTATTCGCTCAAATGTATGCGTGGCTAAAGATATTAGTCAAGCTTCTAAAGCGTTTACTGCAGCGGGTTTGATTATGTTTTATTGCCAATATTTAGTATTGTACTTTATTCAATAATTTCAATAAGTCCTTTTAGAGATCTAGCAATTCTGTCAATTTTATAGACTACGATAATATCATTTGGTCCCAGTGATTTTAGCATCTCTATTAATTCAGTTCTTTTATTATCTTTTGCGCTAATTGATTCACTAAATATTATTTTACATCCAGCATTTAGCAATTCTTGCTTTTGTAATAGACAGATTCAAACGTTAGTCCTTGTGATATGCGATAAGCAAGAAGCAAAAATACAAATGCCAAGCCAAACAAACAGATATTCTTAACCCCTGGTAGGCCCATGCAAATATTATGCGCTCAAAGCTGTGCTCCTCTTGTGAAATTACTATTTCTTGCTAATAAGGATAGGTCTGTCTAAATGATCTTTTTCGGTCATTTATAATTTCTAATAATATGCTGGAGTTGTTTGTTAATTAATATGGAACATAGCCACGCTTAAGTCTAGTATGTTTAATGTCTTGCATTATTTGTATTACTTCAAACTGATTATCACAAAAGAAGCATTTACTCCCACCGCGCTAAATTTATAGTATTGTATAAGCCTTTGCTTAATTTCTGGAATTACAAAAGCCGAAATATCTCCGTCCATACTTACTATCTCTTTCACGAGCCTAGAAGAAATGAACTGATTTTTTCTGATGCTGGCAAAAATATCATTTCGATTGTTTCATCAAGTCTTGAATTCATGCAAGCTATATAATTTTCAATTTAAATTTGGGCTTTAGCGCAAGGAGCTAATGCTTACATACAAAAGTAGGTGTAAGGGCGAGAGAGCGAAGTGCCTTGAATCTTAAAGTGTTTTATCATAACCGACTAATTCAGGATAACTGACTATGGACAAGTTCGGAATGACAATAGACTTATCTTAAGCCGTTACAAAGATCTAGTAATTTTTCTTTAAAGGTGCCTTTTGCTAAGGCTTTTCCGTGCATACTGATTTTTGCGAGTTCTGAAGTATATAAATTAAATTATATAGAAATAAATAATAATAAAATATTAAAAATAAATTTAATTTAAAAATACAAGAAAATAATTAGAATAAAATATTTAATATATATAATATACAAAGCAAAAATAGAATATTATTAAAATAATTTTCCAAATATTAAAAATAAAATTTATCAATAATCTAAAAAGATAAAACTAAAATTAGTAGCTATTAGCTTTTTTGGTTCAAAATTTGAACAAATGAGACGTTGCCCAGATCGAAGCCATCAAGTTGATATGTCTTGATCTTGTGCACCATCAGGCACCAAGATCAGCGACTTATGTGAACCCGTGCGAGGGAAGAGAAACCCAGCAGAGTCTTGATCAATCGAACCCTTACTCCAGAGCTCGCTGATCGTGGGGCTGGATAAGATCTTTGCGCTGATCGATGCACAAGAACCGCCTTGATCGTCATCCGGCTGAACGGGACTAAGTGGACGATCATCACCCGACTTCTCCTCTGAAGTGGGAGGAACTTGACGTTGCCGCTTGGACCGAGATGTGGATTGTAAATTCTGTGCACGTCTCTTGGGAGAAGAAGTGGACCGAATGAAAGAATCTTCTGGTGAATCACCCTGAGGATCATCAGACGAGCTTGCAGCTTGATCAGAATCAGCACAAGAAGCGCCGGCAACCGGGGCGATATGCATTTGTAATGCTGCACCATCCAGTAAGGATTGGATGTGCGAGTAGTACGAACGCAATGCGTAGTTTAGTCTTAAGCACGTCGCACCTCGTCGCCCTGTCCGTCACGATCGGCGGATACGCGACTGAGGCGGCGCCGCGCCGTTGAAAGTTCCGTTTGCAACTTGGAATTCCTGGCACGTCGTTCACCAGCTCGACCTCGCTGGCCGACACCCCATCGAGGTGATCACGTAGCTCATCAACCTGGGCCATGGAAGCGATGAATTCCTCTATCTTCAAAAGATTGGTTTCATTTCTGCCCGGATGCTATCGCGTTAGCTCTTGCGTTTCTCGGCCTTGGAGGTGAGCCTGATCACCGTCTCGATCGGGCGCTTGTTCTTGGAGATGGCTTGATCATGCTCCTTTTGTAGTGTGCCCAAGCGGTGTCGGAGTTGATCAAGCATCACTTGATCTGGGAGCGCCTCAAGGCGCGAGATCTCGTGTGCCTGATCAGCAATGGTATCCTTTTGAACCGATAGCAGATAACGATCTCGATCACGACCACCCTCCAGATCACGGATTTGGGCGCATTAGTATGATACTGTTTCCTCGGAAGACTTCAGTTTGGTCTTGAGATCGTTGACCGTCGCACGGACATGATCGCGCAGGGGCGCAATCTGCTCACGAAACCGCTTGATCTCCTACTCGAGATCAACAACTTTACGGACAGCGCGTGCGAGTTGCTTCCGAAGCATCGTGACGGAGTCCTCGAGCACCGATAGCGAGTCAGTCAACACGACGACCTCCTCCTCTCGTGTGCGGAGCGTCTCTTGCTGTACGCATGCTTGATTAATCACCGAGATTATGACGTCGGCGGTAGACCGATCGAGGGATGAGGCATTATTCTTGATCACTTGCATGATGGACTTGTCGAAGAAAATGTGGAAATGCATGATCATGAGGACCTGATCGAGAATGTCACGGTTGATGGGTGGTAACAGCATGATCGATGATGTCACGGTTGCTGAGTGGTAACGGCATTATCGATTGAGACTTGATGAATGGGAGAAAGGGCTGATTGATGGGTGCTTACTGCATGATCTAAGACGTCATGATTGATGGGGGTTGACTGCATGTTCGACGATGTCATGATCAATGAGTGGTAACGGCATGATCGACCCCCTCCCCAACAGCTGTACCGATAGGACGAGAATCAGGGGCGACTGTGGGGAATCGTACCGTATATTTTGCGGCCAACTGTGGTGGACATGGACAGGCCATCCGGAACAGAAGTGACGACTGGTACAGGTACCTAACATTAAGCGACGGACGACTGAGATATCAGGCTTACTGGTCGGTGAAGCACATCAGGATGGGTAGCTCTGATTGGTTCATATTAGGTAATTGGTTGATTTTAGGATTTAAGGAATAATAAAGTTCTCCTTTTGCGTCCGATCACTAAGATCACCGATAGGAACGGCGTTTTAACTTCGCGCCTCCCTTCCTTTGCAAGCGCACCTTTATGTCCCGGGCGGGAGCACCTAGTGTATTTTTTGGCCCACCGGCAGACGTAGATTTTTTGGTAACTCGGCTTCAACTCCTCCCGCTGCGCAAGCGGCAGTTTTCTGTAAACGTTTTTGGGAAAGTGATCGAGCCTAGTGTTCTCACCTCTTCCCCTATTGGTTCTCATCTGGCCCCTAGAAGTTCGGCTGCTTTAAGCGCCCCACGGGAACTCTAGGTGGATTTTTTGTGAAATCCGTCGATCTGCACATAGAAAGCGCAGATCGAACCCCCCTACTATTAGGTCTAAGCTAGGAATACATAATATATTGGGTATTCCATTAGCGATCTAGGCTTAAGAGGCTCGTCGATCAAGTGGTGAAGACTTCCGCCACGTGATCAAGTACCCCTTCGCTGATCACCACTAGATCGACACCGTCGATCTGCGATCATCGATCATCGATCTGCAATATGCGATCAAAGACCCGCAATATCGCAAATTCGTACAAGATCAACAAGATCGATCAGTGATCTGCGATCATCGACCTGCAATCAGCGATCTGCGATCATCGACCTGCGATCATCGACCTGCGATCATTGATCTGCGATCCGAGACACGTAATCTCGTCGATCCACACAAGATCAACAGTGATCTGCGATCATCGACTCTTGATCATTGATCATCGATCATCGGCCTACGATAATCGATCTGCCACGTCGCCGATCCGCACTTGATCAACCTAGATTTTTGCACCTGATTTACACGCGTCGATATGCCACAAGTTCTCTCGATCTTACATCTGAATTGCAGTGATCTACGTCCCAGTAACCTGAAGAGCGACCCACGCCCAAACCGTCGGGTACACAAGGTGAGCAAGACATAGGCCTATCACAGGACAACCGGAGGACCCCCTTCGTTAGTCGGTAGTCCGGGCGCTGTGGTAACGCCTGATCGAACCTCAAAAATTCTGATCAGCCGCTCCACCACAATGGTGCGCGTGCCCGGATCTTTGGGCGACGTGGGATATCACCGCGATTCCCTGCTAGATGGCGCTGATGCGGACGTGAAAACGGAAGCGGAAGCAGAAATGAAGATCAAAGTGGAAAAGGAGGAGGTGGTTGTGACGATGGAAGGCAGTTCGCCGTAGTCACGTCTGAAGAAGAAAAGAAATGCTGATCATCAGGACCTGGGTAGGTATCCTGATGACATAAAGGAGGAAAAGCCTCGATCACCTCCCAAGGCTCCTTCGGAAGCCCCTGCGGATCACAACTTGCGTTGTGATCCGCCAATTGCATATGGATATAATGGTCCGGAGTGGAAGTCGGTGGTGACGTACTACAAGTCCGGCCAACCAAAGGCGCTGCTGAAGGCGCCTGGGTCGGAGAGCGACGGAAGTCGATAAAGTATGGCGCCATCAGAATCTGATCTGGTGAGGACGTTTTACAGGAAGGAACTGGAAGATTTCTTATTAATGGATTCGATCATGAGCCTACTCGGGGTCACGATCAGCGGAATGATGAACGGACCAGTCGATCAACCAGTGACGGACGGTAAGGACAAGCATGGGCGGGTTGAGCTCGGTTTTGGCCGGCTCGCGGCCCAGCCAACAAGCCGTGGACGGGCTGACGGGCTGGTCTGGGCTCGTCGGCTTTTTAACAGTATCGCTCGTGAAGTCTTCCCAATAAATAGATTTTTTTTAATATATTTTTCACCTTCTATCCGCCGTTACTAATAAATATAGGGTCAGATGAAAAATCGCGTGTATGTTCCGTCACAAACGGCAACATTGATGGAGTGGCTCTTCCATCGGGAGCAACAACAACCCGTTTCGCTAAAATACATGGCGCGCCGTGCAGGGCCATCATGTAAGCAAACGAACGACGCTCTTCTTTTGTCCAATCAGTATTTTTAATACGGTGATGGGCAGCAGCTACCAAATTGGCATCTGGAAGTTGCCGGGCATTATGTAATACTGCTAAGTGCCGAAGGATATCGACCTGGGCATGCTGCATGGCTTTCATTTTCAATCGACGCAAAGTGAGCGAACCCCAGCTTTTAATAAAATAGGTCCACTAAACAGTACCGTGTCCAAATTAGGCCTTGATTTTACTCGATTTTGATTGGCTGTTTCAACCAACCAACAAACAACCCTAAACCCTAAACCCTGCAGGCTGAAAACAGCCAATCAAAATCAAGTAAAATCGAGTTCTAAATAAGCCTAATTTGGACACGGTACTGTTTAGTTTTTCCCTTAATAAAAACCGGTATTGTGACTATTTTTTTTTTAACCTGATTAAAACCTGATGCATTTAAACCTATCCTGGTCGCCCTACCGTACGTCTAACAGGTATTACTGGGGAAACATACTTATTCCGTTGCTGCCGAAACTCAACTGATGAAGGGAAGTTAATGCCGGATTTTACTAATTTTTACGAGTAAAGTTTTCAAAATTTGCTCAAAATAGGCAGGCTAAAAAACGTGAGGTCTTCCATTCATAAGCCAGAAGAATGATGCCGAAGCTAAGATTCATCCGCCAACCGCTTGCCCGCACACAGTCGTCAATTGCGGCTGCCGTCTCCAATTACCCGTCGTACGTGCTGAACGCTCCGGCGACAGAAGTGACGACGCTTCCCAGTGGCTTGCGTGTGGCTTCCGAAGGCTCACACGGTGAGACAGCCACCGTGGGCGTTTGGATTGGCGCTGGATCTCGCTACGAGACGGCGCAGAATAATGGTGCCGCACACTTCCTGGAGCATATGGCATTCAAAGGTACAAGAAAGCGCACACAACAGCAACTAGAGCTTGAAATTGAAAATATGGGTGGCCACCTTAATGCCTACACTAGCCGCGAGCAGACTGTGTACTACGCCAAGGTCTTCAAGAAAGACGTGCCCCGCGCCATGGACATCCTGAGTGATATTTTGCAGAGCTCAAAGCTTGATGAGGCCGCCATCGAACGCGAGCGCGACGTCATCCTGCGTGAGATGGAAGAGGTGAATAAGCAGCAGGAGGAAGTAGTTTTCGATCGCCTGCATGAGACAGCGTTCATGGGCAATGGACTAGGTCGCACTATCCTCGGGCCAGTTGAAAATGTATAGAATTGTGTTATCGTCGGCAAATGATATGGCGACTAACCGATTTTTTACTTGTATCTAGATTCGTAACCTTAAAAGGTCGGACCTGCAAGACTACATTGCCACGCACTATACAGCTCCTCGTATGGTGATTGCTGGAGCTGGTGCTGTGGACCACTCGCAGCTGGTGGAGCTGGCCCAGCAATCGTTTGGAAACCTCCCCATGACATCTGCTTACTCCCCAACGCTTGAACCTGTGCGTTTTGTCGGATCAGATGTCCGTATCAAAGATGACAGCTTACCGTTGGCCCACGTTGCTTTAGCTTTTGAGGGTTTTAGCTGGACAAGTGAACACTCGTTCCCTCTGCTGATTATGCAGACGCTGCTCGGCAGCTGGGACCGCACTTCTGGTGCCGGCATGAACATGTCATCAAAGCTTGGTCAGGTGGTTGCTGAGAAAGGGCTTGCCCACTCGTATATGTCTTTCAATACGTGCTACCAGGACACAGGACTGTTTGGTGTGTATGCTGTTGCTGACAAGTATACTCTGAACGACTTGACGTGGTACACAATGGAGGCATTGGTTCGTCTTGTGCATAAAACCACAGATGAAGAGGTTGAGCGCGCTAAGACGCAGCTGAAAGCCAACATGCTAATGCAGCTGGACGGATCGTCACCGATCTGCGAGGATATCGGACGCCAGATGCTGACGTACGGACGTCGTATGACTCCCGCAGAAATTTTCGCTCGCATTGATGCCGTGGATGCCGCTGCTGTTCGCTTGACGGCGGACGAAGTCATCAACGACAAGGAACACGCACTCGCTGCTACAGGTCCTATCCACGAGCTCCCGGACTACAACTTCATCCGTCGTCGTTCGTACTGGCTGCGCTACTAAACGGATTGTGCTTCTCAGCATCCTAACGTCTTAGAAAAGCCCAGACGTGGTAATGAATGGAAAAACGGACGGACAGTACACCAGGAGAAGTCTACAAATGAACGAAAAAAAACTAATTGACTGTATTTCCTGGTCGTTCTTTATGCTTCTTGTTTCCTGACAAAATTTTGTGGTGCCGTGGAATACGTTATTGCAGAGATTGATGCAGTGTCGCTAGTCGCGGATTGGGCTAAAGGTAGCATGCGATTTCTGACAGTCTTTCAAAATATTAGCCATTGCCAAGGATGATAATACACGCGATACTTAGTCGGAACATACAGTAAGCGGTTGTAATATACAAACCGTTGAAGAGTTAACTTATGGGTCACACAGCAAGCGTTAATAGGCAGCGACGTGCCACTGTGGAGAGGTCGTACGCAGAAGTATCTTCTCGCGAAAGATACACGCCGGCGCGGATGCAGGCGCTGTATCTAAGTCATGGGAGACCAGACACGGCATTCCTTTCCAATCAGGATGGAAGTTTGCCCGTTGGTATTCCAGAAGTGCAACAAACATGCGCAGTGAAGACTTACGTGAATCTGAAGAAGACTAGTCTTACATTACAGCGGTTAAGCATATACTCACAGCAATATGCACTAAAGTTTCAGTTCGATGCCGCCAAACCATGTCGGGTTTGTATCTATTTGGTGACCGCTGAGACCATCGATGCTGATACTGGTTGCTCCAGCTTCGCCTTGATACATGAAGATAAAAGCCCCGTGCTGACCCAATACTTTCATTCAGGGTTGGGACAATCCTTTGATATGAAAGGAAGTAACAATGAAGAGAATACGTTTCAACGTCAACAACATGTTGAGCACTCACTGTCGTTTTTGGATCTATCCGTATACGATCCAGATGAGCTGGTGTACACTGTCAATACGACGCAGTTTCCCCTGATTATTGCACTTGAAGTGTTAATCGATGGTAAGTTGCTGCACTTAAAAGCTGATTTTGCATGATCCGCTAACCATGCTACGCTACTGATAGGAAAAAGTCCACAGTCTCAGTCTACATTCTGTA
The DNA here is from genome assembly GCA_026184515.1 of Peronosclerospora sorghi. Classification (NCBI taxonomy): domain Eukaryota; phylum Oomycota; class Peronosporomycetes; order Peronosporales; family Peronosporaceae; genus Peronosclerospora; species Peronosclerospora sorghi. Next base: position 25,332,436 of record CM047582.1, on the reverse strand, counting down.
CGTTTTTTAGAAATGGTGATGACTCGTTGGATGTCAAAGTACTCAAACAGAAAGTCGTGGTACAGATTCAGACTTGTTTGCATTTTGTTTTGATATAATATCGTCTAATCTGTATCGTCTAGGTGGACGGGGTGATGTATGAGCTGCAGGAGATTTACGGTATCGATGGATTGGTTACAGCAGCGCCTAGGATCGAGCAAAACTCCGTTACTAGCAATGAACAAGCTGAGGCTTTCAAAGACGAGGTTGGGATCCTTGAAGGAGTCGAGTGCGTCATCTGTTTGTGTGAGCCGCGCAATACTACAGTTCTGCCCTGCCGTCACATGTGTCTCTGCAGCCAGTGCGCCGAAGCACTACGTAAAAGCTCCAACATGTGCCCAGTGTGCAGGACACGAGTCGAGGGTTTCATGCAGATAAGTCAAATTGAAGTCTAACAAAATATTTCTGCACGTGTCGTTTCATGATCGTACATATTCACAATCAACTGTCTACCACTGTGCCTAGATCCATGTCATGAAGTACTAAAGACTCATGTCAGGAGAGATTTATCCAATTACTATGATTCCTTCCTACCTCTCTCGCTGCGTGAGCAGGCATCGGATCAAAAGTTACCCCTCGGCTTCCGTCCTAGCCAGTCAATCACACAGGATTGGGCTTTCTATTTGTGCTACCGAGTCGGTGACGCTTTGCCGTCAACAGTCCTGCAGTCGGGTTCCGCGCTCTTAATTTTTTTCTTTCTGGTTTTTGGTTTGATTATTGTGTACAAATACTGATGGCGCCTGACGTTGCGTGCTTGGTGGTGGAAAAATCGACAAAGGTGTTGGTCACCATTTGTTGAGTTGCTCATTCATTGTCGGTTAGTTACACCAATTCACATGCAATAATACGTTACTGTCGCACCGCATCCCCACCGCTGCCCCTGCTAAAATTCCGTTCCGCAAACTAGACCAAACTGATGTTGTTTTCAGACCCCTTGCTGGGCGTGGGGCTTTCGTTAAGAACCAGCTAATTGTTTTTTCTCCACATTCCCTTCATCTTCACGTCCAACATTTGTGTCAGCTTGGAAATAGAATAACGGAAATTGCATAGAAGCTTACCAAGTTTGCAACTTGTTCGGGGGCATCGCGAAGTCGGTTACCCGTTGATGGAGTAGAGCTAGCTTCACTCGTAGAGCCGACGTAAGGGCTGCTCTGACCTTTGCGTTGAGATCTTGTCTGGGATTCCTCCACAGCGACTTTCGCACTAAGATCTCCTGAAGATTGCGACTGAAGGGTGCCACGACCAGAGGGGCTACCAGTCGTGTCTTTTACCCGTTTAGGGCTCTGGGGTCCCCCATTGGTGAAATTGTTGTCTGCGCTGGAATTGGAGTCATCAGACGTAGTCGGTGAGCCGACTTTGGCAGCGTTGTAAGTTAATTTTCGCGTCATCATCTCTACCATTTGCTCGCGTTTCTTAAGCTCACTTTCACGACGCATATAGTCCACCTCCAGCTCTGTCAATTCATATAAATGTTCAAAAGGGGTCCGGTACAAGTCATATGCAAGCGAAAAAGTTCGCACCTTTTAGCTTTTTTTCACGAGCCATTAAAGCAGCTTCCTGTCGGCGTAAGTCTTCTTCAATACCCAGCAACTCCTTCATCTTCTGGTTGTATGATGTTTGCAAATTCGGATCAGCTGCAGGTGATGGCGCTGTCGCCGCTGAATACGCACGTAATCTCTGTTGCAGCTGAGGAACACGCTCCAAATCTTCGATTCTCGGTCGTCGAGAGCGTTGCCTGTGAAGCATCCAGCGGATGACCTGGAAAAGTCCCTCCGAGTACTGCGACGGGATACGCGTGAATTTTCCAGCGTTAATTTTTTTAGCAAGTGCCAACTGGTTAGTCGCATCAAAAGGTGGTCCAAGGGTGGCCATTTCGTACAGCAAACACCCCAACGCCCAAATGTCCGAACGGTCGTCGTAAGTCATCTCGTTCACCATCTCAGGACTCATGTAGTAAGGCGTTCCCACATTTGTCTGTGCGAAGCGAGATTCGCTGCTTAGCTCCTTTGCAAGACCAAAGTCACCAAGCTTTGCATTATTCTGATGAAGACAAGAAACATTTAAGATGCTTGGGAGGGAAGATAAAATAAAGCGTGAAACTTCGTACATTGGAGTCAAGAAAAATGTTGCCTGGCTTGATGTCACGATGAAGAATTGGGCGAATTACATTTCCTTCGCGGTGACGATGACACTCTTTCAATGCAAGAAAGATGTGTGTAAAAATGTGCCAGATGAAGCCCTCTTCGATGTAGGACCTGTGGCCACGAAGGTAAAGTCAGCCTTGTAATGATTCTATTGAGCTAGACATCATAAGTATCGTACCCTTCCCGTTTTTTTCTCTTAATGAACTGGCCAAGATCACCGCCTTCGCAGTATTCCATGACAATGTAAATCTTAGTAGCTTGTTTGTCGATCACGCGGTCCAAGTAGCGGACAATGTGCGGGTGGCGCAGCTCTCTCAAAATATTCACCTACAACAAGTTTCATACTCTAGCGTTAACGATGTCACATTTTAATTGAGGCAGATTAAATCAGTTGTTAACGAACTTCGCTGACGATAAGCTGCTTTTCCTTTTCGCTCATGGCGCCATAGTTGACCTCCTTCCACACGAGCATCTACTCGACAACAAACACGCATCATCAAAGTAAGATCCTTCATGCACCTGCATTCTTGTTCACCCGTAGTGAATTTCTTTGCGCACCTTTCGGTCAGCCTTGCGCACGATCTGCGTGACGACACCGAAGGAACCTTTTCCGATGATGCGGACCTGCTCGTAGGCGTCCATGGCGACTACTTCAAGCTACTAAGATGGTAAAGAGTGAAAAGGGATTTTAGGGCCAGGTAACGCGCGAGAGCGAGGGCGAAACGATGAAGGAGCGATTGCCTAAGTGACTGCTCGTCCTTCTATCGTGGCGTGCTTCTTCTCTCGGCTGTTCTTCGTTTTGTGGCGGATCACAGTTGGGCGGGGTGGGGAGAGAGTCAGTGGAGGGAGAGTAAGGAAGACGATTTGATAACTGATATGATATCGGTTATGGTAGAGGCTACAGTATTTATTGTAAAGGTACATTTACTTGTTATCAATGAGTCTCGATATCTGGAACACACACACGCGACAATGAGGCATTCCAGGTACAACGTGAATTGTTTCGTCAAGTAGAAGAAGATGAAAGTCTTAAACCATCTTGCCATAGATGTTTCCTTATAAAACCAGCATAAAACTATTACTACGTACCTACAGTTGATTTGGCATTACAAACCATTAGCATACGTAAGTTATACGTGCTGCTTTATAAATTATCAAAAACATTCACAACGCAGATACTAGTCGATGAGCTCGAGTATGCAATATTTGTGCTAGCACCGAGATGAATAATGGAGCAGCGGCGGTCATCGTGCTTATGTTAGACAGTACACGCCAGCTATCGTTATTTTTTTTAACCGGTGACACTAAAGTTCTTGTTCTCAACACACTCCGAGAAATGTAACATAATGTTTGCTCGACAATTCGATGATATTCACGTCGTCCATCGAACATTTCAGGGTGTCGTCAACCTGATGACATATTATTACTGGACCATATTGAAGTATGCATACAATCGCCAGTCGAATATGAAAACAAGTCGAGATGGCTACATTGTATGCGTATGTACTTGTTCATCTGTCCGCACCAACTAATGCTCGGAAGCCATCAGGGGTTCACTGTCAAACGTATCCTCGTCCAGCACCTGTACCATTTTTTTTCTAATGATTTTCGTACAATTCAAGATGTACCCGTTCTGGTAGTCCACCACGTTCAGGGCGACGCCCACGAAACTGCCCAACACCCCAAAGGACACAAACAGCAGCTCCACACCCGGAATATATCTGTCATCGTAATTAAACTCAGCCGCCACGATCAGCGGAAACATTGCAAGTCCAATGTTCTGACAATATAAATTACAAGCACGACATGGTCCAAAGTTTAGGAACGGGTCCACCCTGAGCACGAAATTGTAGATTCGAGTACTCACCTGAATGGCAGTGATCGCTCCGTACGCCGTTCCTACGTTCTTTGCCTCGACCACGTCTACAAAGCAGACGACAAATACGTGTTAAAAGCTCTATAATTCAGCATCATAAGACTTGGACATTACTAACACGGAACGGAAGGCCACAAGGCTGCGGCGAAAATGCTATAGGCTACACCTTGCAGAACCAACGGCACATAAAAAGTTATTTGGGTTACGCCAAGCATGACATGTACTGCTGTCAGCGCGACGGGCGCCAGCAACGCCAGAAAGGCGCGGAGGCCAATGCGATCGACCACGAACCCTAAAAAGGGAGATATGGCAGCGCTGATGAGATATGGGATGGACATAGGGGTAGCAGCCTTCTGAGCCGCATCCATCTTTGTAGCACAATATGTCTTTGTCAAGGGACCACGCTTCCATGCATCGTCGTCACAGTTAATTTTGTCTCCAAGAATTAGTGGCGGCGAAGTTGAACAGTTCCATTGGTCTAAGGGTTTCTTAATTGTGCAGTTTGCCGACAAAAGGGGGAGCGGCCACCCGTATGGAGGAACAGTAGGGCATCCAAGGACGATATTTTGACAATTAAGTTCATCAACGTAAAGACCTTCGCCGCATCTTCGACACTCTTTTGGGGGTTCCTTGAAGAAATCGCGCTCCATTAGAATACTACTTGCAACGTTGTTAAAAGGAATAACACAACCGTAGACTACCAGGCAACTCATCGCCAGGAGCCAAAATGCTGGGCTAAAATGCTTAACATTGCTGAAGCGGATGCTTTCACGAACCGCTTTTTCCTCTTTCTGGTTCACTTTCGCCAACGTTTCAGTTCGTTTATCAATCGGGATCAAAAGCAACACTGCAAAAGAGGATGCGAGACACATGATAACACCAACCCACAGCGCCATCGAAACACTCGAATCACGGGCAACAGCTGGGCTAAGTTCGTTATTAATGACGCTTCCCAGTCGAGCCACACTGAGATTAATGCCCAAGGCCAAGGCCAACTCACTGTTTTTGAACCAAGCGGCGACGAGTGTCCCTTGAGCCACCCCCAAGCTTTCTCCACCAAAACCAAACACCACTCGGCCGAACTAAAACATAAATAAAGAATCAGATAAGTAAAATCTTAGAACATGTTTACTCACCAGCATCATGTTGAAGCTTGAAAGCGAGCAACCCGTCGCAAAAATTACTTGCCCAATTAAAATTGCTGTCGAGAAGGTGAACAACATCATGCGCACGCCATATCGGTCCACCAACACACCACCAAAAAATGGAAGCAAGATGTTTGGGATTGAGTACAATGTATACAGCAAATTCTACATTACAATTAGTATGAATGTTGATTCTTAAAATGTTACTATAAACTTACAAAAAGGAACTCGTAGCGCGATTTGGGGATGTTACTGAAATGCTGCTGTAGCTGACTTTTTAGCGCCGCCGGGTTATCGAAGCAGTAGTAGTTGCCGATCATCAGCATACATGATAAGAACAGTACTAGCCACCTTAAGCGTAGCTCGCTTTTTTCCATCATTGCAGGAATGAATTCGTGTAAGTACGAGTTCACCGGATAGCATACTTAAGGACATGAGTACCTATTATTAGGTACGGATAAGTAGTGTAGGGCACACGACAAATATCGCTACAACTTTAACTCTTATGAATATAACCTATTAGGATCGATAATCACTTCTCAATACACATTCAATTGAACTAGTCCCTCACTTGGTTATCTTCATATACTTCCTGTGAACTGTGTTGGGTGTTGTTTTCTTCTTTATCGGACTACTGATTGCGACAAAAAACAACAAAGACAAAATTCAGTATATTCACGGTATTAAAAGACATCTACGACTGAAGTTTCTACGAATCTATACAGGTATTAACAGAGAATTTCAACTTGATATATGAGTAGCCGTAACAATCCATTTTTTCGCGTAATCTTTCAAAAAGTTGAGCTTGCAATCAATGTGTTTCGTGCCTCCAGCACTAACATCACTTTCCACATTTCTTATAGCCGTCTGGTTATCAATCTTTAAAACCAGAGGCGTCTTTGCGCAAATCCAATTTCAAACAGCAATTCTTTTAATCCAATGTCTTCTTTTTCCTCTATTGACGCTGCTATGAATTCAACTTCGGCTGGCGACAATGCCACAAGTAGTCTGTTTTTTACATTGCCTGCTTAGCACCATTCCATATACATAAAACACCATTGCACTCACGCTTTTTCTGTCATTCTTGTCTGCTGCAAAGACGGCATCACTATAACACGTGATTCTCACCGGATGTGGTAACTCTTCATCATGTTTGAACTTCAAACGTAAACTGCTTCACCTTTCAAATACTAGAGGATTCTTTTCGCACCTTTGTAATCACTCGAAGTGGGTGCATGCGTTTACCGAGTGGCACCGTGCGCCGCACAAATATCGGGTCGCGTGCACCGCGCTATTCAAAAAAGACTTCCAACGATAGGCTGAATTTTTTTCACACAAGGCAAATTTTGTCTTGATTTCACCGGTAGCAATTTATCAAACTCCTTCACCATCTAAATTTAAAACTGGAGTCTTTGCAGGATTCGTCTTTTCAAGATTGTTTCTTTCATCACGTCATTTACAATTGCTTCCTGATCTAGAAAGTGACCACTTCTCGGTCCTCCTCCGATCTTTACTCCCAAAACATTTTCAACGTTTCCCAAGTCCTTTTCATTCCAGAATTTATATCGAAAAATAATTTGTGACAATGTCTTCATTGGTGCCTGTGACCAAGAGGTCATCTACATATGCACCGACAACATAGGTCCAGTCTCATTTATTTACAAAAATATGCAGGTGTAAGTGACGCGTAAATTCCATTTCAATCAATATTTCTTCAACAATTGATTACATAGTCTGCCGGCTTGCTTAAGCCCATAAAGGTTTTTTCATTTTTAGCGCCAATTCATTTTCAGATGTCACGCCAAAAGTTTCAAGCTGTTCCTTTTTAACTTTTATTCCTCACGGCACTTCGAGAAAAAATTCATATTCTCCTCAGTCTTGGCCTTGAGATACGCTCTCGGTACGTTATCGTTGCAACCAGAACACCCCAAATCTGAGTCAACGTGAGAATCACTTTCACATTATTAATCTCTAACACTGTCGAGAATGTAAAATATAATCTTCTCCATAAATTTGTTTATCACCTCTCGCAACCAGACGCGGTTTGCACCTCTCGATAGTTCCGTCTGACTTAAGCTTCGCTCTATAAACCCACTTGGTCGGAATAGGTACTTTGTTTGGTTTGTGCCGTAGAGTTTCCACGTCTCCAATTCTTCGAGAGATTTTTGCTCGGCCTGTTGTGCAGCCGTCCACATATCTGCATTTGTACCCTCATGCGCCTGTCTATATTTTTTGGTTCTGGCACCGGAGCTCTCAAGGTTTTTCCGACATCCACATTTTCTGAAACTGCACACATACAACGCACTTTCGTCACCCGAAACTTTGTCCTTTCCAACCGTTTTATCCGTTTCACCTTCAGTTCCATTCGAAATTTCTGGTTTTTTTCCACTTCCTATGCCTTGATTCTTCAAATTCTTTGGCCTTTTGCGTCTTCTTCTTCTTTCTACTTGATTTTCTAGCGCGATCAATCGTTTCTTGCTTCTTGTTTCTTACTGGATTTCTATCATTCAATCCAATTCTTGTTCTTTATGCTTTGAAAATCTTTCATTCTCTCGATTACGCTCAATCGCTCGAAGTTCAAGTTCTTCCTCAGCAACTTTATCCAAAATTTTTGTTATCATGTCAATTGCATCTTTATCGAGCGTCTTGATATCGGTGACTTGTCTGGTGACTGTAAGAGCTTTGGTCTCGATTAATAAGACTTTATATCCTTTTGTCTTGTCATTTTTGCCTAGAATCAAGGCATGTTATATGATTCGCGAGAGCTTTCTTTTTTGGGTCTCTACATACATTGCAAGAGACCAGAAAACAACAATGTCCGTCAGAATCGGCGTTTTTCCAGTTAAAATTTCAGTAGGAGATAATCTTCTTGGGTTCGCCCGAGTTGAAGTACCGCTGGGTATGCATGGAGCATTCTCAGCCGCCTTCAACCAGTACATCAGTGGAACCCCACACCTGAAATCATAAATTGAACCATGCTAAATATGGTTCGGTTCATTCTTTCAAATTTACCATTAGTGGCTGGATTTTTAGCCTTAGTAATATGTCTTCTTATTCCAGTCTGTAAAACATATCCACGTTCTGGTATTCTCCACCCCCATCAGTCCTTAAAACGTGGACTCGACAACCAAATTCATTTTCAAACCACGAAATGAAGTGTTTAAACATTTTTGCCACTCTATCTTTCGTAAGAGCGTCAATTACGCCTATGTAATTCGAAAAGCGGTCGACAAAAAAACAAAAACCGGTTTCAGCGTCTATCTTGGGGCGTAATTGGACCTTGAAGGTCATTATAAAGCATACCTCCAATGCAATCGATGAGTGATTTCACCCCAAATCATGCACCGGTTATTTTTTTCTCGTTGCTTCGCCTTCATCACAGATCAGGCAGTTTGGCTTCTTCTTATCGGTAAGTACTATAACTGACCTGGGGTCTATAGCTGGTTTTTCAACCTTTCTATATGCTAAATGACCAAGGGTACATGAGAATAGTGTAAATTTCCTGTTTCGAACTTTATCTTTCTTGTTAGCTTCAGCCTGTTCAACAATAAATTGACAAATTTGCTCGTAATTCCATACTGTTTGCCGCTCGATAAATTTTCCGCAAAAATTGCACCAAAAGTTTCAATTCGAAATAACACTTCGCCTTTTAAGACCATATTAATCTGATCACCATTGTCGGTTATGATGCACCCTTTTTTCGTAGCCTTCCGAACGATATCAGTTTTTCGCGAGTTTTGGAGCATAATAAACCTCCGTCAACTCGATAAACATCGGATACTCCCATTCGTCCTCAACGTGACTTTTCCGACTTAAGAGGCAGTAGAAAACCACCATCAAGGAGTGCAAACGTGTCTTCTTGGCTACAACCAATAGCATCCTCGAGAAAATTTGCGTTCGATACGCGGTGTCTACTTGCACCTCTATCTGTAATCCACAATTTTTTCTCGGGTATTACACTGAGACGTGCGTCTGACTCGGTACCCGACTGTGTTTCAACTGTTGATAACACCAACTTTTTATCCAGATTTCTCTATTTTTCTTGTTATGCTTTTCAGCATGGTTGCTCGAGCTTTCTTTCGTCTTTAAGGACAGTTTCCCTTGAAATGTCTTTCACTTCCGCACACGAAACAAACTCGATTCTTTTCAGTCGTGACCACTGAATTTGCGTGTAACCTAGCACAAGTTTTACCTTGAAATGCGTCGTCTTCCAACGTTTGTTCCCAATAATTAAGTCTTGGGCATGACTAAGGTAACCCATCTCTGTAGGATCGTACCTAAACATGAGGACAATCTTGAGTTGTGGGGGTGCGAACTTTACGATGTTCTTCTATGTTTCACTTGACACATTTTCTCGGGTCCAAGCTACTAAGTATAAATAATGTTCAGTCATTGTTATTCTCGTGCTTTTTCCCGACACAAACCCCAACGCTGCTTTGTGATGTGATATGTTCACTCTAAATGCCAACCACAATCGGCCCAAAACAAAATGTAAGTAAGGTGACAATTGCGACTATGTCCTTGTATTTGATCAAAAATACTCAGCAGCTGTACCCTCCAAATACTCTCCTAACTTGTTTACCTTGAGCCTCTCGGTCCATATAAAACCAGAGGCCATTTCGGCAATCTCCACTGCCTCTATGAAAGGTACGCCCATTGTTAACATCCGGCGCCTAATCGGGGTAAATTTCCACACCCCAATAGTTAATGGTCAATTTGGGTATCTTGGTGCTTACATATTGTCCAATATGTGGAACTTGCACGTTTCCGGTAGCAACACTTGCACCTTTCAAACCTGGAGGAGCACCACGCGCCTCTCATCGCATCCTTTCCCCGTTCATATGTGGTGCCCACCAACTTCAATATCCTCTTCCTCGGCCAAATGGTGCAGAGTCATCTGCTGACCGAATGGACGATATTTTTAAGACTTTCTCGGAAAATACTGTTCCGCTCGGTAACTTGGAAGTCTTTTCTCGTCCCAGACGACGTGCTTACCACCGCGAGTCTGCCTGTGCTCTTCTAGCCGATACCAGACGTGCTTGGGCATTTCTCAGTGCTTCCAGAATGGCCTGTAAGGTATTATTCTGACCCTCTACCTTCTCGTCTCTTTACTTATTCGTAATTTTCTCCATTTTCCACGAGAATATTTTTATTCCAATCAACTTAAAATGAAATCATTAGCCATCACACCGACGGGACTCTCCACTAGCTCCCCAGAATCGTAACTAACAATTCTACAAAAAACTTCAGTGCCCACTTCCTTGAGAGAGCCATTTAATCCTTGGACTCATAACCTGTAAAAACTTGAGCTCAAGAAGAGGTCTTATACTATCTGCTCTGATAGTTTTGACCAGATAGGATAATGCGTGAGAAAGGGTCAAGGTGCGGCGGACTGCCACACATTGGAAATCCTCGCTTGAAGTTTTTTTTAACAAAACGAAAAGTATAGGGGATTGTTAAGGGGAATTCTCCAAAAAGGGGGAGAAAATTTAACTTTATCCCAAATGGGGGGAGAATTTAAATTTTAAATATATGATTGAAATATATATGGGCGCTCTTCGACACACACCGGGGGGGCCTTCGACAAAACACCGGGGGGGGGGGGGGTAGAAGGGCGCCTTTACCAATTCCCTATATATATATATATATATATATAGGGATAGCCTGAGGTCACACACACCCGGTGTGTGTGGAAGGGCGCCCATGGTACAATAGTCGTAAATATTCTTAGCTGATGGCTTTTAGTTTGATTCGTCAAAACTCGATCCCCAATCTTTGCATAAGTGGGTTCTGCTGCTTCTCCTAGTACCATCGCCCCTGCTATCCGCCTCGTCTTCATTAGCACTGTGGTGGAGTCAAGTTCGAAATCGAATACATTTGTATCGACAACCTGACCAACACCATCGTGCCCAGCCTTCCAACTTACGGGGGGGTACCCCGCGGACCTCCACTCGAATTCTGGTCCGATCGTCCGCTGCTGGCAGACGACCGGTCATCATCCGAAGACACTTGGTCCGATTCACTTAAGTTCATCTCACCTTGTGTACCCGATGGAATGGGCTAGTTACACACTCGGTGGATCGGGATCGCAGATAGATCTGATTGTGTCTTGAATATCGGAGACCGTGCTGGATAGGTGTACCTAGGGCGGAACTCTTCACCCCAGGTACGTACAGACCAGAAACACTTCCAAAAGATAAATTCCAATAGGTCGATCGTCCAAACGATCTAGACCTGACCAATACGAAATAATAGAGGGTAGACCAATCAACCGGTCTAGCCCCTGACCAATATGAGAGAAGACCAAAACCGGTCTAAACTCCAACCAATGTTAAAATGAGCCAATATGTCCACGTGAAGACCCAATATGCCCGTGAACTCCACAAAGGATATCACCACATAAAAACTAATCCAGTGAATACACGTTCCAAACGTACTTGAGTTAAAGTGTCGAGATCGCCAAATCGTACTCCCGTCGAGGGACTTCCGGTGGCCAAAGTGCGCGTGCGGCGCGTCCAGACCGGGTATAATAGGCGAGAGGGGACAATTCAACCCTCTGCCCCCAAACACTCCGCGGTGGGCGGAGGCGACTAATGTACGTAAAAAGAAAAACGGCGACCCCTTGCTGCGGTGTAGACCAAGACCAGAAGAGGTTTTTGCCACTTATTCCTAGACCAAAAACCTTTACCGGAAAATCCGTAACCAAAAGACTCTTACTTGGAAAAACCGCAACTAACCAATAATACTACCTCCCTATGTTCCCTAATGTACCCACACAAAATTATGTAAAATACCCAAAGTCAGGTGACTCACCCAATACCAGCGTTCTTGATACTCCTTGAATTTGATAGGCTAAAAAGCCCCCCTTGTTTAGAGCAATCCGAAATTCGACCAACTGCCTTGACCAAATTTGTGGTACACTTCACCACAGCCGCCCCTGAGTCCGACCGTGTCGCACAACGATAACGGTCTGATCTCACCCATCACTTGACCAACTGGACCTTGGTCACTCACAATTCTTCACCATGGACCAAACATCTTCGACACCTGCGTCAGTTACTGCTTTTACTGCACTCGATCTTCTTATGCTTCCCTTTGACGCTTGTTCTTGTTGTTCTTGCAGAAACTCTATGCGCCGAGTCGCCCCACATTGCTTCACCTGTTCGGTCGGCCCGGTCTGACAGCCCACGTAACTCTCATGCACTTCAAACATCGGAAGGGTGTCATACTGAAGCCGACAAGCGGATGCAGGATATGCTCGCAGAGAACACGCGTCTCAGGACCCAGGTGGCCCACCAGGCAACACGAGGTGCGCATCTTTGGTATTTATCTTGTACTCTTCTTGACCCTCGTTTGTCTTCAGCTCTCATCCCTCCCAGCGTAGTCCAGGCAATATGTGCCTTGGTTGATGCCGATAGGCAGTCCGGCGATGATTTTGACCAGCTCCGACACATTTTGGAAGAGCTGATAAGCGCGCGCCATGAGCTGTCCCGTCTGGAGGCTCATCAGTCCCATCTCCGAGATCAACTTGCGCTTGTTCGTCGGCAGCAGCTGGACGGACAGTTTGACGCGACTTCACTGCGCATGCAAGGCAACGACCTCGCGCGACGCATTGCCGAGTTGCAAATTGAGATTCAAGACCATACCGGGAAGGTCCGTTCCTGTAAAGACAGGTCCGACGCTTGGACGCAAGAGTCGGGTCGTCGTCAGGTGGCACTAGACCAGTGCCGCCAGAGCTTAAAGAACTTGCTACCTCCGTGTTCGACTGCTTCCTCCAGCATAGATTGGTCCGCATCGGCAACCTTAGTCGCCTCGGGGCAAGACCAAGACCGCTTGAAGCAGGACCAAGACCGGCTTCGTTCATTGGCTGATATTCAGCAGTCTGAAATTACACCAAAGTCAAAGAAGCGCGCGGACGCGCCGAGTAGATCGAGGTCGCGGGGCACTGCGCGCGGAACCGGAATCCGGGTGAAGCGTGCAGTGTACCATAAGCGAGCCAAGACACAGGCGCTTCTCATGGACTCGGACTCGGACGCGGACATCTACAGCCCCTCGGAAAGTCGAGCTCCCTCTCGCCGTACTGCAAGTCGCATCCAGCACACAGGGGTTTCGTCTGAGGAGGACTCCAGCGAAGGGTCCGGCGATTCCGAGTTCATGATCCCCATCCAGTCCAAGTCACGAACGAATTTGCGTGACAGTTTCGTCCAAGTGGCGTCGACAGTGGGGTCAGAGCAGAAGACCGGTCTACCAAGTGGCGCTGCACCAGTATCTACATCAGCGAAGCCGGCGCCTTCGGTTCTCCCCGGGACATCCGAGCTTCATAAGTACGCTCTACTGAAGAACATGGCGGTTGATACCAGCTCCCTTCCGCCGCGGACGTTTGAAGTCACTTGGCCGTGGTCGTCGGGGCAAATCGGCTGTTTGCGCCGGTCTACCCTGACCAAGCAGCTTCTGGCCCGGTCTTTCTCTCGCCCGGACTCCTGGCTTTTTCCACCGGCCAAGAAAACCCCTGCCGCGTCTGCATGGAGGGCGGACTTGATTACGTCGGCGCAGATCTCCCGCCTATACGGCGATGCACCATGGAAAATCTTCGAACACTCCAAGATAGGACTTGTGTTCCACTTGACTCCATGGATCGGCACTTTGCTAGGCCGGGTGAAGAATTTCAACAGGATCCACGGCCAAGCAATTTGGGAAGCGTCCCACTACTTGGTAATTCCTCCCGACCGGTTGCGACAAGATCCGGGCCTGGCGACGCTCCAGAGCAAGTGCAAGCGACGTCGAATTCGAGCGGGAGAGGCTTGGCAATCCCTGTGCCAGTACATTTTGGACGGGATGCGAGCTCGCGAGTGTGACGTCGACGTGTTCTTGTACCCGGTGTTCCTCCACATACCAAGTTGTCGCGTTGAGAAGACCAGACTGCTGGCCGACGACGGCACATGGTACCCCGGTCTTGATTGCGCTGAGCCGGTCGCGGGCCTCAAGGATGCTTTGGTCCAGCTTGACCGGAAGGACCCCTGGCGTAACCAGTTTCAGGATCAAGTGGAAAATCATCCGTCGATGGTCATCGGCCGTCTGTGGGGCGATAGCAAGTGAAGTCGCAGGTAGTCGACCAGATAACTCGTAATACATGTCATCATTTCTTTTTCATATGTCCGATTGTCAAATCACTTGAACTAATTTTACCACTCTCTCCATAGTTGCACCGAACACGTTATCGTAAACAGTTCCACCCCCATCACGAAAACTAGTCATCACATTCATCATTCCGCTACTCCAATTCGTCACAGTTCATCACAATTTCACATCAACTCCGGACCTTCCACACTTTCACACCGGTCTAGACCGACCGATGCTACTGCGTGTCTTGGTCTTGTTCTTCATGAGTCTGCATCACTGCGAAGCGATTACGACTGACTCGTTCTAGTTCGAACTCTCGTAGAAGAGCCCCACAATTCAAGTCGAGCTCGTCGACCCAAGTTGATTCATCATGGTCCTTCCATCGGACCAGGTACTCTCGGTGAGTCCGACCGAACCTGGTATTCTTGGTTGACCGAACATCTAAGACCTTCTCCACTTCAAACTCGTCTTCCTCTAATGGTCGTTCCCAACTGTCCTCCGGTAGTAACGCTTCATCGAAATCAAATCTTTTTTCTTCGTCTACCAGACAGGGAGTTTTGGGTCTATCAGGAAATTCTCGGACCAGCTTCAACTTGGACACATGCACGATCGGGAAGACCTTGTAATCTGTACCAGTTGTTACTAGACGGGCAGCGTGTTCACCGATCAGCTCGGCAACACGGAAAGGGCCGTGCCACATGTGAGCCAGCTTCTTCGCATAGCCCTCTTTCACTCGGTCTAGGTATAGCCATACCCTCGCCCCTGGTTCTATACCGTGGGGTCGGACCTGGTCATTGGTCCGGTCTGCCCGGTCTTGTGTGGCCTGACGCAGCTTTTCGTTGACGACTACTTTTGCATGCTGGTAGTGTTTCTGGACCTGCATGCGCCAGCGTCGAGCATCGCGATCGCGGGTCCGGGTGCAACCGATAGGTATCCCAGCTTCCAGTGTCGACCGAGGGTCCCATCCATATGTCAGATAAAAAGGCGTTTCTCCTCGGACCCGGTCGGTCAACGAGTTGAGTGCAAACACCATCCTTTCTGCATACTCTTCCCAATCTTGCTGGTCTGGGTCAGCAACGTACATATTGATCGCCCTCGTTATGGTCTGCACCATGCGTTCCGCCGATCCATT